>PVKB01000763.1:0-527844 GCA_004027205.1 Ctenodactylus gundi
GCATCTATATAGAAGAGAAAATCATGCCCCCTTCCCTGGTGGCTGTGAGAATTGAACGGATTCTCACCAGGCCGGTGTCTGCAGTGGAGGAGTGGCGGTTGTGGTGGCCGTCACTGCGAACACAATCTTTAGCAGGGACGCACTCCTGGGAAGTTGCCTTCACCAACCATTCTCCCCTCCCAGACGCCTTCTTTGGCCTTCCCTCCTTTTTGGCACCCCTGGTCCTCCAAGTTTCTTTCTGGTATTTCTGAATTGCCTTTAGCCTTGAAGGGGATTTTGAATGTAACAATGTCTTGCCTTATGCAGAAGTCAGAATTGTGCTTTATGCTTACCTTCAAAGAAAGCACTTGTTCTTGCTGAGATTTGAGTCCAGAAATACAGTGGGTGAGGGGCTGGGTCTTGGGAGACAGTGCCAGCTGCAGGATAGGGGCTGGGCAAGCTGGGCGCTGTGTCACTCACAGAGACAAGAGCCGTGCAGATAAATCTTCTCCACCCATCCTGAAAACCTGCCCCTCATGACTCATGCATGGCTTCTTTTCATTAACAGCAGCTCAAGGAAGTGTGTGGGTAGGTGGCTGTGGGAGGGGCACCTAACTCGGAGATCTGGGTCTGCAGTCTTCTTGATGCTGCTCAGAAACTCACCAGGATGGCCAGAGACACAGAGGCAGAGCCTGCAGAGCCCTGTGAAATGGTGTGTTCTCTATCAAGTCACGCTGCACCTTGAGCAAGTGACTTCTCTGTGAATGGAGCAGAGATGAAGAGAAGGGGAAGAAGCAGGACAGACAGAGAGAGAGAAAGAGAGACAGAGAGAGAGAGAAAGAGAGAGAGAGAGAGGTCCTAACCTTTCCCAGCCAAGAAAGAATGACAGAATCCCTCCATTACTGGGGAATTAAAATTTTCCTAGGCCCGAGTTCCCTGCCTAGAAGCATGAGTTCCCCATTCCACCTACCAAACACATGCACATGGCACAGGTACACACATGCACACACATGCACATGTGCATGTGTGCATAATGGGCCACGTTGAGCCCCCCGTCTGCGTGGGTGGGCCCCAGACATGTCTGCATAGTAGTGTAAGATCGCAAGGTCCAGGGATGAGGCAGCCTGGGAGGAAGGCGTGGAGATGCACAAGACTCTGCCCACTCATCTACCATTGGCCACTCTAGTATCAGAAGAGAGATGATGGGTGGAGCAGTGCTGGGAAAGAAAACACCCAGCAGGAATGTAACATCAGAAAACCGGTTAGAAACTATCCTAATGTGTTTAACAGAAGAATAGCATCATTTGGGATAATTTAGGATAGCGGTCTAACTGAAAATGTCAGTTGTGCTTGCAAGATCTTGCACCTCTTAATAATTTCTTGGTCCTTTAATGTATTTTTAATCATGAATCTATGAAGAGAGGGAGCTACACACACAGCTAGCTGTCTCCAGCAGCCCAAGGCATGGGACTCTGGCAAGGAGAGAGCAGCCTGAGCAGGGAGGGCCAGGCCTGGCCCCCCAGGATGAAGCAGGAGCGGGTCTGTGGAAGGGATGGGCCACTGTATGCCACGTTTGGGGAGGAGGGATAGAGACAGCTTGGCTTTAGAAGGCCACCACAGAGATGGAAGTAAGTCCAGTCAATAATGCAGATTTTACAACTGGCCAAGCATCAAGCACAGCTATATGCTGGCTTTGTATCCAATCATCATGGCCCCTCAGATCTAACTCACAGGATCACCACAATGTGCCTGGATGTCCCAGGCAAGTAGCCACTTTGAACCTCGGGCTTCTTTTGTGTAAACTGTGGTTATCTCATGGTTTAGCCTAAACTGAGTCAGCTACATATCCTGAGGCCCTCACACAACAGTTTTCTGCCGTCTCAGTTGTGCACGTGATAATAGCAATCATGTCAATCAAGATCACAAATGGCGACCGTTTACTGAAGACACACTGTGTCCAGGAACTCTGTTTATGTTTGTGCACCGGTCATTGGCAAATAGTGCAGTATTATCAGTCTCCACCTGTGGAATATCAAAACAGATGGAGGTTGACGAGCTGGCTCAAGGTCATTGAGCTCTTTGTGGAATAACATCTTCTTTTGGAATTACAACCCTGTGCTTTTATGTGACTGTTGATATGTCCCCTATTAAAGTTCACTCTTAGCAACAAATACCATCCTTTTCCTCAGGACTAACATTGAGTATGGAATGTTAATTTTTAAATTTGAGCTGGGATCTTGACCCATTCATCTTAGTGAGTAAAACGCATGCACAGAAACTTTAGTTCTTGGGTGGGGGCAGCCCTGGGCAGGGTCCTCCGCACCTCTCCAGGCGTCCTTTGCGGCTGAGCCTCTATGCTCCACAGCAGAGCCTATGTTCTCTTCCTCTGCTTGTTGGGATCACCTCCCAAACTACTATATCTGAATCCTTGTCTCAGGCTCTGCTTTTCAGAGTCACAAATTAACACTATGGATATGCATATGTTTTTAATTTCCTGACATATATTGAGCATTTACTAAGTGCCAAGCACTGTGCTAAGTGATTGACTTGGATTTCTCTTTTAAAATACCCTTAGAAGTTTTAATTTGCCCACTGAGGCACAGAGATATTAAGCAACTTGTCCAAAGACTCATCCCATGAGTGGAAGAGTTTGGTTCATGGTTTTAACTTTTCTGTGAGAGTTGTCTGGATGCTTCTAGAAAGATTCCAGCTGTCCAAATTCAGGATCTATAAAAATAATTATTTGCACTGAATTCTTCAAGAAAATATTTGCCAGAACTTTACCTAAATGACTTACTTAAAAATATCTTGTAGAAAAAGAAGTTTGTACTCCAAGATCTTTTTTTTAAAAAAAGAGTTACCTGGTTTTCTATGTAAACAAGATGTCTGACCCCCAAATCTGGGATAGATGGTCATCTTGTCAATATTTGATTGACTTTTCAATGACAATGAAGGCTAAGTGACCACTCTTAGACTTGTAAATGTTCTTTACAGGATGGGATAACATGTCTTAGGCTGCACTTTTTCTCTGAAAAAGGAGGAAAAAAAGAAAGTTATCTTTTTATATGAAAAAAGCCTTCTAAGAGCATAGCTCTTCCCAGAGAGCACCTGTTCCCTGAAAGAACCACACGCCTTTGAAATGTTCATGTTAGCAGCTGCACTCTCTTACTAAATTTGCTTTCTTTCCTCTAAAATCAAAGAGGAATGAAATTTTAATGACTATCTTCTACCTAATTTATCTCAGCTTCCACCTTAGTTTCTGGTAAGCCTTTTCCCTAATGCCCTACAAACATTATTTTTCCCCCAAACTGCTCCAGGAAGAGCAGGATGAAGGAGAGTCAGAGGTGGCATGGGAGGAGTGCAGCCATAGGGTCACACTGACCTAGAGGGCAGAGGAAGTCACTTTGCCAGGTGCCCAGGAACGGAGCCACCAAGAAGAGGCAGACATTGGCAGAAGTCCCTAAGGGCTGTGGAAGGCTCCCAAGAGACCCTGAAGTGGAAAGAGTGACAAGGACATTTGAGAAAGTGCCTCCAAATTAGGTGATACTGCCATTCTGGTCTCCTGTGATGTCTGGTTGGCACAGTGCTCTTAAGGACTGACATTGGGAAGACCAGACTGTCCCCAGCAAACCTGCAGCCTGCCTCGCCCCCCTCCTCAGCCCCCTCCCCAGCGGAAGGGCTGATGAGCACATCAAGAAGTTATCTCATGGAAGCCAAAGTGATACATCTGCTTATGGTAATTAAATAAGTGCCAGTTGGATCCCTCTCAGTGTGGTTACTGAAGTAAGTGCCAGAAATACAATGCTTTCCAAGAATCTGAGTAAAATTAGAAACAGAAAGGCAAGATCCAGCCATGTCCTCCCCAGCTCCTGAAAACATCTGACCAAATAGGTCTACTTTGGAACCCAGGGCCAAGCCTCACCTGCCCTCCCTGCTGGCCTCCTCCTCACCATTGAGATCCTGGGCAAGTCATCCAACCTTGGCCTCTCCGTCAGATGAGGGAGTGACACTTTTCTTTGCTCCCTTCAAGATGACCTTGGCATGCATAAATGTTTTCAAAAAAAGTTAGAGGCAATTTACACCAAATGGTGAGGATACGGTGAATGGAATAGAAATGAAATAGAAAATGCAAGTAGGTAATTGTGCAAGCTCAACATATTTGCCGTGGATGACAGGCATTTAATAGAAACGAAGAAGCCCACAAGTGTCTTTTAAGAACCTCTCTGTACTGGAAGGATCTTGGCCTTTGAATTCATATGTGGCTTGAGACTTAGTTCTAATATGCATAACTATGTGACCTTTGGCACATTTTCATTGTCTTTAATAAGTCATGCAGTGTGAAGTTAGTAAAGAATTAATGAGGTGAGTATGTACAGAAACACCAAGGCCAGTGGCTGGCACACAGTAGGGCTTTCACAAGCATTCATTTCCCTCTGCCTGCCTTCCTCCTGTCCTTCTCTCTCCTTCCTTGCTTCCTCCCTCCCTCCATCTCTCTCTTTCTTTCTTCTCTTCCTTCCTTCCTTCCCTCCTTTCTCTTTTCCTTTTCAAGTGAAATAGATTCTCTCCAGAAATACAATTCATGTTGCTTGATTAGTCAAAAAGAATCGCTGGGAATATTGCTCAATAGCAGAAATTTTTAAAAAAAAAGAATCTCTGTGAATGAGAAAGAATTTGAAATGGTAAAAGTTCAAAAGACTGCACTGCAAGAAGGGACATATTTTCAACCTAGGAATGGCTCAGTTAACGAAATCCAAAGTCACTAGGTGAATCTTGTAAGTTCTCTGAGTCTCATTTTTATTATCAGAGTGTAGAATTATTAATAATAAGATTGCCTCCCTCATTCATTCCTAGATACCCATAGGTATATTCTTTCCACATGATGCTGGGAAGATAGAGGACAGGGCATTTTTAAGGTGGGTCAGTGGGACAGAAGCCCAGGTAAGCATGAGGCTTCACACTGGATGGGCCAGGCGCTGCAGAGGCACCCATTCCTGGGCAGCAGATGTCTGTGCATCCACTACTCACCTGCTACAAAATAAAGACGGCACATGCTGCTGCCTTCACCCTCTGAGATTATGTGGTGCGCATGTCCAGGCAGGTAAGGCATGCCTGCAGAAGGACCAGAAGCAAGGATTCCAGGCAGTGGGAACACCCAGAGAGTACCAGGCAGCAAGACCATGGCCACAGGGCTGGCAAGTGGATGTTTCAACACTCACCTGTCTCAAGGAGAACCAAAATACGGACTCTGAGTGTTCATTCTATGTATCCACTCGCATGTCTGTGTTCCTTCACAGACGGCCCTCTCTCTCCCCCTGGTAGAGATATTCACTGATAACTCAATGATGAAAACACTGCCAAGTGTCAAGCCCAGCATGTTTAGATGTAAAAGCCAGGTATAATTGCTGTGGCCTTGATGCTAAGAAAACCAGTTGTTGAGTCCAGGATAATTCTAGTAAGAAATTAGCATTTGGGGATTAATTGTTTAGAATGTAATGATGGCTACAACCCAGACTAATGAGAACAGAAGGCTGTTTCCAATTTTAATTTTGAGAGTGAAACGGGAATGCCAAGTTGACTGGTACAGAATGAAAGGCGATTCTTTGTGGTTTATTTTTTCTTTGTCATTTGTTTGTTTTGACCTCAGCATTGGTTGGACAAAGAGAGAGAGAGAGAGAGAGAGAGAGAGAGAGAGAGAGAGAGAGAGAGAGAGAGAGAGAGAGAGAAAGCATTTTGCAAGAGCAGCTTCTAAGAAGACTAGCCAAAAGTCTGTGCAGACGCCTCAGGACAACTCTTGATTGATTGGTAAAAGCCTGGCTGAGTTCTTCCCAGAGGCCCTGAGCAGGCTGGGGCCAGCGAGGCCAAAGTGAGTCATCCTCGCTGGAAGGGGAGCTGGCTGTGGGCACACAGTCAGACTCGCCCCTGCACTTACCAGCCATGACCTTCATCAGGTCACTGCCCCTTCCCTAGCCAGTCTCCTCCTGCAAAACCAGGATAGATAACAGTACTTACTCTGCCAACATGAATGGCTGGTGGGGAGGATCAAATGAGAAAATAGCTGGCAAAGTGCTCAGCAGTCTTCATATCACAATGTGGGTGGCGAGGCTAATGTGGATCAATTACTCCCTTTCAGATCCTTTTACATGTGTGCTTAACCCTGCCTTGCTCAAAGCAGCCTATGTTTTTGTACCTTCTTGCAAAGCTAAAAGAGCCACACGGAGTAACTGCCGTGGCGTGTGGTGGTTCCGTATCACAAGAAAGACACAGGATGGTTGGCTGGGTTGTGCTGCAGAATAGCCTAAGGATCCTGGAGGGCCTTGGCCTGCCCTAAGGAGCCTGAGAGTTTGGCTTAAACTCTGTTCTCTCGGGCCCTTGGAGAGCTAAAAGTAACATAGATTATGCTGTGGTCTGTGCTATGGATGATGCAAAAGGAGTGGGGAATAAAGGTGGAGCATCTCATTCATTCAAGTGTGTACTTATTGAGCACCTGCTACCTGAGTACATGTATTAGTCATTTTTCCATCACTAGGAGAAAATACCTGACACCCACAACCTAAAGCAGAAGACGTTATTTTGGCTTGTGGATTTTTGAGGATTCAGTCCGTAGTCAGATAGCTCCAAGGCAGAAGGGGCGTGGCGTGGGACTGGAAGGAGCGACACAGGGTAAATATTCCTATTTCTAAATGGGGGAACAGAAGAATGGAAAGCAAGATTGAAACCCAGCAGGAAAAAGAGCCCATTAAATCGTGTAACCCCGTGTTCAGTACCAGGACAGGTGGTGGTAAGACATGACCTCCAAAGGGCTTGGGTGCCTCCACCCCATGATCTTACTAGCTGCAACCCTCATGGACTTACTCTTGGGTTGGGTCTACTTGCTGTCTACAGTTTCCTCAGAGAACACTCCACATTCCTGGGACCTCCAACTTCCTGAGGTTTCCACTACACATTGTCCTTTACTCTTGCAGTTTTTTGTGCTATCCTCTTGGGGTATACGGGGTGGCCACCCAGCCTTCCTCCTATAGAAGCCTCCATGGCCCCATGACTCTGGCATTCTTCATTCCTTCAAAAACCACCACATGGGTGAAGTCAATGTCTGTCATCAGCTTGAGGAGTAACCAAGCCACTTTGGATCACGGCTGTAGAGGCCATGAGTGCTTAGATGATGGAGCACAGCGAAACGAATCCTAAGGGACCAGTTCTTTAGGTGGCACTTCTGAGATAGGTATCCCCAAGGCTCTCTTCTGAAATGAAATTTTATAGTTTTGTACCCTTGAGCTGAGGAAGGCTGGGGACTAGCTGATTCCTGAGATGCTTTCAAGCTGTCTTTGCTATTGTCCTGATGTGAAGTACTTAGCCTCTTCTAATGCTAATATTTGCAGCAACCTTGTTCTCTAAGACCCAATATTTTAGGTGCTTCCATCCTGATGAAACTACAGACTTTTCACACATGCTTTTTGCTCCTGGTTTCCACTATAAATGTGGAAAAAAAGCAGCAAGTGGTACCCATGCCACAACCCCAATTTTGGGCAGCTTTAAAATTTCCCCCACAATATTAATTAGTCAACTAACCTTACTCTCAGCCTCCTGAAAAAATCACAGGATATGGGGAAAATGTAGACCAGTTTCCTACGATGCACATGGCCTCTCATCTAGATTCTAATGGCATCATTGTTTCCAATAGAAACTTCCCAATCCTGGCTGTTATTGTCCGTCGTTTATCAGCGTTTTGATCTTCTAACTCTAACAGACTCTCCAACCAAGCTTAGTTTATAGCATTTTAGGACTTCTCTAGCTGGCATCTCCAAACCTTTCCCAATTCCTCCCACAACCATCACCACATAATGAGGAACAGTCACAGTAACAATATCACTTCCCTGGTACCAAAAAGGGGTTTTCTAGAGAAAAAGAATCAATAGAAAAATATACACAACTATTCAATAGGATTTGTTAGGCAGACGTGCAGAATCAGCGATGAAGAAGTCCAAAATGGCCATCTTCAGGATTAGAAGCAGGAGAATCAACACTGGCCATCTGTGAGATCAGAGACAGGAGAGTCCACAGTGGCCGTCTGCGCACTAAAGAGCTGAAGGACTCTGGAGTTGTTCAGCTCAAAATGGAAGTTGCAGAACCAAAAAGATCAAGGGTGCAGCACCAGTCCAAAGTTAAAGGTTTGCAAGCTCACTGCGGATGTGCCTGTGTGGGTCTGCCTTGGAAGGTTGAAGAAATCAGAGCTTGATGCCCAAAGGTGATGGCAAAGACTGGAGTTCTTCTGAAAGGAACATGTTTCATTCTTCTTCCCTTTTTAACTTGCCCAGACAACAAACTTACTGGCTGGTGCCACCCACATCCATGTTCAGTCTTCCTCCTTTGTTGGCCTACGTGTTGATTACACACACACACACACACACACACACACACACACACACACACGAGAGAGAGAGAGAGAGAGAGAGAGGGAGAGAGAGAGAACTGTGCCTCGTCAATCTGCTAAGTTTTTCTTAATCGATTCAAACTGACGAAGCATGATTAATGCTTACAGAATATGTTTGTTTACTGAGCTCCTGCTCTGAAGCATGGAGCTGTACAGAGAGATTAAAAAAACAAGGTGCCTGCTATGACAGTCTTCTCATGGGAAAGTCCTGTAGTTCCTTACTGGTTTTCCAGCTCTCAGTTTTCTCCTACCTCCATCTCTGCATTCGAGCTGTCATTGGTACTAGGGTTAGGGAACAGGATTTACCCAAACTCTTCTACTGACCAGAGGGCATTTTCATCAAATTCTCACTAAGAAACATTGATTCCTCAGACAGCCTGCACAAATTTAGATAACCAGGAGTAGCACTGAGAGAGGATTTAGATCTGATACTCTTAAGATGCGGGCAAAGTCAATGGAAAGTAACTGTTGCCAAGGATGGCAAGATACTGGAATGTTTGCACATTTCCAGAAGAAATGTAAAATGGCTTAGTCATGGTGAAAAAAAAAAGGATGAATTCAAAAAAACAAAAATTAGCTCAGAATAATCATAACCACATAACCCAGAGTTCTACTTCTGGATATATATCCCTAAGAGTTGAAACTAGAGACTCAAACAAATATATACATATGAATATCTATTACAGCATTATTTACAATAGTCAAAAGGTAGAAATAACCCATATGTACATCAACAGATGAAACAAAATGGGATACATACACATCATGGAACATTTTTCAGCTATAAAAAGATTACAATTCTAACATCCCATACAACAAGAGGTACCCTTGAAAAATTCTATTAAATTAAGTAAGCCAGATACAAAAGCACAAATAGTGCATGTGTCCACTCATATGAAATAACACCACTGAATTGTGTACTTAAAAATGGTTCAAGTGGAAAATATGATGTTAGATACTTCCATAATAAAAATTAGAACAAAAAACAAAAATAAAGTAAGTCCTCAAGGAAAGCCAGGGCAAGCCCATTGTTTACTGGACAGCTGGAGTTCATGCATCTCTTACCCTAGCTGTGCGGACTCTTGGAGCCAGTGGCTGCCCTGTTCTTCTTCCCCATTTACCACAAACCTTGGAGTACTCTTCCACCTTACCAAAGTGAGCCTTTCTGGGCCACAGTGTAGGTTAGGCTTCTTAATTTTCTGCTCTCGAAGACCCAAACGCCTTTCCTTTGGTGCCTGCATCGTGGTGACATGACACAGCATGCATAACTTAACCACAGAGACACATTGTGAGAAGTGCATCCCGGGCAATGTCGTCATTGTGCAAACATCACGGCGCACCTACATAAACGTAGAAGATGCAGCCTACTACATAGCTAGGTTGTATGGTATAGGTTATAAACCTGTGCTTCATGGTACTGATTGATTAGTGTAAGCAACTGTGACACAATGGTATTTGTGCATTAAACACACAAACACATAGAAAGGCACATCTGAAATCCTAGGCAGTAGAAAGCTTTCAACTCCATGATAGTTTATGGGACCACCATCTTATACACCACCTACTGCTGGTAGGTATGTTCCTATACAGTACATGACTGTATTGGGTCACTGTCTCATCTCCCCATGAGCCCCAGTGATTGAAAACAAGATTGGTATTTAATTTAACTTTCTTATAATGCAGTGACTGCTCGCGGTAGGACCTCAACAAGTAAATAGATACACATTTGTAAACACAAATAAACACACGAGTAAATAAGCCACTTCGTGTTCTTTCCCCATGTCTCCGCCATCATCTCTCTTCCATTGCTCATAATCCAGAGCTCTTCCTTCTCTTGACCATGATCTCATGTGCTTATTGCTTTCTTTATCAATGACTTTTCATTACAGAGCAAACTCTTAAGAGCAGGGACATTTCATGTCCTGCCCATTGTCATATTCCCGGTATGGAACAGTATTTGGCATAGTGCTTACTGTATAGTTATTGAATCAATGAATTATCAAGCCTTGATTAGTTCCTGCCTGGATTGTCTTCTACCAAACTTCACTGTCTCCTTATCAGTACCAGGTTAGAGGTCTACAAATGACAATTCTCAAATGCAACACTTCCGCCTCAATTCTTCAGTGCTCCCCATGCCAAAGATCCATGCTACTGCCCCAGGGTATGCTGGCCTTGTAGGGCATCCCCTTGTTACTGTTCATACCCTCCTGCTGCTGAGTGCTCTGAGCTCCCCACATAAACCCTCACGGTTCATTCTGTTCTCTCTCACCACAACACGCTTTCCTGCCTCTTTACTTAGTATTTTTCTGGCCTCTGAGATGTTCAAATGGTATCTCCTGCCAGAAGCCTTTCTTAAGCCTTCTAGGTGTATTTCTATAAAGCTACAAAGCTGTCAACCAGCCAGGTTCCCTCACTAGACCAGATCCTCTGCAGAACTGACTGCTCTGTTCATCTCAACACATGGCACTGCCTGGTGTATGGCAAGCCCTAAGTGAAGATGGGTTTGACCAAAACACACTCCTCAGAGTGAACATGGGAGGAAGGGAATTTCTGTGCCATAAATGGCCTCCCGCCTGTGGAAGCACCTTGGATGAAGTACAAAGGTACTCCAAGTCTGAGCTCTAGAGGTCCTGTCTAGTCCTCCTTGGGCTGTGCCCTACCCTGCGGGATGAGGACTCTGTAGCCTCAGGTGTCTGTCCCTGGGGCTCTCATGTTCCTCTAGACCCCTCGGAGGTACCAGCACTCATCTTTTGCAGGTCTGTCCCCGAGGATACACTGTGACCACAGCATGCATGCTCTACACCTTGAGGGGCTCAAGGCTTCCTCTTGGGAGAAATTGTGGCCAGAATAAAAAGGTACAGACTAGAGTGGACAAATTCATCAGGGATGGAAAAAGAAGGGGATGGCCGTTGGCATGGAGCCACACTTGGCCCTTTGTACCACCATGCTTCAGAATTCCGGAAGTCTGAGGGCTTTCAGTTCAAACCTGGCTTCTTCCTGTGACACGATGCTCCTCCAGTATAACGGGAATAACAGTGCATTGGGTTGAATAGTCTGATGGCTTGGGAAATCTGCAGCATTTGAACAAATGGAGAGACAAAGAGACAGAGCAACACTGTGGGTCACGCAGCTTCTGAGAGGGCTGTAGTTTTCTTTCCATGTGGAAAAAAGAAGCAGAAATGGAAATAGGAAAGACTATTTCACCTCTAACTGAATGCTGGTGATAAGTGAAGAGTTGTGGCCTCTATTCTGTCTGGGAAACAACATAAGAGATCTTTCTAGGCTGAGCCTCATGGTGCGGGCTTGTAATCCTAGCACTCTGGGAGGCTGAGGCAAGAGGATCACAGGTTTGTGCCCAGTCGGAGCAACTTAGTGACTTAGCAAGACCCTGTTTCAAAATGAAAATATATATTTAAAAAGTGGGCTGGGGATGTAGCTCAGTGAGAAGGCCTAGGACTTGATCCCCAGTGCCATAAAAAAGAAAGTTGGGGAGAGAGAAAGAGAGAGAGAGAGAGAGAGAGAGAGATCCAGAGACACAGCAAGTGTCCATTATGATGACCTGAGTGGCGGTTACCAGAGCATGCATAAGTTAAAATACACCTAGTTGCACACCTGAGGTCCATGCACTTCACGCATAAGCGGGTTTTGGAATCAGTCAACCCCGGCTTGCCAACAGTTTGCCCTGGAGCAAGTCACTAACCTGGGAGATCTCAATTTACTCCATTGCACAGTGGGGAAGCCCAGAGTAGCACCAGCACAGTGCTTCAGAAAGACCAAAAGAGTCAGCGCTTCATGAGGGGTAACTCTACATGAACTACTGTTGAATTGGCTGCGTAAGCTAATGCTTATTAAAATGCTTCAGAATGGAAGTGGGTGGATTTTTCTTAAGGTGCAGTTTTTCCAAATGCCAAATGAAAAAAAAAAAAGTTTTGTCCAAAACTCTCCTCCCTTTTAACTACTCTGTCAATACCGCTCATTTCCCTGACGGATTTCCTTTAAGCCACACTTGGGTCTAGACGCTGAGTTTTCTGCATGGTAAGCAGATTCTCCCTTTGCCACGAGGCATCACAAAGCAACTGGAATTCAATCCTAAGGGGAGTGGGGGCATGTTGCTACAAATGACTTACTGAAAAGTACTTTTACTGCTCTTGTCATAGATTTCACCTTGCACCCCCTATTGAGGCTTGGTCCTAGCTGCATTTGATTCCTTATAAGGTAATGTCCCAGTTCTAATCTAATTCCACACAGAAGCTCAGCCTGGGATGAGAGGAGATTTTCAATATTCATCTCTTAGGTAAATGGGGCCAGCAATTCTTGAGCCTCACAAAATCTTGAGTATGTCTTCTTTATAATACTGCTGTAAAATTATGCTGTTCCCAACGTACAGCTTCAAAAATAGACGTGGCCTTTGACATAGACTTAGAAGCTTCCAGAATGGGGTTCTTTCATCTACCAAACCTTTTATTACACCTTCTCAGGGAAAAGGACCATCTCAAGCACTTTGGAAAGAGATAGAGATGGTCACAACCCTCAAAGAGCTTGACCGGCACTTCTTTACATGAGACCTTATGACTGTGAACCTTAGCCATGGAGAGGGACATGTGTCCACCCTAACCATAGTATGAGTTTGTCATATTGTGAGTTTGAGGGTCACACTCCAAGAAAGATGAACAGAAGGAAGTGGCTCAAAGAATCCCTGTGGGTCAGGCACGGCACAGATGTTGTGTTTATGAACTCTCATTTAGTCTATCAACAACCAACAAATTAATTGCTGCTGTTGTCATTATACAGGTGAGGAAACTGGGGTTTAGAGAGGCTAACACATAGCCCAAAACCATCATTTAAAGTATATAGAAGCTAGCCTGGCTAAGTAATTTTTAAAATGCAAGGCTAAGGAAAAATTAGGTGCCCTTGTTATAACTGAAAATTTTACACAGTAACAGCAGTGCACTGAATCAGGAGGGGATTTGGAATGGAAGTGCACTGTCAATATTGCTCATGCAGCTCAGGGCTCTATAGGGCTGCGCAAAGCATATGTCCACAAAACCGGCCTTGAGTGCCTGAGCTGCTAAGAATTATGGAAGCAAAGGGGGAGAAGGACCAAGTTGACAATGAACAAGAAGGAGAATGTCACTTTGAGTTCATACTGCCTGGATATGAAGTTAACCTACTGAATGTTTTGCTGAGCTAATCAGAGAAAGATTTAAGCAAAAGCTTTGTCATCTCCTGAAGCCTATGGGACTTGTCCTGTGAGTAAGTCACTTGGATGGAGGGTGGGAAAGAACCAATTCTAGATTTGTTTTCTGCTCTCTGGAACTTTTCCAACACATCTGAGCCGGGACTTTCTGGATCAGTACCAGGATTTCTTTGGACATATCTGCATAGTTTCATGTTTGTCAGGAGTAAGAACAACTGTCAATAACAGAACCTTGAGCAGAAGTAACTTGAATAAAAGAGGGTTTTGTTTTGTTTTGTTTTGTTTTGTAAATCACAGTGTGGGAGTTGATATTTTTTAACATTACTTCAAATGCTCAAAATATCAGTGCTAGTCTTCTGCTCTTTCACTGAAATTGTTACCTCATGATTGCAAGGTATTTCCTGTAATTCCCACCATTTTGACTATATTCAAGAGGAAAGAGTGATACTTTTCCCTTTTATAAGAAAGCAAAAGCTCTATCAAAATCTCCTCTAGAACACAGCCTTCAAGTTTCGCAGACATGAACTCAATCACACAGCCACCAGAAGTGCCAAGAAGAGCCAGAAAGCCAAAGATTAGTGCTTGCTCAGACCTAGGGGTGGCCCCGAAGCTCCTATGAACGAAACTGAAGTATTGTTAGTCATGAAGAACAGAGGAACTAGCATTGGGTAGACTTGTCAGGCTGCTGGTTCTCAGAAGACTAGCTTAGTCCTCTGAGTTCATCCCAGTCCATGAGTAGGTCCTCCAGGGACACTCATGGGGAACCCAAAATTATGACCAGTCTGGGGTTCAATGTAGGGTTTCCTGCTGCCCCAGGGCTGTAGGGAACTGGCCACTCCATAGCTTGTGGCTTGCTGGCCCTATGCTACTTCGTCTCTTCTCTTCAGGAGACTTTCAACTCACACAGAGAGTTTAAGACTTTTCAAACATTCCTTGCTTTTCCATTGGGACTGTAATCTCTTAGAGGACAAATCCAGGTTTGGTTTGAAGAAATGCATATAATAATGAATGACCATCACACCAGGAGCAGGTGATGGTGTAACAATTCATTAACATGTGGTACAGGCGGCAACACGGGCCTGAATTGAGTGATAAAAGAAAGGAAAGCAAAGTGTTTGTAAGAACTATGGGAGAGCTGAGAGGGTTTGCAGGAAGGTCTACAGACCCAGGCACCATCCCTCTACGTACTATCCATCCACATGTTTATCACCTATTATGTGCCTGGCATTGTCCTGAACCTTGGAAGTGGGTAGTGAATGAGAAACCATTTCTTCAACTCTTGGGGTTTACACTCTAATTCAAAGAGATATTAAAAAAAACTAATAAACACATACAACAGACAATGATAAATGTTTCATAAAGAATTACAACTAGCTTCTATGGGTGGATTATTTAGAACAACTTCTCTAGAAAAACTAGCATGTAAGAAAAGATTATGCCTAGCCACACCACCCTATGGAAAAAAATGTCTTCCAAGCAGGGGTAAAAAGGAAATAGGAAACAAAAGCCTACGGGCTGAGTGTCCATCAGCCACAAGAAAGAGGATGACAGAGGCCTTTGAGTCTTGCAGAACTTGGGAATGGTCCACCTGTCTTTGAAGGAAAGCTGGGTTTAAGAGGAAGAAGCCCAGGAACAGGGAACAGAAGGAAGAGCCACCCACTGGACAAAGCAGGACTGGAACATAAAAGTTTTTGAAAAAGAACCCTGTCCTAGACCCTTGGGAGTTCCTGGAAGAGAGCGGGCAAGGACCTGGACCTGCAGGAGAGGCCGCCTGAGACCTACTGGATGCTGTCACATATCCAGAAAAGACATGATAAGGACCCTTACTATAGAAGAGGTAGAAACACAGGAGCTTGGAGAGATCATCGGGAAGTTGAAGTCTGAGTACCCTGGCATCGTGGGCGCTTCCCTCCCGGAGCCTTCACCTATTGCGGGGGGTCACTAATGCTACTAAGTGAATAAGCAGGGAAGGAACCCTCTCAGATGCTCAGGAAAGCAGCCGGGCGGACAGGGCTGCAGCCCTGCGCTGTGCAGGCTCCTAGGTCACCTCTTGCGCAGGAAGGTGTCTCCCGAAGATCCTGACTTGTTTATTTTCCCAACTGGCTAACAGGAAACAGAGCTAGGGGGAATGGCCCTTGAGCACAATTGCACGGGAGCCTCGGGAGCCTAGCTGGGGCGAAACGGGTTTCCCTACCCTGGACGGTGAGCAGCGCAGGGCGAGGCGCTGTCCAGGCAGCCCCACACCAAGGACGGCCTTGTCACTATCATCTGCATTCCATTTACTAACGTGATGCTCCCGGAGCCGAGATGATGATTTGAAAGCTCTAATTTTGTTACATCCTGAAGCCTGGCTGCCATCAGGGCTGATTGTAATGAGATTTGGGAAGGGGCCTGGCTCTTAGCTGGGGTCAATTCACCTTGGGGAGAAAGTACTACCATCAAAATGCCCAGGAATTATTAGCACTTAGAGGAAGGCTGAAGAGACTTATTAATGCAGGATGCCTAGGGAGTCCCGAAGTGTGCCGTGCAATTATATTTCTTATTTATTTCCCCCAGCTTCAGACTTAAGGGTGAAGAGAAGATGGCTAGGTAAGACCTCGTGAAGATCAATATTTATTAAGCACCCGTAACACTGTCGCACAGCCTTGCCTCTGCCTTTTGTGTCAGCGTTCACAAGCGTGAGCGTGATGGCACACCATAGTGGTCTCCGTCCCTCCACCACCTAGCCCTGAAGACAGTGGAGGATGGACTAAGTTTTTGTTGGTGCTGGTGTTTATTTGGGTTTTGATAAGTAAGGAATCAAAGGCTTTAAAATAATAAATTCTTCTCTTTAATGGTAGCACAGCTGGATTTAAACCTAGGTTTCCAGTTCTAAGGCACTCTTTGTTTTAACACTGCACTACCTGGTTTTTATGCGCTGGCTGTGTGTGTCTGGGGAACCCACGACATTCAGCACATGGTCTTCTTTGGAACAACGGTTTTCCATTTGCCTGAGTGTTAAACTCACCTAATAAGCTTTGAACAAAGACAAAATACTGAAACCTGCCCCCTGCCAGAGATTATTCTTTAATTGGATGCGGTAAGGGCCAGATCCTTGGAGCTTACAGAACTTGGGAGGGAATGGGAGGAGCTTAGTGGCAGGTAAGGGGCACGGGGCTCACCCTGTACCACTGAGGTCACTCTTTGCTCTTATTTTCATTAATAGAAATGGTTTATTGGCAGCGGCAATGGCAGGTCCGGCCCCTGCCCCCTGCCTGGCTTCATCACTTCGACTCTAACAACACCCCTTTGGGGTGGGAAACGTGATTGACACTTCCAGAGAACTGGCTATGGCCTAGTAGGACAGAGGACTCAGAACTAAAAGGAATTAATCTCAAAACCACGTTTGGGGGCTGGGTGTGTAGCTCAGTGGTTAAACTGCTTGCCTAGCAAGCATAAGGGCCTGAGTTTGATTCCCCAGCACCACATACCCCAGGCACGGCAGCACAAGCCTATACTTTCAGCACTTGGCCGACTTAAGGCAGGAGGATTGCTGTAAGTTCGAGGCAAGCCTAGACTATATAATGAGTTCAGAACTAGACCTCATTAAAAAAAAAAAAAGCCAGCCAGTTTCTATTTGCATAATTTTTTAAAATTTAAACTTAACTTCATTTAAGTCAAAATTGCCTCGTATATAAGGTGCAATGTAAAAACTGTCCCTAATTTATAGCATTGTAAATATGGAACAGGTGAAAACACATATTTGAATTTTGTAAAGCCTACGCTGGGTGCTATTAAAACTATGATCCCAATGATACTACAGAGGTGATGAATAATCTGCCCAAGGCCAGAGCTCAGGTGTCAAACACTCCGGGTCAGTGCCATTCACTCAGCTTCCAGACCCACTGGACTAAACCACTAGGTCACTTCCCTCATAGCACCTGCCTGGCCCTGAAAGCATTTGTGGTTTTTTAACCCAGTTTTAAAAAGAGAACAGGATAACTACAGCTTCTGAGAGTCTGCAGATAGCAAAAGTATTGAAACCAAAATGTTTCAAGTGCCTGAGGAAATCACAGAATTCCCCAGACACTCTCAGGGTTGGGAGTTTATATTCAGATATTTGGAGAATTTTCAGGCTGGAAGTCATAGCCATTGTAGATTTCAAAGAAAGTTGGAAAAACTCCAGAAGTAGAATGAGACTTAAGATTTTAAAGTAGTAGCTATAAAAAGACCGGCCTGAGAAAATAGGGCAGACTTGCCTTGCCTGTGGCAGCTCCAAGGATTAGCTGAAATAGTGGACAAGTGCTCTGACAACTCAGAAGCAGCAGTTCTCAGCACTGGCTGCATATTAGAATCACCTGGGGAGCTTGCACCGAACTCCAGCTGCAGAGGTCCCCAGTCCAGACCAATTAAATCAGAACTCCGGAGTGGGCTGGGCAGTCACATTGGCGAAAGCTTCTCATGCAGCTGGATCGTGCAGCGAGAGTTAAAAAAAAACACTGTTGTCAAGCATCTTGCAAATATGAGAGGTAATTATTATTATTCAAGTAGACCTGGCACTGATATGGAGTAGGAAAGCTCCTTCATCTGAGGTTCACAGAAGAGATGTGGTTTTTAGCTATAGCAGAAGCCATGGGCTTAGTCAGAGAGGAAGCTCTCTGTCTGGGAGGGGAATTAAAAGTGTCCAGAAGCGTTTGTCTCTCTGTAGGTGACCCAAGCACAGGCTTCTGTGGAAGATATCGTGGCCTCTGGACTTCATTAACTCTTTAATAAAGGAAATAAAAAGAATCTCATAAAAGTGACATTTAAGACTGGGGCTGCAGGTGATGAGAACAGGAGGTGCGGTTTGAGTGTGTAACAACTATAAACCTTGTTTCAGAATATGCATGAGACCCTGTCTCCCAGGTCTTAAGCAAATGGGACAACTGTGTACGTTTGTGGTGGGTCATCGAGGGAAATGTTACCAGGTGTGTGATTAGACTCGTTCTAGTAGTTCTAGGCAGATATATCAAAGTACCACTTAAGGTCACTTAAACAACAGAAACTCATCATCTTATACTCGGAAGGCTAGAAGTCTGAATTCAAGGTGTGGGCAGCACCACTTTCTTTTAAAGACAAAGGAGAAACTGTCTTTTTCCTCCCTTCCACTGGCTTTAGGAGTTCTTGGCTTGTAGATGGCTTGTAGCTGAATCCTAATTCACTTGATTAAATATTTAAAAATTCATTTGCAAACTTAGGACATTAAAAAATATAAAAATGAAAATTGCTCATAATCTTATGGCCTAGAGGCAATCTTGATTTTTTCCTAGTCTTTCGGTATAGATATTTTATAATTAAAACCTTAGCTCACTTTTTCACCATATCGATCACTTTTGAGTAATAATTCAGAGGGAATCTTAGAACAGAAACAGCCCATATTCATATGCAGTTTATTTATCTATAAAATAAGTCCTCTTGGCCCAGTCTGTTTTTGAATGCTAATATGCTGCCTATTGTACTTGGAAAAATAGTTAGTGATTACTGGGGCAACAGGCTTACCTCTAAGAAAATTACATAGGAACTGAATAGCAGGTCCCTAAGTCCCATGCCAGAAAGTCTACGATTTTTCTGCTTATTATTCCTGAATTACAACAGCAGGGTATTCTGCAGGGCTGAGTCGAGCTCCCAGTGTCTTCAGAAGTGTCATGTCTCAGCAGCTGTGCAGGTGCAGGTCTTATGCTAGACAGCTTGGACCCAAAGCTCCAAGAGCCAGACTCATGGTGCACGTGTGACTTACAGCAGAGAACATACACCAAAAGAGCAAAGGTGTGTGATCCCAGCTAGGCAGGTAACGGTGTGAGCAGCCTCTGGGCTGGCCACCGGTGACTCTCCGAAATCACTCCTGGCTGGTTCCCAGGCCCTCTTTTCTGCTCCAGGGAGGGTGCTGCTGAAAGGTAAGAACCTGAAATTAATTTAGTACATGAAATAGAAGAATCTTCACAGTGGACAAATGTTCTCATTCTCTCTCCCCATCCCACTTTTGAGCTACCGACCCTTTCTTAACCCTGCTTATTGATTATCAAACCAATAATTGAGTACAGTTATTTCCTAGAGGGCCATATCTAGGTGATATAATTAAAAGAGCCACGGAGCCATTTCTATAATTAGCACCTTTGTTGGAGTTAATTAGGACGATGGCTTAAATACTCTCGGGTAGTTTTCCATTTTGAAATCTGAGTAATTTTTACCGCACTACATTCTTTGACTGCCTACTACTCTATGTTAGGCATTTGACATGGCCCCAGAGCAATATGGCCCAGGCTTTTAGGAAACTGATGGCCCAATTGTGAAGACCGTGTATCAAATATAGCATGTTATGATTGGGCAACTAGTACAGCTATGCATCGTTTAATAGGGGAGGTACATTCTGAGAAATGCATACTCAGGCAATTTCATTGTGCAAACATAGACCTGGATGGAACAAACAGGCTCATCACTCAAGAAATCCAGTAATGGAGGTGTACAGGTCTGCAGCCAGCACAACACAGCATGCTATTTATAGTATACTTCTTTTTTATAAGTAGAAGGCTGATATTCTAAAATGATAGTAAACAGTGTAGTATGACAAACACATAAACCAACAATTCTATTTTCTTTGTCAAGCAATCTGCAGCATACATATTTGTATGTGTTATCCTGTCACACGACTGGCAGTGTAGGTTTGCTTACTCCAGCACCAACACCAATATGTGAGTCATGCGTTGTGCTGAGATCTTGTCACAGTGAATGGATCACCACACGGTAAGTTTTCAGCTTTGCTGTGATCTGGTGAGATCACTATCATATACATATGTTTATGGTGGACTATTAACTGAAATGTTATGTGGCCTGTGACTGTATCTGTACTCATAGTCCTAGGGCTGATGTATCAAAACACCACAAACTGGATAACTTAATACAAGTGTACCATTTAATAGTTCCGGATGTTAGCAATCTAAAATCAAGGTGTCAGCAAAGTTAGTTCTCTTTAAAGGTTGTGAAGGAGAATCTGTCCCAGGTCTCTCTCCTGGTTTCTGGGGCCTCAGATGTCCTTGACTAGTAGACGGCATTCGCCTTGTGTCTTCCCACGACCTTGCTGTGTGTGTATCTGTCTCTGTGCCCAGATTACTCCTTTTCGACAAGGACATCAATCATATTGGATTAGGGCGCACTCATTTGTCCCCACCTTAACTTGCTATCTGCAAGTTCCTGTCTTTAAATAATGTCACTCTCACAGACACTGGGGTGTTAGGACTTGAACAGCTTCTCTGAGACTACAATTCATCCCATAATGGCACACACACATATGTACAAGCCCAGAGGAAAAGGCAGAGGAGGAAATGTAGATCTTGGAAGGAAGGTCAGAAGAGGTGGGGAGAAGACTTTCCGGAAGACAGAATGCCACGTGCAAAGGGCCTGAGGGAGGAATCAACCTCTCAGGAAAAGGAAAAAGCAGGAACACCAAGGAAGAAGCCCCACAGCATCTGGCGGTGGCTGTCCAGTAAGGCTGACTTCCCTGCTGTCCTAGGCTGTTTTGTGCCATAAGTAGTAGAATACCACAGACTGGGTAAGTTCTTTTTAAAAAAGGCCTATGCTTCTAGTCCAATGTTGAGGGGCCACATCTGATGTCCAGAGGTGGCACAGGACATCGCATGGCAGAGACAGAAGAGTGAGACCTAGTCAAATTGATTTTCATAGTAAATTCTTTCTCAGGATATACCATCAGCTCATTAATCCCGTCACCTCTTAAAGATGCCACTTCTAATATCTCATAATGGACATTAAACTTCAATATGAGTTTTGGAGGGGACAAACCTAACATTCTACCACAGTACTTGGTAAAGCTAAGTTCCCTGGTGAGACTGGTAGGGTCTGAGGGCTCCATATCCGAGAAGTAGTGAAAGAGAGACTCCAGCTGAAGCAGCCAGGCAAATTCTGTTTGCTCCAGGAGGGTGTGTGAGATGTGGATGGAGGAGGGAGGAGTTCTGGAAGTGAGGGGATGTGCTCTGGAACTGCTGGCAACACCATACCAGATGTCTCCACACTTCGAAGTTATAAATCAAGCTAACAAGCTCTTAAACAAAATTTGTTCTCTTCTCCTACCTTTAGAAAAACAGCCTTAAAACAACTTGGAAGTTCAAATCACAATTCCTGGATGCTGAGTGGCCCCCACCAGATGTAGTAGTGTGAGGGGAGAAAGCCCTGGGCCCACAGTGCCCCCTCCCTTCTCAACCTACCCTTGGTCTCATGCCACACTGTGGGAGACTTGCACCCTAGCCCCACATATGAAAGCATCCTCCTTTCCCTGATGCCAAGAACCTCTCGGCCACCTCCTGGCTCAGGGATGTGCACAGTGACAGCCATGTGGCCCATCCTAGGGAGGTGCTGTGGCTTCAACGTCTCCTTTGAAAGTCAGAGATTGAAACTTAATTGTCAATAGGATGGGACTAATAGGGGAACTTTTAAGAGGTGATTAGAGGATGAGGGCTCCTCCCTCATAAAGAGCCCAAAAGTCTTATAAAAGGTTTTACCAACATTTACCCTGACTTGCTCTTCTGCAATGTGAGGACATAGAATTCATCACCTTGAAATGATGCTGCTATAATGAAGCAGAAAGCACCCCTTACTAGACAACTGATCCTGCCAGTGCCTTGATTTCAACTTCCTAGCTTCTAGTACTGAGAGAAAACACATTTCTGTTCTTCATAAATTACCAGTCATGATAGCAACTTGAAGAAATTAAGACTGGGACTGAGGATCTGCAGGTTCAGGAAGGGGACCTGGGGTCTTGGAGGCAGAGGCTAGCTTCCTGGAGAAAGAGCTAGACCTGAGGTTCCATAAACTTGTCCCCTGAGGTGAACACAGCCAAGGCAGGCTTGGGCAAGACCTCTGATGTGCAGGGCCTCTGAGCACAGGGTGTTTCAAACAGCTACTTCCAAAGTCACATTGTGTGATCACCACAATAAATATTTTTCTCCAGAACATCAGCTTTTGCAGTATTCTTTTTCTAATTTTCTCCCATCGCCTCTACCAAAGTTTGATTTCTTTAATTTCTTTAAAATTTATTTTTACTTGCTTCCTTTTCTCCTCCTCCTCCTCCTCCTCCTCCTTCCTCCTTCTTTTTTTCTTCTTCTTTAGTACTGGCAATTGACCCCAGAGCTTTCTCACTGAGCTACCCCCTCCACCCTCTTCAGCCCTTTTACTTTTTTTTTTTAATTTTGAAGCAATGTTTCACTGAGTCACCAAGTTGTCCAGGCTGAGTTGGAACTTGCAATCCTCCTGCCTCAACCTCCCAAAGCGCTGGGCCGGTGCTACGGTGCCCAACTTAGTTTCTTGTAAGAGCCTCCTAGATCTGCCTTCCTCAGTGGCCCTGCTCCCCTGCCACGTCCTCCACCCAGCCACACCTAAGAGTATGGGTATTGTGACTTAGACGTGCACCTTTCTTTCTCTCTGAAATATTCACTCATCTTTATCTGTTGGAAGTAAAGCCCAGCAGCAAAGAACAACCCACCACAGCAATCTAAAAACTGGCTCATGCGACCCTAGTAAGTTGCCATATTATTGTTGGTCTCTCTGTGCCTTCCTCGGGGCTCTGCATCAACACGTAGCCAGCGCTTGGTAGGTGGCTTTTTTTGGTTCATCTCTCCATTGAAATAGATGTACCTGGTGATAAGGACTGTATTTTTTTCCTATTCTTGTATTCCTACTGTGGGAAAAGAAAATCCTTTCTGTCAAACATGAACTTGGTCTAGCGGTTGCTTTGTAATATAAAAATTCCACTGGTGGCTTCTTCCTCCATCTTCACTCCGGACTCTCGCCCTCCCAGCTCAAGGCCCCTCCCTCCCAGAGGCCGGCACCCATTTCCTCACTCCTCGATTCTGCTCCTTCTTGTCCTCTTGCCGCGCAGCAAGTCCCATTCCTTTCCTTGGCTCTCCTTTTCTTCTTGTCCTTCCCCTGCGCAGCAATGAGTTTTATTTACATTAACCTTTCTTCTACCCGGTAACAAGTATCATCTGCATTAGCCGATTGTCTAATTCCTAACCAATGGGAGATGGTGCCGCCCCCTCCCCTTCTTGCTCCCCTGAATTAGAGACACAAAGCCCCATCGCATCCAGACTGGTGTGCTTGCTCTCTGGCTTTCTGAGGCTGTGCACCCTTTCTGCCTTGCCAACCTGCCCTCGTGCCTTGAAGTGCTTTTGTGGCACCAAGCGGAGGGTCTTAAGCCCCCTCCCAGCCCTAACACTCTACAACATTACGAGAACTAAAAGTCACTTTCTCATGAATTGCTGTCTGCTGTGGTAGGCTGATATTGGCCCCCTCAGTTGTGCCCCTGACCTAATCTTTGTGACCTATGAATGTTACCACACACGACAAACCATTGCCGATGCGACCACATTAAGAATCTTAATGAAATTGGAGTGATGGGACCACGAGCCGTGAACACCTAGCAGCCACCTGAAGCTAGGAGAGGCACGGAGTCATCTCTAGAGCCTCTAGGGGATGTGAGCGCCCAGGAGATCCAACTCGGGTCTGCTGCTCAGTGAGTGGCTGGCAAATGGGTTGTTTCTGCACACATCCAGCAGGCAGCGACAGGCACACCGGGGTAGAACGAGTGCAGGGGCCATAGACAGCACAGCCTATTCTCATCTCTGAAATGGGATCGCAACAGCGCTGCCTCATAGGACCATCGAGAGAAGTGAAAATACATGCATCATTTGAAAGTGTGTGTGTGTGTGTGTGTGTGTGTGTGTGTGTGTGTGCCTTCAGTATCCTCAAGGGACTGACTCTAGGACCCCCTGCAATACCAAATTCCACTGATGCCCACATAGCTTATTATATATAAAATGGTGTAGCATTTGCATTTAAATGGTATCCATCCTGTTACAAACTTTAAGTTATTTCTAGATTGCTTATAATACCTAGTACAATATAAATGCAATGTAAATAGCTGTGACATTGGATTGTTAGAGAATAATGACAACAATATGTACACGTTCAGTGTCAGCAATCTGTTTTTCAGGACTTTATATCCATGGCTGGATGGGGACCCCATAGCTACGAAGGGCTGAGTTCTATGTGTGCATGTGTGTGCACACGTGTGCTTACAGTGATCCAAACACCGCTTTGTTGTTAGTGCTTTTAGTGAATATGCCTATTTGCTCTGTATAATGATGCTGAAGACCAGTAATATTGTTCTTCCTTCCTATTTTACCCCTGAGGAAATTAAAGCACTACGCAGTAAGTGGAAGAAATTGGATTTGGTCTCCTATTACAAACTCCTAATCATGATAACCACTGCTTCTTGGTAAGGAAACAATATGACCTGGGTTGATACAACAATTATATGGTGGGTAATGAGCACCCAGTTGCTGTTGTTGTCATCAAGGCTAATTGCTACCTGCAGGTGCGTGCAGTTCCAGTAGACACACGCTCCCATGGTTGGGCCAGCTTACAGGCTTGGCTGTCCCAGGACAGATGAGAAGCAGCTAAACGCTGTCCAAGTGAAGAGACGTCCCTGTTGGACAACCGTGATGTCAGCAAGCAGCCGCAGTGAGCTGGCAGAGGCAAGCCTCTGAGAGTGAGCGGGTGCTCTGACCTCTACCCACAGGAGGTGTAATTAGACCTGCCTCGTGGAAGGGCTGCTGTGATGAGGATTAGGGTGACATTTATATGCAGATGAATGCCCTTCCTCAAGAGCTTTACATCTCAGCTGTCTCATGTGTACACAGGGCTTTTAAAAATAGATGTGCATTATTTTCCACTTCACACCTTAGTGGAAACAAGTGGCTATGCCCACCTTTTCTTCTTTGGCTAAGTTATTGCCATATCTCACCGAGCAAGCCTTAATCACTGTCTTCATTTCAGCCTAGCCATCAGGATCCAAGGCAGAAAGGCCAGCAGGAGCAGGGCTTGCAGGACACCATTGTCTGGAGCCCCTGCGGCGGGAGCAGAGGGCCTCTGGAGCTGGGTGGCATGGTGGCATGGAGCGAAAATATGAGTTAGACTGTGGCTATGACTTGAGGTCCTGCTGGTATCTGTCAAAATCCAGCAGAGACATGAAGCAGAAAGGCCAAGCCTGGGTCCTGGGTTTCCATCTTGCCTCTAAATGCCTCTGTGAAACTGAGCCAGGCAGCTAAGGTTCTCTGTGCCTCAGTTTCTCATCTCTAGAATGGGTTTGAGGAGGCCAAATAAGATAGCCTATATGAGCACATTAGTGCTTACTGTGGGGCTTGGCTCCTGGAAAACACTATGTAAGTAGTATCTACTGTCATCTTTATTAAATGGCTTTCCCACTGCCATATCACCTTAGCCTCTGTTAGCTGTGTGACAGATAAAGAAATTGATCCCCAGAAGTTAATGGATTCTACTAGAGTCTGGAGTCTCATTACTTACTGACTGGGGCACGAATGGAATTCAGGCTTTTTGGTTTTTATCCTACCACGCCCTCACAGATCATAGGGTGAACACCTACAATTATCAAGAAAAGCAAGTACACGTGGCCTTTCCTTGTGGGCAATATATAATGGTTTCAAATGGCAAGGCAATCTCACAGGCCCAGCCAATGACGAGTCGGGTTCTCCAAGAAAACAGCCTGCAGATACCTACAGACTGTTGGTATCTGTGGAAGACTAGACCCAGAACCCTGTGCTTGCCAAAATCCATGGATGTTCTGGTTCCTCATATCAAATAGTACCATATTTGCAAACCTGGCCATCCCTCAGCATCCACTGGGGATTGTTTTCTAGACATCGCAATTCATAAAAGCTTATTGGCTACATAAAAGAGGAGCAGAATATGAAGTGAAAATAAATTTAAAATAGCATAGTATTTGCGTATAACCTACACACATCCCCTTGTACACTTACGTCATCTTTAGATTGCTTACAATACTGATATGTTGTTCATGCTTTGTAAATAGTTGTATTGTTCAGGAAATAATAATGAGAAAAAAGTATGCAGGTTCAATACAGATACGACTATCCTAGGTCTAATTAAAGTTTTGGGTTTCGGTTGATGGCTTGATTTTCATGGATGTGGAACTTATAGATGTGTCTGTATAAACATGTACATATATACTAGAGAATGTTGAGAATGTTAGCACCCCCCCCCATGCCAAGTCCATATGTTGAGACCTAGTGTCCAACTAGATTATATTATAAGATGACCCTGTAGAAAGGGATGGAGTCAGGATCACTCTGCCCTCATGGTTGGGATTGTTGCTCTTGGGAGTCACAGGAAGCTTCCTTGCTCCAGTCTGATGATGTCTTGATTGTAGACTTTCCAGGTCTCAGAACTGTGAGGGAAAAAACGCCTGTCATTTGTAAATTACCTGCAGGAGGAATGGATTGAGACACACACTAATTATAAACACGTGTGTGTGCATATAGACCTATACATGTGTATCCGAGAGAGATTGATTTTAAGGAACTAGTTCATGCAATCTGAAGCCCAAATCTGCAGACCAAGCAGGCAAGCTGGAGACCTAGGGAAGAACTAACACTGCAGTTTAAGACTCAAGACAGTCTGGAGGCAGAATTCACTCTTCCTCGCAGAACCTCGGTCTGTTTTTTTCTTGAGACCCTCAACTTATTAAATGAGGCCCCCACACACGATAAATAGTAATCTGCTTTATTCAAAGCCCACTGATTTGTATGTTCATCTTATCTAAAAAACAACCTTCATAGCAACATCTAAACTAGCGTTTGTCCAACTATCTGGTACGGTGGTTTAACAAGTTGACACATAAAAATAACTGTCACTTCTGGAAAGCAGAAATGCCCCTTTCCAAAAAGAACGCATGATGGTCAATGTTCTATTTCTGCTGAGTCTTTGAAGACAAGCTCATGACTTCCCCAGTAGCCTAGAAGGATCTGAGTTGTGTGAGGTTGTGGGAAGGGACTGAGAATCTGGGTTAATGAGAGAGAATAAAGCCTACCCAGCACAGGTTTCCATCTCCGTGCTGCAAGATTGCTCTCGTCTTCATCTTTGCTTGCTCAGGTCTTGCTCATCCTCCTGGAAATCTTCCTGATGCCCAGAGATCATGTTAGTTTTCCTGTTAAATATTTCCTGGTATCCATTGCTTATCTCATGCCATGGCATGTGCTTCTGCAAAATAGACAGTTCACTTCTTAATTGACCTACAGCATCTTAGGGACTGTGCTCCAAAAACCGCATCCTGAATGGATGGTGAGTGTTATGGGATATGTATCTGATTCCTTCCATATTCATATATCGAATTCCTGACTTCCAATGAGATGGTACAAGAGGTGGAGCTTTGGGGAAATTATTAGGCTTAGATACTGTTGTGGGGTGGAGCCCTCATGACATTAGCATCCTTATAAGAAGAGAAAGAGGCTCAACTTCCTCTTCATCGCGTGAGGGTACAATGATAAGGCACCATCTGCAAACCAGGGAATGAGTCCTCACCACACACCAATCAATCTGTGCCTTGATTTTGGACTTGTAGCCGCCAGAACTGTGCAAAAATAAATGTCTCCTTTAAAGCCACCCAGATTGTGGTACTTTTGTACAGGGCCCGGTGCTGACAGAGGATGAAAGAAAGAATGAATAATAGTGTAAATCTAGGCAGAAGGGCTACTGGTTACAAAGCTGGCCCATGCCGCCAGAGAGGACCACATTCAGGACCTCAGGGGACATTGTCCAAGTTCTCTAGCCCCAAGTCCTGGGCTTCCTTTTGCTCTCTAGAGTGGGGCTAAGCCATGTCTTTCCCACTCCGCCCCCATCTCAGCAATATGATACCATCACAGGGCACAGCTGGCTGCTCAGAGTCCATCTGGAGGCATGCTCCCTTCACTCACTGAGGCCCCTGTCTCCGGCTGGCTATGGGCAGTGCAGAGAGCAAGGGGGGCACCCTTTACTCTCCTGATGGGAGCCCAGAAGGCTGGTGGGCTTCAAAGCAATGGCTTCTTTCCCACTGTTGGGAAGAGATGTGGCTTCCCATCTTTAGACTACAGCAGGGGGAACACATCACCTATATTTCCTTCCTGGGAAGTCACCCAAAACTTTCTATAAACATGCTAATCCTCTGTCCCTATGCGTCATGTGCAAAGGCTTTCCCATTGCATCAGAAAATCCTAGGAAACTCTTTGTTTGCCCCTGCTAGTACCCCAGGCCAAATCCTAAACCATCAGCAAGAACACTCTAACCTAGTTGCTGTTTGAAATGTGTGTGCATGTGTGTGTGTGCGTGTATGTCTGTGTGAATGTGTGTGTGTGTACATGCACCTAGATGTGTCATAGAAAAGCATGGTATTAAGGAAGCTGTACCCTGGCTTCTAGGGCTTCTGTCATGATAATGATCATTATAATCATTATATTAGCCACCTGCTGCTCCCAAAGGAATATGAGAATTAATGGGATGTCTTCACTACAGTGCTAGGAGTCCTTGGGAGCAGCCTCTTTAGCAGGCACTATTTGAAACATTTTTTGAGGTGATAACTTTAAAAAGATATTCTAGAAATTGGCTAACGACATCCTAGCCATGGGATCTTGGGCCAGTTGTGTAACTTCTCTTTGCATTTTCTCTCTTCTAAAATGGGCTCAGAGGAACTGCCTAGTCTCTCTCCCGGGGTTTGGTTAAGAAGAAGATCACATGCTGTAAAGGAATAGCCCCACAACTGGAAAGCTTGGTATGAGCTACTGAGCTTGGCCCTCGGCTGTCCGCACGGTGCCTCGGACAGCTTGGGAACCTAACGGATGCCCATCCTCAGAATTCCCTGGGTTCTCTCCCAGCAGAATAGCCATTCCTTCCCCACCCCCACCGCTGCCTGGCAGCATCCTTGTGGAGAAGGGCTTTGCAATGGCAGAAATACATCAGAGGGAGTCTGGCTGGAAGGTCCAAGTACTCACACGGCACCTTCCCACAGGATCCCAGTGCGAGGCCCACTAACTCCTCACGTAGTCAGACCACACCGAGGCTCTGTAGTTCCCCAGGAACAGAATCATCTTCCTTTCAGAGAACCCTTCCTCCGAATGACCACTGTTTTCTGGATTAGCAGAGACGGAGGCTCAGGAGGAGCAGAGATGAATGCCCAGAGCAGCAACCTCCAGGAGATAACTGGCTGGGGTGTTTGACAGAGAAACGGGAGGGAGTGACAACGAAAGCAACCATCTTCTGTCCTCCTCTGTGACTTCATAGCGCGGAGACCCTAAGATTGTTTCCTAAGCTGCAAAGAAATGCTACCCACTAAGTCTCATTTAGAGGTCGTTAAAAGTATGTCTCTACAAAGGTCTTTTCCCCATCAACAAAGCCTAATTACAGTTTTTACAAATTAGGCTGAAACATCCATTTCCCTTGGGAAATGTTCATTGTTCCCACGTGGACCAAAGCCCCGCCTTTCTCCCTCTCCAACTAGTCCTGCCTCACTAGTGCAGGGAGTCATCGTCACCGTCACAGCACTGACTTCCAACTACATCCCAGGAGTGTGCTCAGATTTTTTATATGAATCTCTCAATTCTTAATAGTCATCTATGACAGAAGTCTTATGTCTTTAATTTTATACACAAAACTTGGAGACTAAGTGACTTTCCCTCCACTCCCACCGTGAATGATTGGCTGAAGTAGGACTTCAGTTTTCCAAACTTGTCCTCTCGCTTTGTTTCTTGCTTTGCTCTCTCAGGCACACCAGAGCATCCTCCAACCCACATTTCCATAGAAGCCAACCAATAGACAGGGCACGCAAGACGCACACGTTTTATTTTTCTCTTACACTGTGCTTGATTTCGGAAAAGTCCATCCCAGACCCTTTCAGGCATGACGCATACCCACTATCACTCTCACACACAGCTCCACGGAGACGTGGGCCACAAGGACCAGGGGAAGTTTGCTCCTTCTTACCTCCAAAGCTGCCTATAATTGACCGGCTATAACAAGGCAGAGTCAAATTTTAGCAGTAAAATTTGTTCAAATTGATGTTCTTCTGGAGTATTAATTTCAGATTTCCATCAGTCACACCAATATAACAGTGTATTTTTTTCTCTAAGTCTTTGCCACTAACTCCAAACCCAGTAGAGGAGAAATCAACTAGCCCCAGGTAAATACACTGGGTTAAAACTCTGATGTTGCTGTGGTTCCTAGCTCTGGTTATACAGCACATCAGTACCCCCATGTCTAAGCAACTGAACAGGAGCTGCTTGTGGCAGAGCTTGAAAAACGTCCCCTGGATTTTAAGTATCCAGAATGGTTTTCAGAGGCAACATATCAGCCCGACAACACGCAGAAAAATCAGAATATATGTGAGCTGCCGGTGCAAATGATTCCTCACTCAGGCACTGGGGCTAAACAGAATTTCCTCCACCCACTCAGCCAACTAGCCAATGCTAGGAGATGGAGCTAGGTTGTTGCCTCTCGCCTCCTTTGGCAGGCTAGAGTGCAGATGAGCATCCCCAGAATCCCAGTGTCCCTCGGGGGAGGGTGGAAACCTGAAGGCCCAGAACGCTGGCAGTGGGCTGTGGGCTGTGGCCCACTACCCTCACCGGCCTGTGCCTCCGCGTGCTTCCCCAGGACTCTGGGCTAGGAGGTTTGGGATTCGTGGATCAGAACGAGCTCAAACAGGGAGCCCATGTGAAAGTGACAGCTCTCATCATGGGCTCCTGGGGATTCCTTTGGTTTTGGTTTTACTTTGTTTCATTTTATTCTCTATCTTTCCTTCAGCTGCATTGTTTTTAATTATAAAACAAGTATATGTTCTTCAGAGACACAAAGGAAAAATAGTATAGTTGTACCATTAACTGATGTAGGTGCTTTTAGTATTTTTGAATGCAAGGTATTTGTTAATATTTTTAGAAGCGTATTTACATTGTACATATACAGTCCTATCTTGCTTCTTCAAAAATTTATTTATTTTAAACGTTTATAATATCCTATGAAGACACACAGTTTTAGAACTTTCCTTCCCAGTATCCCCTGTTCTGAGTCTTGGCCAGGCCAGAGAGCCCAAATCACTATACTTTCATCTGAAGCTTTCCTTATAATAGCAAATAAAATTATTTTATCCATGTTTGGGGGCCATGCCTGGCAATTTCTGCATGAGGTAAGTCTCTCAGTCTCAAGGGAATATGTGCAATTTACTGAGGGCATCTGCTACAATGCCCAGAGACTCTGATTCAATGGATCTGTATATACACACACACACACACACACACACACACACACACACACACACACACACAGAGAGAGAGAGAGAGAGAGAGAGAGAGAGAGAGAGAGAGAGAGAGAACCACATCTAGTAATTGTGATGATTTCCAACCCATGGTCGGTAAATTTTCAATGTAGCTGTAAGCTAAGAACAAAAATTATGGAGTCCATTTAAAGGTCTCATTTCTATGGAGCTCCTAACATCACACCCTAACTCCCAGCAACTCAACCAATTACCTTAAGGCAGCAGTCACAGAAAGGTCAGAGGTTAGGTAGGACAGCCTCTGAATTTATGTCCATCTCAGGAGTCACTGACCCACATCAGCTTCTTTTATGAGTCAGGACCAGGCAGAGATCATCAATAATGTCACAACAGGCTTGGGATCACACTCATTGCCCAGGTGGGACAGCTGTAAAGGAACAAGCAGTAATCACAGCCTCCTTGCCCAATTCAATTCTTTTCTGGTACAAAATAGATACAAATTCTAAACATGCTCACAACGAAATGTGTAATAAGTGTAACATCATTTTCTAGCTTAATTTAATATATATCTTGAATTTCCATTCTACTTAGGGTGGAAACTTAATTTGAGCTGGGTTAGCGATTCCCCACTTTGCTCAGAGCTGAGTTAGGTTTGGTGGCCATGAAGCAATGGCCTGGGAGATGTTTAGTAATGGAATATTTTGGAGAAAAGCATGCATGCATATATTTACATAATTCATTGCATATTTTCCCAATATAAAGAATATGTAACACAATTGCACTCATAATAATGAAATGTTCTTTATTTTATCCATTTCTTTATTTTAAACTCAATATAACCATGCAGAACATCTTTACTGGTTTTGTTGAATGTATCTCTGTGACCAGCGTACAGTTGCCATCACTCATTATTTAACAAAATCAGACTGTGTTGACTATGTAAAGTAGCAAAGAAGACACCATGTCACTGATGAAGGGGTGTGGCTTTGGTGTGGGCATAGCCTGACGGTTTCTTTTATGTTCACGAGGTAAAAGTGGAACAATAAAGTTATGTGTCAGTTTATCATTCACTACTCAATGACATGAACAAGTTCTTTGGTGAACCAGATGTCAGTTTTACGTGCTAAAAGGATATTGCCTCAATGCTTATACTATTCAATACAAAGCAACAGCTACCTACACAACCTCTAAATTTAGTTTGCTTTATTTATATTTTCTTTCTTACCTTCTTCAGCCTACCCAAGGCAACCAATGGAATAAGAGTCAAGCCCTGATTTGTAGCATTTGCCAATTTTCAATGTATAAATACTCCATGCGTGACTTATTTCAAGCTACATATATAACATCATTGGCTGTGCAAATGGGAAGAGATACTATTATTTTGTATTTTCACTCTACAAATACACATACAGATTTTTAGATAGGTAGATCTCAAGAACATATATAATAATAAAATGTAGCATGAATTAGAAAGTGAAGTTTAATTTTACCTCTTATTTTTAATACAAGTTTAATAATGGCTGTGTTTTACTATCAGCTCATAAATTCCTGAAACTTCATCATTGAGGTCTGTGAGCTGATACGCTACTGGGCTCTTGTCCTGTGAATGCTGGGATTTAGTGGACACTCCCTTTTAACTTGTATCTACCCATGCTGACAGCCACTGAGATTCCTTGCTGCCATCTGGTTTCCATCATTGGCTCTAGCAACTGCTGTTCTACTTAAGCTTCGTGCCCCTTGAGTCTTCTCCAGGCCCATAAGTTCTCTCCAGTGGCTCCTACACCATATCAGAGCACAGGGATACAGATTTTTCAAACCCAGTGGAAAGACTGGGAGAGTCTTCTCTCTAATGATGTGCAATGCTATTGATAACTCCTGGCTCCACTAAATCTGACGAATGGACCCAAGTAGACTTGGATTTGCTTTGGGGCTCTGGGTTATTCTACCGCCTGCTTTGCTTTCAGTGTACCAGAATTACACAGTATTAAGTACTGTGGCTTTATTCTGTGTTTTATCATTTGGTTGGATAGCTCTCCTTCATTACTACTTATTTCAGTAACATCCTGATTGTATATATATGTTAGTTTTCTGTAATGTGAAAAAATAATACATGAAAATAACAAAAGGGGAGAGGTTCATTTTGGTTTGTTTCCAAAGGTTTCAGTCCATCGACCTGTAGCTCCATGGTCTTTAGGCATGTGAGTCAGAAACAACATGGCGGGAAGGTGAAGTGGAGGAAAGCCGTTCACCTCCTAGCAGCGGGGAGGCAGAGAAGGGTGGCTTCCTCCTTTGCTTTTCTTTACCTGGCCCCACCCTACTGGAAGCCGACCCCCACGTTCAAGGCTGGTCCCTCCCCTCAGTGTTCCGTCTCACATGCCAGTTGTCTCTGTATGTCACAGACACATCCAGGCAGCCTAGGGGCATGCTTTCCTTAGTCTTTTAGGCATCTTTCAATTCTACCAAGTTGATAATGAAGACAGTCACAATGCACATATTTATTTTTTATATCAAATATATATGCAATGTTTTATTCTTTAAAATCATTTGTCTATTTGTTTTCAAAATCATTTGGTTTAAAGATTAATTGTATTTTCAAAATCTTTGTTATGACTTTATGGGAGTGTTTTTTTTCTTCTGTTTTTGTTTGTTGGTGGTACTGGGGGTCAAGTACCACACTGAGCTACATCCCCAGTGCATTCTTATTTTTAATTTTGAGACAGGATCTTGCTAAGTCATTAAGTTGCCCAGGCTTGACTCAAACTTGTGATCCTCTTTCCCAGTCTTAGGATATTAGGATTCCAGGTGCAGGCCACCAGGCCCAACTTGATTTTAAGGAATTTCAACATATTTATAGTAGACAATCATCATATTAAATAGATTATAGTCTTATTCAATTTGTTTGCTGTGTTCTTCAGTAGAATTTCAAGCTTTTTTTCTTCTAGCCTTTAAAATTTTTCTGCAAAACTTATTTCTAGTTATTGCATTTAATGTATATAGTTGGCCTTTATTTGAATATATAAATTACTGATTTATATGTATCAAATTTGTGTTGTACTGAATTCTTCAAGCTTGATAACAATTTTCCTAGCTGATTTTCTCTTTGCCAAAATTTTATCTCTTTTATTTCTTTTTCTTATTAAATTGCTTGGTTACTTTTATGTGGAATGTTTATAATTATAGTGCAGTGAAAATTTTGGTTTGTTCCAGATTTCAGTAATTCTTTCAGAATTTTACCCAGCCTACTTGTTAAGGAAATTTCTGTCTATTACTATTTTTACTTTTTTTAGTACTGTTTCAACTTTGTTGTTCCATAATTCATACATACACGTTTTGAAGTATATAATTCAGTGTATTCACGTTACACAATCATCACTTCTCTCTAATTTTAGACCATTTTCATCATCTCCAAGAGAAACCCATTGTAAACCTAGGAGCGTCTGTAATCTGCCTACCCCATTCTTGGCGAGGCTTCTTCCTCCTGATTCTCCTGGCACCTTCCCAGTTCATGAAAAGACCAGCCCCTATCTGTGCTCAAGATGGTCCCTAGCCATTGAAAGTGCTTTCCTCTCGTCCTTCCACAGCCAGGGCTCGTCCATTATTTCTGAACCATTCCAATTGTCACTCCCTGCACAAGCCTTTCTTATAGTTCAAACCATCCAACATAGGAAGGAACACAGTCTGTGTCACTCCATGCACTTGACAGACAGGAATGTGGCTTCACAAGTGTCAGGTCCTTTACAACTTCTAGTCACCAAAATCCAACATATGCGGCCACATCTCCCCCTTGAACGCTCACAAAGCGCTCAGCATTTTCTGCTTTCCCCAAAAGTGTATATTGATGGATTAGGACCCTGGGAAGAGAAGACCCTGCGCCTGAAATCACAGTGAACTCAGGCAGAATCTGCTCTTCCCATTCAAGAGTTATGGCAGTCAGGCCCCACCCCTCTGTTTTCAGTAAATGTGACTCCAAGAAAGGTCACCCACAATGACGATGTTCTATCTCATTACCAATTCAGTTCCCATGGAAGCCCTTGGCAGGACCCTTAATTTCTTGTGTTAAAACAACAAGCGAAGTGACTTCCAGCACAATCTCTAATAGGTAGCATGGGTCAACAATTACTCATTTGTACTAGTGCTTTTCGCATGATGGGCTGAGATGAAAATTTGTCCTCTTCCTAGCAAGAGCTATAAATTAGTTTTATGCCACTGCTAAACCTAGAGGCAAAAGAGGAAAGGATTTCATGGTGGGGGTGGGGGCGTATAAGACTAGGCCATTTCTAAAACAAAACAAGCTACCTTTTTGAGCCTGTGGGCAAGAGAGATGGGACACCAGAGGGCCAAAAAGAAACTGACACTGTGATGTTAAGACAAAACAATTGCTTCTTTAAGAATCAAACTAAGTCTTATATTTATTGTTATCCCCAATATCTGACAGGTTTGCCAAATGAATGAACAAATCCATGATTGGATTCATGTAGCAACTGTGCCTGTCTTAGCCAAGTCTGAATAAATGCAATTATGCCACATCTGTATGAGTTCTCCATGAGTTCTTCAAGGCCAAAGGAGCCTCTAAAAAGAATGGTGCTCATCTACATTTTTGTCATGTATTTTTCTATGAGCTACCACGCAGAAAAATGGCTCATAAGACTATTCACGCAATAGTTAGGCATTTATGTTTTTAAAAAGCACATAGCAAGATGTTAACATCGCTATCAGGAGGGTGCCAATCTGAGAGTCCCTATTCTTTATGTGATACAGATTTTCTAAAAACTTTGTGATGAGATTATATTATCTCCTGAACAGAAAAAAGAATTAAATTTAAAAATCTGTGGTAGAAAAAGAAAAGGTCGATGTGGATCATCTAGAGGATGGGGAAGATCGTCCATGCTTGACTTCAGAATATGTTACATACAAATTTTCCCTTGGAAGATTTATCTTCCTAATTATGCTTTGCTCTTTACTTAATATAAGGATTAGTTCTAAGTCCCTGAGCTCCTCTGCCAACTAATGAGCTAAGCTGGGTGGAAAGGAAGAGTTATCTTGGAGTGAAATAAAATATAAGCTGTAGATGATTCACATGGGGACAATTGAGTGTTGGTACCTGGCACACAGAGGGACAGGAAGTGCTCATGGTCTGCAAGCAGACACGTCTTTAGGAAGCTTTCTCCATTCTGTGCCCAAATGTCTCTGTGTATTACTACGCTGCAATAAAGTGCCTGACAACTGTGACTAAAAGCAGGAGAGGGTTACTTTGGCTGTCAGTTTCAGAGATTTTAGTGAGCTGGCTCTAAGAAGGCATGGCGGAGAAAAATGCCTAAGGAGGGAAAGAGCTGGGAAGGCTAACGCTAGTGTGGGACATCAAGCTGTCGCGATGCACCCAGAGTAGGCTTTACTAACCCTCATGCATCTCTCGAGCTAATCAGGCTGACAATCAAGATGATGGGTTACATTCTGTCTGCAGGCTGCTTGTGATAATTGACCTCTCCTGGATGCACCATGAGGATTTAGTGAGGTGACCTATGGAATAGACACTCAACGAGAGTCAGCCAGGACTTTTCACAGGCGTTCTTTTCCATGATTTGCATCCAGAGAACACGTTTTTCCCAAATAGAGTTCACCCTGCAAAACACATCTTAACACATTCCTCGTAAGATTCAAGAAGGAAGCAAATGTCGTCATCATTTTCACTTTGCATAGAAACTAAGAACTGGGGCTGAAGGAATATAGCATGGAGGTTAAAGCACTTATCTTGCAAACTCAAGGCCCTGAGTTCAATCCCCCTGTACCACATAAAACCAGACACGGGGGCACATGCCTGTAATCCCAGCAGTAGGGAGGCTGAGGCAGGAGGTATGTCCTGAGTCCAAGGTCAGCCTGGGCTCCATATTAAGTCCAGGACCAGCCTGGACTACAGAGCTGTCTCAAAAAAGAATAAGAATAAGAGTAAGAATGAAGAGGAGGAGAAGGAGAAAGAGAAGGAAGAAACAACTAAGGACTGGAGAATGAATGAAGCTTACCTGGGCTATGGAAGGAGTACAAGAACTGAGCCACACCTCGGGTCTCCACTCCATGTCCCTGTTCCTGTTGTACAGAGGAGAAGCACTACCTTTAAAGAAAAATGTAGGAGTCCTTTATTCGCCAGTGACTGAGACTTGGTTCATGCCCCCAAAGAATTCTCAGTGCTAAATGGGGGTTGGGGTGAGGCTTATAAAGGGAAAAGGACAGGAATGGGAAGGATTTCAAGAACAAAAGGGAAGGAGTGAAGATTAAAAGTAGATTTACAGAATAAAAACAATGCAAGAATCTAGCAGCAATTTGAATTTCACTCAATGCCTTATACCTGATTTGGGCAGGGGAGATATTTCCAATAGCAATCTGGGGCAAGGTGTCAACAGAAAATGAGTCATTGTGTCACCAGGTGAAGAACCCAGACCAAATGGACTCTATCACAGGCCTCAAAGAAGCCAGCAGGTCTAAGCTTCAGTTTCTCAGAAACTGGGCAGAGCCACACAGTTTCCAAGGCTGAAACTGCCCCTGGATCAGCCAATCAGGGAGGACGGAGAGAATACCTAACATTCTGGAGGGCTCTACGTATTTGCTTAATATTAGCTAGTCAATCACTTTGTAGCTAGCCAATCACTTTGTAACAAGTCTGCTCTTGCTGAATGCCACCCAATCATGTAACTACTGAGCTGAAAACCCCCGCCCCATGCTCAAACCTTATTTAAAAAGAAAACCCTGCCTTGCTATTGTTCAGGGATCTCTGTAGGGATCCACTGCTTTGGTGAGGTCTGAGAGCCAGAGATCAATCCAGAATAAAGGCTCTTTGCTTTTGCATACGTGCTCTGGTCTCCTGGTGGTCTTTGGGGTCCCTGGTGATCTGGGCATAACACCAGGCAACTACACAGGAAAGGTGACTGGGCAGAGTCTCCTCTCAGAGAAAATCTAATACGGCAGAGCTCTTACCATTACATTCTTTCCCCTCAGCCACTGTTGGATTCCGCTCACAACGTCTCAGTTCCCTTCCCTAACCTACGCGAAGAAGTTTGAGCTTCAATTTAAGACCTTATCAATAAAGACCTGTGAGGTTTAGACTGGGAATTCTTTTAAGTACTTGGCTCAGATTGAGTGTTGTGAAAATGCAGAGTTCCCGCAATGGGGAGAAACCAAAGAGGCATGTGTTTATTCTGACTACTATGAAACTGGTACGTTTGTGTAACTGTCTTAAGGACTTGCCAGTTCTGTTTTATGGAGGAAAACTTGAGTGACACTATCAAGTTGACTTCCATCAGAAATGTTTTCCAATCTTAGCATTATGGGAGAATATTTTGGCAGCAGTGTAATGGAAGGAGGGGAGGGAAGAAGGATCAAGTCCTTCCAAATTCCTCTTTCTTTGCACAAAATTTATATGTAAGTGTTACGCCCAGATCGCAAAGAGAGAGCACAGGACACCGGGGCACTTATGCCAAAGCAAGGAGCCTTTATTTGGGCTTAAACACGGGTGGGCCTAAGCTCGGGTTCTCAGACCACCAACGCAGTGGATCTGTGCAGAGAGCCCAGAACAATAGCTGAGCAGGGTTTTTATGGGGTAAGGGAAGGGGAGGTTTCAGGGAGTACGATATAGGCACGGCATCGTTGCATTAAAAAACAATCACAATTACACAGCACCCATGGCAACAACATTGACCATTCAGAATTCGTGGAGTGTCCATAGCATCTGGCGGGACCCAATCATGACTTTTGAGAGTCTTTTGGAAATGACCAATTATAAGGTTAGGTCAATGGTCCCGTATGGGGGTTTGGGCAAGAGGCGAGTGATTGGTCAATTTGTACAAGGTAACCATCTGTAGTCCTCAGACCTTAACTTTTGTCACAAGAATACTAGATATGGTGTCCCTGGACCACCACCCAGGCTGCAGGAATGTTACATATGCATATTTTTAAACTTTTCTAATGGGCTGGTCTGAGAGTGCCCAAGGGTGGCTTCAGCCTTAAGCAAGGTGCAGTTTTTCTTGTAGCTACCAACTCAGGCCTACTAGCTTTTAGGGAGAGTTTGAGGCCTGTCATGGAGTCTATTTAGCTTGGGTCTTTCAATAAGCCAATTGTGTTAAAGACTACTTTAAGGTGAGCTTCGTTCTCACACACTACCAAGGGCAACCGAGCAAGGCTCTATCTTTCCCTACTTCTAATTCTCCCGCCTCTCCCAATGAGTTCAGAGAAGAGAGGGGAGGAAGCAGAAAGGATGAAACAGTTTGCCCTCTCAGTAGAAAGAATAAAGTATTTTTTTGAGAAGACAGTGAATAAGGCAGCTTCAAACCAGAAGTGGTCAGGGTTTTTCCAAAGATGGTTGAAGGGAAAGAAATTACAGGGTGAATGTGGAAGCAAAAGAACAACAATAAAAAAAAAAATAGCGAATTGGTTAAAGTTTGAGCAGTTGCCTGTCAACACACACAAAAAAAATGTTACTTCCATACTGAAGAGTTTAAGAGATGGTTTATTCTGAAGCCGAATATGAGTGACCAAGCCCGGGAACATGCATTTAAGATTCCCCCCAAATCTCATGTTCCAATCAGCAGCAGTTACATACAGTGTTCATAGTTCTAGAACATAAGAAAATCATAAATCCAAGCACAATTTGAAAGCATTGGAAGAAGCCTCAGGTAGGCTTGTCACCCTGAAGGGAAAAATCCCTGCTATAGGCCTCAGGTGTTATCTAAGGGCATTCTTAGCTCTTGGGTTGGTGGGAATCTAGGGGTTTGGCTTTTGCATCTTAAAAGGCTAACCTAGTCGGAATATTACATATCAAAGAACTCGACACAGGATGTTAGGTTAGATATAGAGGAGGACAATAGATGAGCTATGGAAAAGAGCTAAGACAACCTCTAATAGTCTGGCTGTATAAAATATTCCAGGCTCTCCACAGGTTCTCCAGAATCCATTTAGTTAATCAATAGTTTCATTATGAAGCAAGCTGTTTCTTTGAAGTTTTAGTTATCATGCCTTGTTAGGGTTATCCCTGTGGCAAGTTCAAGACAGTATAAGTAATGCTCAGTTGGCCCCCTGTGATTGGCTAAGCTTAAGTTGTATTTTGTAGGAATCAGCGGTACTAAAGCCACCTCAGGCTAAAATGGCCTCCTATTTAATTATTTAATAGACTGCTGCAAGAAACAAGAAAGGTTCTCACCCTGACAATGCTCCTACAGATGTCTTCCTGACCTGAAAGCATTTCCTACCTCTAGTCAGAAAGTAAACCCTCTGAGGGCAGGGGCCACTTTTAGTTTATTCTGTTTCATCCCTAACACTTCCCATAGCACCACAGTAAATGCTCAATCCATGATTGATGAACAAATGAGTGAATTCTCTATATAGAAAACTATGAAAACCAATGAGCCCTGATGAAAGTCATGGCACTTATGTGTTATTACTTAAAACAAAGAACAGGAAGCTGCATCTAAATCTGCCACATGAGACCCCCCCAACTAAAACTAAGTAGTTCGAAATTACAGGCAGCCATAAAAAAATAAAGAATTTATTAATTAATTAAAGCTAAGTTTTCTCCTAAAACATGAATTATACACTGTGAAACACAACTTAAATACTGTGGGGGGAAAAAGAACATAAAGGGACTCTCTATTTTTAATAATTCTCTCCCAGCTCTGCTTCCCTGCTGCCCTCCTGTGAAATCTTACCAAGATTATCTGTAGGATTGAGACTAACAATTCCAGCAATTATTTACCAGAATAGGGCAGCCCATTACCTCCATTATGAGGGTAACAATAGAGCCTGAAGAAACTGGAAGGTTGCTAAAGAATCAGACACTTAGAGAGGAATATCTAAGATCATTAGGATCATTCTACGTGATTCCTAGAGGAACATGAGGGGAAAGGGTTTGCCCAGACTAGTGTCAATGGAGTAGGAAGAGTGAGCCCAGTGTGGTCTGAACACCTAAGCTTCAGCATTAGTAGGAGCTGGTGTAGATAGGCCGAATCCAATTGCACATTTTAACGATATGCTCAGGTGATTTGTGTGCAGCTTGCGTGGTGTTTGAGGATCGCTGGCTTAGCCTATTCTCAGCAGAGTAGTAAAAGAGTTTTGCTGCTTGTGAAACTGCTCGGGAAGTTGCAGACTTATGCAAGTGAATGATGTCAGGTGCTTTGAAGCAGCAGCAGCTTTGCACGTATTATCCCCTCTGTGCCATCCCCTAGGCATGGGGAATAGCAGAGAGAAAGAAAGCCAAGACTTCTGGGAGATCCTAGAGGTGACCCAAGCTGCTATAGGCGTCATGCACCTGGAGCAGTCCCAAGTTGAAAGAACGCTGAGCTAGAATCTAGAGATTTGATCCCCAATTTAGAGATAGGGCCAATAGAGAATCTGGAATTCTGTAGGAGGCCATCTCCAGTGGGAGAAGTGTGAGCAAAATAAGACCAATGCAAAAATGTAGCCACGATGAGTTCTGGAGAAAAATAATGTAAGAGGGCAATCTGAATCGCCTTGAAGTAGAGTAGACTAATTATCTTAGCAATACTAATAAACTTGCTCCTTAGAGACACTCAGTGACTACAATAACTCAAAAATGAATATTGGATGAGTGAATTAGTTGAGACTGGCCAGACTAGCCAACCTCCCAAGCCCAGAGGGCATCAATTCTCCTTTTTACCTTCCCATGTCTTCCTCTCAAGATTAAGATTTTTATTAAATATGTACTCAGCTACTGGTAAAGATTTAGAGTCAATAAAACACCTGCCCCTACCTCGCTTTTGGGGATTTACTTGGAGCTGTGAGAGGCTTTTTGTGGCTGGGCCTCTTGCAGAGAGAGAAGGAGCTGTTCATTTGGCAAGGCATTCATTCAAAGTAAAGGATGAGGTTTCCTGACCCCGCATTCAGGCTGTGGCACTGGTTTTAGTCCTTAGCTCCCAAAGCTAGTTTTGAAAGGGAAACTTCTGCCCCATAGAACAGAAGGTCAAGGCCACATTATTCTAGACATAGCTATGAATACCTTCAATAACTTTCCTTCATATTTCCAAGACTTGTTTCTTCCTGAGACTGTCAGTCACGACCCTCCTGTCTGAGCCCACTGTTCTCCATTGTGAATCTCACCCATCCCCTCGAAGCAGCACAGGAAGCCAGATGCCACCTCCAACAGAGGGACCAAAGGAGCAAATGGAAAGATGAAAGGAAAGACTTTCTAGTGTTCTTACTTAAGAGCTGTAAGACATGCCCATTAATCAGTGCCTCAGAGACAGTAACTATACACATACATCTCTCTCTCTGTCCTCCCTACCTCCCTCCATGGCACTTTTGTCCTCCTTCCCTTCCTTATTTCTGTTCTTTAATGTTCAGCATACACTGAAGCACACAAATCTGAAGTATACATCTCAGTAGATTTTTGCAAACACATACACACTCAAAGATTGCTCAGAGATTCCCTTGTCCCTCAACACATTCCTACATGAAGATGGCCCTGTTCAAGGTTTTATCACCATAGGGTGCACACTTCTGAGCTTTACACAAACAGAAATCTTCAATATGTTCACTTTCTGTGTCTACACTTTTATTTGACATGTGTTTAAGATTTAACCATGTTCTTGCAGGTAGGATAGCAAGGTTATTCTTTTGTTGGAGAGGTGTGATAATCCATTTTATTAATAAAGTAAAATTCATCCACTTAGAGTATATTTAGGTGGTTTTTATACTTGGACTGTAATGAATTAATGATGGTACCAACATTCACGTGCATGATTTTGATTACATAATACTTACACCTATTATCTGATGGTCTTACATTCAGTACTATGCCTCATATTCACCGAGCAGGTAACACGTAACAGCCCTGCACCAAGCACCAGATACTACTAAGCAGAGCTCTTAACTTTGCACATTACATCTAGTATCCATTGACTAATGGCCAGGCGAAAATATTCAGTGAAAACCTTTTTGCTAATGAAAACCTTGGTCCTGGATAAGAGTTGTCAAGCAGTGTTAAAGATTTAGAAAGACATTAATGTTTTTATGATTTGATTCAGTTTAGAAATTACATAGAATGTAATTAGAAATTACATAGAATGAATTTCTTATCTTGCATTTTAATCAACTAGCTGCTCAAAATAAAAATGATGAGGAAGAGGATGACAACATGTACCACTCCCAGCTTTCATACTTTGGACTAGATAGTATTATACGATGTTCCTTGTACGTCATTCAATCCTTACTTCAACCCTATGAGATATCACAATTCTCAATAGATGAAGGAACTGAAGCAAGTATAAAGAGGTTAATTAGATGTGCCCAGGATTCACACCCTAGTGGGTATGACTGCAAAAATCTATTAATATTTTCTTTCTACTCTAAATCTCATCTATCTATTTCAGTCAAACAACAGCCATCCTATTTTAAGGACAGGCAGATAGAAAGGGCTGAATTGTTAATTGTGATTATTTGGGAGCTATACTTGCTGGTGGAAGACAATCCTTTGTGTGAAATAAGCATGGCTGTCTGCTCCAGATTTCTGTGTCTCTGGTATTAGCATATGAGTGTGAGTGACAGCTCTCTGGAAAGGACCTCGTGGCTACACCCATGCCTAGATGTGGACATGTCTCCTCACATTGACACTATTTCTAGTCTCAGTTATCTGGGCAACAGAAAGCCCTGAGATAGAAAACTGGTTCTGGGCAGAGGATGAGGCAGGTAGGAGAGGGAACCCCTATTTCTCCCCACAGCTTTGCTGTTGGGCCCTACAATCCTTCAAGAGGTTTATATTTGCAGGCATGAATTCATCCATGATGAGATCTGGAGACAGTCCAGGATCCAAAGTGAGACAAGACTGATACTTTATTCTGGCAAGACAGGACTGACCCCAAGCATGCTCAAGGTTTAAAATCAGTTGAAAGCTGGTTAGAATTATGTCAGTTTCATCTTACTCTAAATCTGCAAACCTGAAATTCCAAGTTGCACTCAGGAAAGGACACGCATAGGAGTAAATCTGGTCTTCAGTGCCTCTCTAGGTCTCTACAGACTCATAGAACAATGGTGCCAGTGGCCATCAGCTTGGAGAAATCTACCAGATCAGAGGTGCCCACCAAAGACAGCTGAGATTTGCTGTCTTTGGTGGAGAGACCCTGGAGAAGAGAGAAAGCAGAAATGATGAGACTTATATACACATTCCAGGGGTGTCCTCTCATTTGTCTTCTCAGATGGAAATTTTAGGACCCAAAAGAGTTTGCCCACTTACTAGATGGATAGATAGACACAGGAAGATATGTTGATTAATTGATCTCTTTTATTTACCAAATAGTGTTCTAGAAATAAAGCAGTGGACATGACCAAGTTCTTAATCCCAAGAATTTGTCTTATAGTAAGGAAGATGGACAGTACAGAGAAAAACATATGACCTACATTTTCTATATATATATATATATATATATATATATATATATATATATATGCTCTAATACATATTATAATTTTATAGTATTGGTAAAGGCTGTGAAATGAACTAGAGCAGGTAAAAGATTAACAGGCTTTTTGGATAGGTAAGTGAGACACCTCAGAGAAGAATTAATTGTAGAGAGGAGATGTGAATGAAGTACAGGGGTAAGCCACCATTTAGGTACCTGCTAGTGTTCCAGGAAGAGGGAATGACCAGTGCAACAGGCCCAGTGGCAAGTGTATGGTCAGCATGTTTAAGGAACAGCAAGAGGCCAGAGCAGAAGATAGAAGGTGGGTATGGGGGAAAGGAATTTGAGGCTTGAGAGTTAGTGGGAGACAGAGTAGAGTGCTTCTTGTTGGCCATGAGAGGTACTTTGGGTTTCACTGTGAATTTGATGGAAAACCACAGGATGTCGAGTGAGAAAAGTTATAGTCTGTTTGAAGGCAAGAACAGATACAGAAAGACTTGTGTGCTGTTTCCTGAGGCTGCCATGACAAATAACCACAGATTTGACAGTCTAGCAAAAGAAATTTTTCCTTAAATAGTCTGGGGGCCAGAAATCTAAAAACAAAATATAAATGCTTCTTCATCCAAAGGCCCTAAGAGAGACTTTGTTTCTTCCAGTTCTGATGGCTCCACACACTCCTTGGCTTGTGGCCACATCACTCCTATGTCTCCAACTCTCTTCACATGGCCTCATCTGTGTCCATCCCTTCTGAGAACACCTGCCAATGGATTCAGGATCCACTTGCATAATCCAGGCTGGTCTCATCTCAAGGATTAATTATATCAATCTGCAAAAGCCAGTTAGGAAAATAAGGACACTTTCACAGGCTGCAGGGGTTCACTTGAGGGGTATCTATTGTGGGCCACTTTCCAACCCACCCCAACTTGCTGAGAAGCTACTACAGTAGCTTATCTGAGAGATTATGTGTTTGACTTGCCATCAGGTGGCAGCAATTGGATGGTGAAAGGTAGTTAGGTCATGTCAGGGTCAACGAGGGCAGGGAGTCATACATCCAGAACTGCACCTGTGCTGGGGACGCAGCAGGAAGAAACAGATGCAAGGCTCTCCCACCTGGAGCTCACATCATAATCCAGCAGATCACTGGGTATTAAATAAGTATGTTGCATGTTAGAAAAGCACATAGAATAGACAGACCTGACCTAGTCAGAGTAAGAAGCCCCTTAGGGGAGGATAAAACAACTTGGCTGAACCAAGGGTGTTCTTGTGGAGGCTTGGCAAGGGTAAAGAATTTGGGCAGTGTGAGCTGAATTTGTGCAATTTCTGGTAGTTCTATAAAAGAACTAAAAAAGCAAGGGTGGTACAACTTGACGATTACATTACCTCAGACCACCCAGACATACTGAAGCCTGCATTTGCATATGTAACAATTTCTAGAGGATAATGCCTGTCTACAGTCAGAGCACTGACCCCAACCACAGCAGCCTCTGCTACTGAGCAACAGCATTGCCCCCAACCAGGGCGCATCCAGATTGCTGAGGATGCTCAAATTGGCTGAACAGCAAGCTCAGCACACCTCCTCTCATCAACCCCATGGTCTGAAAATCATCCAAAAGACAGGCTCTTAGTTAATGGGGCTGCAAGTAATTAAATTTTAAGCTGCTCATGCAAGTCCAGGTTTTACTCGCCAATTGCAAATATATACTGACTACACAAAAAGTTGCTTTCAAGAAAAAGTCTTTCATCCACAAGACTCATTAGCATGCTCCAAGCCTTGCAGATGAAATGCAGAGTCAAAGAGTAAATGGAGAGGGGGCAGTATCCTTCGACTATGGCCTTTGACTGTGGACCCACCCCTAAGATTTGTAGTGCTTCAGGCAAAACTGCAAGCGAGACCATGCACTGTATACCTAAATGTCTAAAGTAAAAATTAGAGCTTAAGATTCTTAAAATGTGTTTCATTGCAACATGGATGAGAAGCAAGGCACAGAGGCTGATGCAGGATGCAGCTTTCTCAGTTCTGGCGCTTCAACCCGGTGGATTAATATCCAGAAGTTGGGCTCAAAACACTGGAGGGCTCGTATGTGCAGTTCTGATCCCTCTCTCTCCTCTATATGGTCACAGTGATATTCAAGTGATAGCAGTGATATTCAAGATGCAGTCTAAAGTTACAGCAGAGTGCTGAAAGTGGCAAGGTGGTGCGAGTGTCCATGTGTGCTTCGTGTTTTGCTACTGACAAGGTCACGCTGTCTACGTCCACTGATAAGGCCGGGCTGCCTCATTTCTTTGTTCTGATAGGAGCAAGCCCAGGCCCCTACCACAGTTCTATCCTCCTACCTTAATGATTTCATCTTCATGTGATCTGTGTGCACAGCTCCCAGGCAGTTAGGTGTCTCACTTTCTTCCAAACCCAACTCCATTCTGTACTATGAAGCAACTCAAGCAAAAACCAAGAAGATATCCTATCCAAGTTTCACTCACACTCCTCCCCCCAAAGAGTTACTCATCAGCCACCCTTCTTGTCTTGTGATTTGCCCTCAGGAAGATGGGTCCCTGAAGTAGCACAAACTGCAGAGAACTGACTGAGAGCCACTGAGAGGAAATTCTAGCATCCTAGTTATCTCAATGAGTATAGAAGGGTGGGCTGTGGAACTCCGGATGGCTACACCCCTTAGCTCATATGGTACATAGAATTGAATTAAAGTTACTCCTGCTGATTAAGAACAGGAAGCAGGAAGTGTCCTGCTGAGGTATAGGAGAAAATGTGACTCTAGATCCATCCAGGACAGATGGATTTCTCGGGTTAATCTAGCAAACAGTATTTGCAATCAAATGATGAAAAATATCTTGTTATGAGAAAGGAGATCACTGAAGCACTGAGTAGACTGTAAAATCTAAAAGCCTCTCTGGCATCGGAAGTTAGCTCTGGAAAGTTTTACTTTACATTCTGTGCAAGCAGCTGGGCACAAGTTAGCGCCCACCTCTTAGTCACACTCAGTGCATCTTCTGTGTCCCATCCTTGTCAGGTTCTAGGTGAGGAGCCACCAGGACACCCTCCTAATGACCTCACCTGCGGACTCACTCATGCACACACATACACATCACGTATCTCTCCATCAGCTAAGAGGCAAGTGTGGAGAGCAAAACCTCCGATGCTTGTGGCCCAAGCAGGGTTCCATTCATGAATCGCTCTGCCTTTCATTCATTCCAGTAGCATTACTTAGGGAGAGTCTGTTACATTCCAAATTCACCCATCACCGTAGCTGTCACTGGACAGAAGAAACACAACCCCTCTCTCCATGACATCCAGCTAGTCGCAGAGAGGTGACCACAACTGGTGTTGTTCCGTGCAATCTAAGATAAGCAGTGAGTTGCACTGCTGTGTGACTTCTTCATGGGACCCCCTGATGTTCTCAGACACTGCCACGTAGCACCATGGTTGACACACCTGAGCGATATAAAAACAGAACCAGTCAGTTCCTCATAGAAGAAGCTGGTGCTACTACACCGATCTGTGTGAAAAATATGTGTGAAGTCTCTGTTGTGTGCTGGTCACTGTACTCGCATGAATGATGAGTCCATACGTGATATACTCAATAAGCAGGAAAATATTCATGGATAAATCATACAACCTCAGTGAACCAAGGGCTATGATCTAGAAACCAAAGAAGGTTCTGGGGTCTTACCCCTGAGGACTCAGAGTGTACTTTTTTTCATAGTGTCATTCACGTGTTTCTTCCCAGTCTCTCATACAGTTAGAGACTGTGTTTATAAGAGGACCATCTTGGGAAAACGTTTGAGACCAGAGACCAATGTCCAAGTGGATCTCTTTCATTATTTTTCACGTGTGGATCTTGGTTTTAAATAGGTCTGTCCATTAAAGTTTCCCTTCTTCTCTTTTCAAAGTAGTATCCCATTTTTATCTCATTTAATTAATTGAAGGCATATAGATAGCTCAAGACCCAGGGCTCCTGTGTGGACTCACCAACATTGCCACACTCAATTTACATCATTTTGGTCACCAGAAAAGAAACCTTAGGTGCTATGATATATCAGGGATGAGATTTGAACACACTTAAGTGATGGCATCAGACCAGTTCTGGCCCAGAGACTGATCATGGCATATCGAGGGACCCAGCCTTCAGGGCCCATTCATAAAGTGAGAACTCTCTGATCTTTTTAAACCAATCTTCAGTCATTTAATCTGTGTGAGTCCATTCCTAGCATCCAATGTGCTGACTGACAAACCACTAATTTCACCAAATGAAGATTTATTCAGAAATGTTAACTAGCAGCATCTGGTGTCCAGAAATAGGAATATAAATTGAGGCAAGTGTACTTGTTATCTCTGGGGTGTGGTCTCTTCCAATAAATCGTTAGGTGATCACCTTGAAATGTGAATTCCTGACCCAGGAGATTGACAGCCCCTGAAGTATAGTTTTTAAAAATGTACATATATGTTACATTTTTCATGCTAATGTATTTTAAGGACAGTTGCAGAAATGGTCATGCTGTCTACATGAAGATGTCGTGCGCCTATGCACCAAATATAACTAAAAACTGAACCTGGAACAGGGAAAGGGACACGTATACATTAAAGTATCCCGGCGTGGGGGAAGCCTCATTATTATTCTCTGTCTCATCTTAATTTAGTTCTTAACTGTTTTCAAACAGTCTAGTGTCTGCCTGGGTTTTCTATGCAAGCACAATCGTCACGTTGCGCTTTGAGGAAGGGACATAAAGAGGCAGGGCACCCCAGGAAACCCAATAGGAAACATCTAGCCTTCACCTTTAACTCTCCTTGCCCAACACACAGAATTTCTAAACACTACAGAATCCAGGACCTAGAACAGTCACAATTATTCTCCCTTCTGGGCACACCTGACTTTAAACTTGGCTCAGGCCCTAACCTTATTCCAATTAACCTAGTTCAAATATTCTTCACTTTATTCCAATCCAGCTACGGAGGCATTCCCCCCCCCCCCCCCTTCAGCCTGATCTTTCTTCCATCGCATGAAACACATTGATGTCGCTTCCCTTCTCCCCTTCACGCAGGGCTAAACACCTCAGTTAATTAGCACAAATAAGGTCATGAGTAAACTCAAAGCAAGAACCTGTCATTCAAAATTAGGTGCAAAATCCTCTTTTCGCTGAAAGGCATTAGCATAGCTGTGTTTCTGGAGGCGAGCGGAAGGAAGGGGTGAACGTAACATCCTCTACTAGAGCTCCCTGGATCTAGACAGCAGAGTCCACGGTCACGTAAGCGTGCAACCACAGGGAGCTTTTCCAGGGATAGGTTTTCCCTTCTGAAGCCAGGACTGGGCCAGATAGTCATTACCAACCAAGGAAGTGTGGCTGATCAAATTAAGGAATGAGTTTTTAAATTCAATTACACCCTCAGTGGAAATGGTGTCACTAAGGCTGGAGGAAAGAATTATACCCAGTCTACAAAGCCTAACATTTCTAAACCCAATTTTGAGCATTATTCTAAAGGTTAATTCAAAACCTCTCTTCCAAATGGGAAGTTAAACACAGCCAATGGAAGGAAGGCATCCGCTGAGTGACTGAAGGGTTTATCAGTCTGCAAGAGTTCATTAGTTTTAATTAGCGTAATCACTAATGTTGCATTAACAGTTTAGTGAGGGAAAGTAATTACTCACACATCCACTGTATTAGATAGGGAGATTAGAATTCATTTTCCAAAAATGATTAGCAATGTTGCCAATTAAAAGAATCCCTTCTCCCAGTCAGCAGCCCCGTGACCTCCCTCACCCATGGATCATTTAAATGAAACATATTTTACATCAGAAGATGGAATAAGAGGAAGTGAAGAATTAAGGCTTCGTTTTTCCACGCGCCTTCTTGCAGCACAGCAAGTGCCCAGGTTGGGATAAGTTCATAACGCCCCAGTCTATTTGCGTAGTCATTCGCTTCTGTCCTGTAGACTGTAACCCTGGCTCCTTTGTAACTTGGCAGCAATTAAAAAACAGAAAAGCTGGTGGAAGATGAAAACAAAAGAAAGAACAGAATAGTCCATGTGGAAGGGCTGTAGCTTAGGCCCACTGGCTACTCAGGGAGGACCCAGTACTGGCCTTTGTTAGAATACCAGCTTAGGGTCAGCCCCGCTGGTGGGCTTGCCCTTCGAGTCACCTTACAGTGTGTGGCTGAGTGTCTTGGGCCTTCCTACCGGTTTTTACTGAGTCCTGAGGCATCTCAGCCTCAGCTTGGCTTACAAAGCCTGAGCAATATGCCCAACTGCTCTCCACCTCCACCAGATTCTCCTCCTCTCAGCCTCTCAGACATTCCTTGTCCTTTCTTAAACATGCTACATGCTTCCACATATGGCTTCTTCAAAACTGCTCTTCTCCCTGTTGGCAGGCCCTTTGCCATTGTTTTGGAAGTGGCTTTCATGCTTCCCTCCGTGTACATTCACCCCACTCTAGTCACAATATTCACTTCCTCTACTTCATGCTATCTGGGCTCCTAGTGGACATAGTTGTCCCTCACTATCTGGGGGGACAGTGCTCAGAACCTCCTGTGGACACCAAAATCCATGGGTGCTTACATCCCTTGCACAAAATGTCCTATAACCACAAACGTCCTTCTACGTACCTTAAATCATCTCTAGATTATTTACAATAGCCAATACAATGTAAATTATGCAATTTGTTATCAGTCAGTCTTGCTTAGGGTAGATTGGCAAGAGGAAAAGCTATGCATGTTCAGAACAAATGCAATTTTTCAAATATTTTCCACCTGTGGCTAGTTGAAATCGTGGATGTGAATGCCACAGATATGGAGGGGTACTGTATTGTTTGTGTATTGTATTGTAATATGCATAATACCAAAGAGCTAGGGAGGCAGAAACAGGGACCGTGCTCTGTATTTTCAGTCCCTTACACCTGTGAAGTGAACTGCCGAGTTGTCGGCATCTCTTTCTCTCTTTCCCTAGCTAAAGCCCCATCAAAGCTCAGCCTAGGAAGCCTGACCAGTTCAGGCCAGGAGCAGCACATAGGAGGACACTAAGGCACATCTCCTCTTCACATATCTGCTTCTCCCAGGACCATGTCCCAAAGGAGCCAACCCATGCTGAGTCCATGTCCCAGCTCCCTTTGCTGCCATGTGGCTGGTGGTTACCCATGGAGGGCACTGACAGGAGACTGGAAGATGAGAGATGGGAGAATAGGAGCTTCCTCCTCACATTCTCCCTGCTATGACTCACAGCTCACTGGCTGCATAGCTCTGAGCAGAGAAGATGGAAAATGGTCTTCGGGAGAGTGTAGGGAGGATAACGAGCTAAGAACCACTTTGTTTTTTAATTTCCCCCATAGTTATCATGCTTTATTAGCATAAATTTGTGATGCAGAAATGACTGCATTCATTTTGGAGAGTTGGTGCATATATATTTCACATCTTAATCATTTTTACTTTCCCTTCCGTTCCGTATCTTCCTGTCTCACCATAACCTCAGGTCCTTCTGCCATCTCCACAAAGTCTACTTCCTAGTTTTCTATCATCTACCTTTTAGTTTGCCCTGTAAATTATTTACATTTGGGAGGTCAAAAGCAATGTATAATAGAGATACACATACACACATGCTTAAAACAGCACAGCTAATCATAGCTAAACTGTGGAAGATGACAAAATATGCAACAACACACCAATGGATACAAAAATTGTAGTATGTGCACACAACGGAGCACTATTCTTCCATAAAGACAGATAAATTTGAGGCTTTGTAGTTAAGTGGACACAACTTGAGACCACTGCACACAGCGAAGTGAGTCAAACTTAGAAGGTAAAATATCATATGGTTTCTCTAATATGAGAAATTCAGAATATAGGCCTTTTATAGAATCAAATGGGTATGATAGCAGAAGTTGGGGGGGGGGATGAGAAAGGGCATGGAGGACCAAAAAGGGGAGGGGAAGGATTGGAATGTTGATGTGCACAAAACACTCAAGTTCAACATAACCATTGTGCATCATATATATAAATTATTTATAGTTTGGGTTTCTCATATGAGAGAAACCATGTGATATTTAAGCTTCTGTGTTTGATTTACTTCAGTAGTATTATGGTCTTAAGGTGTATCCATTGCGAAGGACTCAAATTTGTCCTTCTTTTTGCCTGAACAGTATGCTGTAGGTATACCACATTTCCTTTATTCATCCATCTGTTAAGGCATACAGGCTTCTTCCAAGATTTAGCTGCAATGAATTGTGCTGCTGTAAATTTGGATATATCTGTATCGCGGTAATATGATGTCTTTAAGTCTTTTAGGAAAGTAACCACAGGAGGTACAGCTGGGTCAAGTGGAATTTCTGCCTTTAGTTTTTTGAGGAATCTCCATATTTATTTTCATGGTGATTATGCTAGTTTGCTGTCCCATGAACAACGCAGAAAGACTTGTTTTTCCCATAACCTTGCCGGTATTTATTGTGTTGTTAATACAGCCGTTCGTATTGTAGTGAGATTGGATCTCAGTGTTGTTTTGATTTCCATTTCTCTAGTAACCAAAGATGAAGATTTTTGTCATGTATTTATTGGCCATTGTAGTCAAGTCACTTCCAGGGTGGGATTTCAGGACCTGTCATCACAGATCAGCAGGCTCCAGGCCCAGGGCAAGGTTATATTCTTCATGCTTCTCCAATGGCCTGTGTTCAGCGGGGTTGCTGCCTGTGTATAAACATCAGTTGACCAGAAAGAAGAAAGGCAGGCAGGCAGGCACTAAGGTTAAAGGTCACAAAGTCTTCACACCACAGCATAAAAGGCCATCTTCACATATCTGCCTTAGTTTCCAACACCATTTGACAAGCTTTATTTCATGCAATCTCTTAATTACTCTTTGAGGTAAATATTTTGCCAATAAGGAAGCTGCTGTAATAAAGGCAGCTGGAAAAAAATCAAGGAAATAAATGAGAGTCTTTTGACATCTAGCCTATGATTTTCCTAGTGTGTGACTTCTGTCACCTTTTGCTGAAGTGGACTTTTTTACAGCCTCACCCCTTTCTGAGCTTGTGACATTGAGCAAGTGACTCAATCTCTGTGTCTCAGTTGCTTCATCTACAAGACAAGCACAATATGCTCCCCTCATGGCTGTTGACAAAACAGGGGGGCTTCTCTGGGGGTGGAAGGGCTCAGCATTTGAGTTTTCCCAGGGAGCCTGAGACCTCTTGAGCACAGCAGAAGAGGCAGATGCCTGCTTAGTCTTCAGACTGGGGAGGACCACAGAGAGCCCTAGAGCCTGGCTTATACACTGTGCAAGCCCAGAACTTCCTCATCCCAGGTGACGGTAGGGATACGCTTCCACACTTATTGACTAAATCATACATGCCATCAACAGGCAAGCGGGAGCTAAGTAAGAATTCTATTTTTTAAATAAGGAAGTGTTATTTGCTATGAAAAGATAAATGAAATAGTTATCAAAGTTGTAGTAATATGCAGATGCTACATATTAGTTAGTTCGCTTCCCCATGTTTAACACTAAGGGGAAGCCAGACTTATCACTAGCAGATCCTGTTGCTGCATACCTAAAGACACGCTCCCCTTGAGAGTAGGAGGTCCTGGTGGAGGTACAGGAGGATCACAGGAGGATGCCCACTTGGTAGCTGTGATCCCCAGGCAGGTAGCAGCTTCTGGACGGGCCCTGCAGTGCGCACGCCTGGGGAGAGAACACAGATCCTGGCAGCTGGAGCTAACCACTGGAGAGAAGGGCTCATCTGACATTCACCTGCCTCTAGGTTACCTTCATCACCAGGTTGCCATCTGCGTGTGCATATGTGCATGTGCCTGCATATGTATGCATGCATACTTGTCATGAATGGGTACTATATATGTATATGTATATGTATACCCATAGACACATGCACATGTTTACATGTATGCACAAGTGGGCACCTATATATGCTGCACTCTGTAATGTTATTTGTCTGTGTGTGTGTGTGTGTGTGTGTGTGTGTTCATGTATGCCCTCAAAAAAACAAAGCCACCTTAGCCTTTGAAGTTAGTCACAGTGACCTGAGAGAAGCGGAAATCCTGGCAGCCACAGTGGCAGTTGTGAAAGGTGGGCTCTCACGCCATCCTCTGTATTGTGGGAAGGAGCTGCAGCAAGATGAGGCAGCAGATGCCCGAAGGCACTTAAGTCCAGAATGCATTAGAAATCCAGCGTAGAGGGCCATTCTCTACCTGGGGTAGCCTAGGAAACCACCGCCAGGGGAGGGCCTCACGCCTGGGGAGCACTGCAAAGCTGCCATCTGTCTTAATGTCTGTACCACCCACAGCAAGAGACACGGTGTTTATTTTCTTCATGGCTGTGTCCCTAATGCTTGCACGACTTGGCCTCACCAAGCGCTCAGTCGATGTCTCTGAACACCTAATCAGAAGGCGCTGCCAAGCCCTCGTGTTGTCGAGGACATCTGTGAACATGCTGGCGAAAGGAACAAAAGATCAGGAAAATCGTCATAGCAGAGGCTGGGCCCGTGCCTAGGAAGCTGCAGAAAACGTAACCCTTTTGACCCCGGGAGAACAAGTGGATATTACAGAAATGCTATTCTAAAAACAGTAACAAAGATAAGAGAGAAAAATTTCATTTACCAGCATTCTCTGCATAAAATATCAAGTATTAGAAAAGAAAAAAATAATTTAATTAATTAAGAAAGAAAAAGGTACTTTTTTGTTGTTATTTGTAACCATCATGGTGCATGTTATTTGGGAGAGAAAATTGCCTTTTTGCCTTGGGTATCTTATTAAAGACCGAGAAAGATGTGAATATTGCATTTTCTTGGAAGAAGCCGTCAGAGTCTCAGTCCTCCTCAGGCACCCTCAATGTCCCTCGATAAAAAAGCAAAAGGAAAAAGAAAGAAAGAGGGAGAGAAAGGAAGGAAGGAAGGAAGGAAGGAAGGAAGGAAGGAAGGAAGGAAGGAAGGACACACTGGCTGTCTAAATCAGACGTTCTGCTTTTAACAAACTTTGAACAGAAAAGTCACATCCAGGGAGAGGGACAGGTCTCCTGGCCCACTAACAGTCTTCTCTTTCCTTCCAGTATGTGTCCAGCAGACGCGCCATCACTCAGAGCACTGCAGAGCAAGGCGGCTTCCACCCTCACCATCTGCCCCACCACCACCGCCACCACCGCCACCACCACCACGTGCGCCACCATGCCCGTCCCCCCCATCTCCAACACCAGGAGGCAGGACCGCACAGCACCCAGGTGACACCCTGCATGTGCCCCTTGTTCTCCTGCCAGTGGGAAGGCCACCTGGAGGTGGTGGTGTCACACCTGCGGCAGATTCACAGGGTTGACATCCTTCAGGGGGCGGAGATTGTCTTCCTGGCCACAGACATGCACTTGCCGGCGCCGGCCGACTGGATCATCATGCACTCCTGCCTCGGCCACTACTTTCTGCTGGTGCTCAGGAAGCAGGAGAGGCACGAAGGGCACCCCCAATTCTTTGCCACCATGATGTTGATCGGGACCCCCACCCAGGCCGACTGTTTCACCTATCGCCTGGAGCTCAACAGAAACCATCGTCGCCTCAAATGGGAGGCGACACCACGGTCTGTCCTGGAGTGTGTGGACTCAGTCATCACGGATGGGGATTGCCTGGTCCTGAACACCTCCCTGGCCCAGCTCTTCTCTGACAATGGCAGCCTTGCCATTGGCATCGCCATCACTGCGACGGAGGTCCACCCCACAGAAGCCGAGGTGTGAGGCCGGCAGTCACCGGGAGCTCACACAGAGCCAACATGAAGCTGCTGTGTCCCTCGGGCCCAGGGCCGTCGGTCGGGACTCCTTCTTTTCTTTTCTTTTCTTTTCTTTTCTTTTCTTTTCTTTCCTTTTCTTTCTTTCTTTCTTTCTTTCTTTCTTTCTTTCTTTCTTTTAATCTCAGGTACTTCGTAGTATTTAGTGTTTGTTTACCATGGGCATTATAATATGTAACCATCCTGTGACTGAAGATCTTCCTGTGACACCTGTCCTATTTTGTTGGCGTAGTTTTATTGAGCTTTTGTACGACGCGATCAGAATAGCTATTTCTGGCCGCCCCCATTTGTTTTTCCATTGCTTCCAAAAGAAGTGAAAGCTGCCGTGACCATGATGTCAACGGGGCTGAAAAGAGAAATAGTGTGCGCGCACTTCGCTCCTTCTCTTTTGCGTCTGTTTCAGAGAGAGCCAGCTCATCTTTGTGTGAGGGCAGCAGGCTTGGGGGCAGACTTGACCAGCTCAGCAATGGATCACATTTCAGACTAGCTGGGCACACCGGACACCTTCCCAGGAGCCTCGGAGTCAAGGCCAAGCTACAGGGGAATGAGGGGACAGTGTCTCTTTCGCAGGCAGGGAACTGCTCTAGAGGTGCCCTCATGCCCTGAGTCCTTTGGTGATCTAGGGCCAAGTAGTGGTGAAATGCTAACCTGTCTTTTGTCAGGCTTTAGCGGCCTTGTTCCCCAGCCATCTCAGTCTGTTTTGTCTGGATCAAAGTTCTCAAGTTTCTGGTGCTTTTTGAAAACTCATTTGCCCTCTACTGAGCAAGTGGTAGACAAGTATGGGCAAGATGCAGGGAAGAGAAGCAGCAAAGTGGAAGCATTAAAGAGCCCTGGGCAGTGACGCTCCCTTGCCAGAGTTTTATTACCAAGCTACAAAATCTCTCCATCCTCTGACTAAGACTGATGCCCTCTGATATCAGGCAAAGGACCCACTTTGTCTTGATATTTCCTAAAGCAAAACCATGACTGGGCAGCAAACATTGAGAATGCAAAGGGTTACACCTAGGAGCCTGGATGAGTAGGGCTGGCCCTGACCTGGGGCCCTTCCTTTCCTTTCCTTACATCCTAAAATGTGAGCACCATCGCTGATCAGGTGCATGTTCGGCATTATGTGGAAAAGAAAGCAACAGAAATCCATCTTGCCTCACCATAGGCTGCTCCCTCTTACTTGATTATCAGAAACTGCATCAGCATCTCCTTGTGAAAGTCACTCGTGCATTTGAAGAAAGTCAGCATGTTCAGTCTGGTTGTCTTTAGGGACTAAATAGGACACCTTTAAATCTTCCCAGTGGAAGAACCCAGGTGCCTTCCCCTAACTTGCTGTTTTGTGTTTTGTTATTTTTTTTGTTGTTGTTGTTCCTTCCAACCATTCTGCAGATGCTGAGGACATGTGACACCCAAACTCCACACTGTGCTCTCCAGGGTCCAGTGGGCCTTTTGCCAACCCATTCCCTCTCCCAAGCCCCCTCAGCTGGATCTCAGAAGGCCTCCAAGTGAGTGCTTAGTTGCAGGCACATTGCCCTGGCTGGCCATCAGCAATCTTTTCTCCACTAAAAATAGTCCATCCTGAAATACATCCCTCCCTAACACTCTCAAAGAGGGAAATTTTATATTCACCTTTGCTGCCAACCCATACCTCAAGCACCAAAAGGAAGATTTCAGTGGAGAGATTTGACCACACAATCCCCTTCAGTCATCCAGTGACAGCAAGGACTCTAGGGATGAGACTTTATTTCTTCAGAGTCCTGTAGGGGACAACAAACTTGGCTTAAGTTGAGGCAAAAAATTAGGCTCCAGCATCCCAATGCAAGAGTGTAACCCACTTGCTTTCAGAGCTATGAGACATGCTACTCAAGTGCACTAGCTACCCACCTCCAATCAGAAGGATGGCCCAAGAATGATCTGGAGCTGACTGGCCAGTGCTGGAGAGACTTGCCTGATTGGGTCCTTACTTTATCTCTAGGCCCTTTCCTGCAACCCAATATCTGTTCACTGTAAATGTGGTACCTCTAGAAGCCATGTACTTCTGCTGGCTTCTGATACTTAATGATTTTACAAATATTTGTGCAGCATCACAGGGATCCAGATAAACAAACAAAACCTCAGAAGAATATAACATTAACAGGGCCTGAGTGCTTCTACAAATACCACCTTTGCCTTGTTGTTGAGCCAAGTGACCTGAGTCAAGCTAGGGACGACGTCAAGTTATTATTATTGCACATAAGTCTATCTGAATAAGCGATCTCACATAGGAACTTCGATGATATTTCCCGGGCACGTTTAGAGTGAGGATAAGGAAGTGTGTTCTTTTCTCCCGGTCTTTCCAAAGGGACCTTCCTCTCCACATCCACATGTGAGCAACTAAAGAAAAAGGAGCAACTTAGCAAGTTAACAATAGAACACAGTAACACAAGAAGGTCTATTTGAGCTTCATGACCATCAAAAGGCTCTCTTATTTGAGTGTCAGGTATCTTCATTAGTATCCTCACTATACTAAAATAACTAAATAAATAACTAAATAAATAAAAATAAATAAATAAAAAGGAAGCTCACAGACATGGCTTGATCTTCTCCAGATTACACATCAAGAGGCTGGCCACAAGTAGAATTCAAATTGGTCAACTGCTAACCGGGAACTCCCAAAATACTCAGTAATGTTCCCACCTCAGCAGTGGGCTGAGGATCTAGGAATCAGCTGAGTCTTTGGCCTGGGCTAGTTAGGAAATAGAAAAAGACTGAAACAGGCTTTATTTATTTACTTACTTTTTTTTGAGACACAGTCTTTCTTTGAAGCTTGGGCTGGCCCCACACTCACTATGGAGACCAAGCTGGCCTCAGTTTCAAGGTAATTCTCCTACCTCAGCTTCCTGAGTGCTAGGATTACAGGCATATATCACTATAACCAGCTTGTCTGGTGCTGGGGCATTGAACCCAGGGCCTTGCATTTGCTAGACAAGTGCTGTAACCATTGAGCTACAGCCCCAGGCCCTGGATTTGCTTGTAGAGGCACCTGGTCACCCTGGAGGAGGCCGGCCCTGTGGAGGAGGAGGGAAAACAGGCAGGTGCATGTGGCAACCTCAGTGTTCCCATGCCCTTTCTGTCTCCCGTCACTAACCTCCAGGCTTCTTGTTCTTAGATTCCCTAAGCCTTTCATAGATCCCTGGGATCTGGTCACTCATTCACATCAAGTGTCTAGACTTAATGACAACTTTGAAGGAATATTTGCACTTTCAAAAAGGCCTGGAGTGACAGCAGCACTCACTAGTGAGAAATAAGCTACTTACATTCAAACTTCAGCATCCGTGAAAAGTTTTTCAAGATGTGGAAACAGGAGCATGCTTCCTCTGCAACTGAGCCCCCGTGCAAGCCCAAAAAGGACGTCAGGCCATACAACATAGACTGCCCTTAACAGTCTGTATCCGCATAAATTTGTACCTGGAACAGACCCCATTGCCACCTGAGGCTACTATGGACACTTAGAAATAGACTAAGACAGTATTCATGGCTACCATGGACTGAGACTTTATTATACAACCCAGTGGGTTAATTGCTTTTAATATATTATCTCAAGTCATGCCCTTGTAAGTGTTACTATACCAATTTTGCTGATAAGAAATGAGTTAAGACAGGCTAGGTGACTTAGTTAGTTATCCAGCTAGCAACAGAGCTGGCTTTACATCAGCCACGTTATTTCTATGAAGTCATGCACCCAAGGATCAGAAGGACCTAGTCATGAAGGAAGAATGGCGTAGAAACCTTGTGGTACTTTCGCACTAAGTGAGCTTTGTCATTTCTCTTTTTTTCCCTTCTCTTCAGTTTATTATGACCCAGTGATATGCTAGAGTTGGCTTGTATTCTGGTTACTAAATTTTTAAGAATTTTACAAGCTGTTCATTATGTATGGGCTTTGCTAAAACACTTATTATATAAATTTTACAATTAAATAAACTATCCTTAATACAAGGGCAATATATTCTCAAAATTCATTATTTCCCAGTTATTCCCTCACTCAATTTTCTGAGCTCCTGAGGTTATCGTATGTATCAGATCTGGAAGAGAAACATGCTAGACAAGGATGTGCTACAGCTCTCTGTCCAGTCTCACATTTAGTGCTTTGTGATAATAGCTTGATCCTAGTCATGTTGGGAGAAATTAGCAAATGTTATAAGTTAAGGATTCTTCCCCTTGCCCAACCCCACCACTAAAGCCAGTTGTTAAACATTTCTCAGCATCCCACCGCCTAGACATTGCTGACATGCATGGTGGGAGTTGGGAAATTTGGACGAAGAAGCAAGACCAGTGGGCTGTACCAACAAGGATACAGAGGACGGTCAATATCAAATAATGAGGAAAACACAAACAATCCTGGAGAAAATATTCTGAGGCTTCTTAGTAGCTTCAAGTGCATTTCCTGCCAAAGAACACTTTCCACCCTAATGAATCCCTCTCTATTGCTACTAGCATGCAAATACTATTTGATGGCTTTCATGAACAATTATGCCTTATAAAAATAATTCTATTGGCAGTCCCAACCCAAATGCAAAACATAGCTCTACGGAATTGGAATCTCCTGTCACTTGGTCTCAAAGGTCCCCTTCCCTACTTGCTTCTAATATGCAGGCCTGAACCAAGTCTAAAGAAATATTTTATTTTGAAATTTGAGACTGAAAGCAACCAACATCTGAGAAGGTGGTTTCAAATAACATGTTAAATGTGTTATCACAAAAATAGGATCCTTATACAACATGAAGGTGAGGGACAGAAAAGGTAATGAGTCAAAGTATGTCACATGAAGAACCAGCCCAGCACCATCCTTTCCTGCTTTGGTTACTTAACTTTATTGAAACTCAACAAAGACCTGGAAAAATCATAGCTCCCCATAGCGCAAAAGTCACAGGATGCTGAAAGTGACGTGCCAAAATTAACAGTGAGTCAGTGACTCTGGTCTCAGCGGCTTCCACTTAAAGACTAGCAGAGTAAGGCTGGCTGAGGCTCCCGCCCAGGTCCTGTTCAGCTGGGAGGGAAAGGGGATCATCTGGTGGGCATCTCAGAGTTAGGCTTGGGTCATGGCTCAGCTCTGTCTCCCAATCGGTTTCAGATGATTTGTTCAGAAAATTTTCTTCTGTAGTTGCTGAGTCCCCACTGTGTGAGTCTAGAGAATGGCAAGCTAAAGAAAAACTCCCTGGAAAAAAGATCCAGAAAATTCTATTGTAGATAAGCGTCGGTGTCCTCCAATATCAGGTCATCACATGAGTCACCTACATGGGTTAGCGTCGTCTCTTCCAATAGTTCACCTTGAGCACACTGTAATCATTTCTTATCCTTTTTAACCTGGTTTTAGGTATGGTCATTAGAAAGAGAAAGGACATTGGGAGGCATTTTACCTACCTTGAATTGATGTATATAGGATTTTTTTTAGGCTTTCTTATGATGTTTAAGACAAAAAGCTGTAGCAAACTTAGAACATTACTTTGCTCTGTCTCATATGAAGAATGTCATTAAATTGTATTTGATACTGTTTCCTTGAACCCTTCGGAGTTTTTTGTCGTTGGCGGTAGTTCCCCTTTTCACACAGGCTACTGAGAAACACGAGGGAATAGCAATGAAATGCTCCAGAGTAAACATTAGAAATTCGCCGGCTGCCACATTTGACTTATGTTTCATTTTCTTACTCTCTTTTTTCACTTTTGCCTCCTTTTTAAAGTCATAATTGAATGTGAAAAAGAAAGTGCTACCAAAGATTAACAGAAGTCCTGGCAACTAGCTTCCCCCGGCCACTGGTGCCACCCTGAGGAGAAGGACCCAAGCCTCAGTGCCAGCATTGAAAGAAAGGAGAAGGCTCTACCCCTCTCCCTGCCTCCCAGGGCCCCTGATCCTAGCAGTCCTCTGGCAGAGGACTGTCCCTGAAATTTGCTTCTGGGACTATCAGATCAGTTGTCAAAGAAGCCTTCATGGTTTAATTCTTTAATTTCAGGCCACTGTTAGTTACTTGCAAGATCAAAATTGAGCAAGAGTTCTAATCCTATTGCTTGTCAATTCATTTTAACCTCAATCTTCCTCCCTACCGCCTTATTCCCAGAACCTGTTTCCTGCTCTCACAAACGCTTAGAGAAAGTGCCTTGAATTGATCTGAACGATCAAAACTGACCACATGACCAACATGAATATTGATGAGCAGGAGTATTTTTCAAGCTAAGGATCATTCTGCACCTCACAATTGCCCAGATACTTGCCCTTTCCCTCAAACTACCGCTAAAGACCTGCACTAATGTTGCTTGGTGCTAGAGAGGGAGACACTGTCCTGAAAGAAGTAGAAGTGGCCCTCTCATGATTCAGCAGGGAAAAGGAGGCCCACCTGGCCCACCATGGATTGAGGGGTCTGGGCTCCCACACTTCAGCTTGCTAAATATTTATCCAGAGAACCTGGTTTCTAAGCACCAGAGCCAGAGATTTTGATCCAGGAGTGGAGCTTAGTATTGTTTTTATCACTGTCCCTCACTGGATTCTGCTGGGGTATTTAGCTGACCATTAGACCCTCAGATCTATAGCCGGGGCTCTGATGAGAAAAAGGACCATCAAAAACAAACAAGCAGGTAAAGCCACCTGAGGAAAACAGCTGATACCTCTGTAAGGGGGAAGGAGGCAGGAAAGACGTGAATAAAGAGGGTTGGATACAGGTGGAGAAACAAAAAGAACTTAAACAGAGTCCAAAAAGCACAAAGAGGAGTATTAGTCAGAAGCCCTTTGTCTCCCAGCGCTAGAGGAACACTGTTCTTCTGTCATTTGGGGTTGCCAGTGGAAGGCAGAGGATACTCAGGAGCAAAAGAAAAGTGTTGTGCAGGCAGATCAGGAAGTGGGATGTTATCAGCCATGACTGCTGAACCAACCCAATGTGGAACAATGTTCAGGGCCAAAGTCGCATAGTGACAATCCCCACAGCCTGATGCTGATGAAGTGACTGCAACTATGTAAATCTCCCTGTGAGCTGAAGGGGTTTGTCCTGTAAATCCCTGTCTGGTCCGCGTGGTATTTCATATTTAAATCTCTGTCCCCAGCCCTGTCAAGGAGTTACCTAGCAAATCCCGGGAGAGGCGTTCATTCATCCTGTAAATCTCCCTTGGCTGCCTGAGCAGGGGTCACCATTCATAGCCTTCCCTGGGGGATGTGAATTATCAGATCTCCTCCCCCTGCAGCTCAGAGCTAAGTCCCGCGTAAGCCTTGCCTACGGGGTAAGAGAGTGCAAAGCCGCTGACCTACTTCCTAATTAGCCCAGAGGTAGGGAAGACAGACTCTGTATTCATGCTGCAGGGATCAGTGGGAAAGGCACCTATTAAGTACCAAAGTTGGGGGCTCTGATTACCACCCAGCTAGGAGGCAATGGAGTTCTCCTGTCTCTCTACCTCTTTATGGAATCCAATTTAGCTCTCATTAATACACAGGAGGTAGACATTTCTTGATTTGTAGGTCTGACTTTACAGTATTAACTTTGAAAAACATTGACACAGTGGTCAAAAGAACTAGCATTCATTTGGGAAACAAGTAATTGCAATACTAGCACACTGACTCAGGGTACCCTGCACAGTGTTCTATAAGAAAGCTCAGAGGACGTTTTCTGAATGGGGGCATTGTGCAAGGTTGTTTTGGGAGGCAATTCATGGGCTGAGCAGAAATTCTAAATTTCAAACCTGCTCTGACTGGCTAGTTAATTAGAATACTTTCAGCTAAGAGAGGCTGAAGGCCAGCAAATATCAACTTCACTTGTGTGGGGAAATGGAAATTATGCGAAAGCAACCATGGTTATTTTGCCTTAGCATTTCTAAACACCATTTTGCAGCTTACTATAAGTCTGCAGCAAAACAGCTAACTTGTCACCGGGTATCCACACAAGCCATAGTTCTAACTGCTTGACTTGCCTTGAAGAACACCACCTACCCCTCCCTTATAGTAATGGAACTTCTGATATAAACATATAAACATATATTCTTTCTGAAACTCCTTTGCCCTTGGCCCTAATAAACCTGTATGTATTTCTGAATCAATTTTACCTGAAATGACTGTTTATAGCAGCACAAAGTAAACTCCACCCTGTTAAACAGAAGAGCAACATTATTCTTCAGGAAACACCAGATTGTCTCAAGATCTGAGATAGATGGCCTGGTGGAAGTATCCCAGAGTGACTTTAGACCACTCCTCACGTTAAGATCACATGCAAGCTCGCAGTCTTTCCCTCTGCTGGCAAGTCCACAGACTTGCTTACCTCTCCCTCGCAGTGTATTAATGAGCTTTTCGCTGGTAATTATTTTTTACCAGCTTGTAGAACCAACCTTCTACAACTATACCAGTCACAGCAACTTGTTTAATCAAGTACATTGGAACATTCTATGGTTTAATCTATAACAGCAATCTTCGGGTAGGTCCCCAGTTGTACCAATTTCACATTAGAAAGCCTTACGCATGGTCTTTTGGTTTTTCCCTCTTTTCTTTTTCCAACAGGAATTATAGATTTTAAAAGCTGGTATGGTTGCACTTACCTGTAATCCCAGCACTGTGGGAGACTGAGGCAGGAGGAATGCAAGCCAAGCCAAGCCTGGGCAACTTAGAAACTCAACAAGAATCTGTCTCAAAATTCAAAAGAAAAACGTCTGGGAATGTAGTTCAGTTCACAGGATCTGAGTTCAACTGTCAGTACCACACACATGTATACACACACACACACACACACACACACACACCCCAAAATAGAAACCAAGTGCCTCACATGCTTTCAAGCCATTCAAAGACAAACCTTCAGCCCATCTCATGTTCGCACTTCTGGCAATAGTGACAAAAATCTAGGCTTGCAAAACCAATGCAAGGCTCCTGAAAATCTCTGTGCATTCCCTAATATACAGCTGTACTGTTGTACCAATCCAAGACTGGGGCTCCACAGGAAAGAAGAATCAAAAGCTCATTGTCACAAGTAGAAGTTTAGAGAGGAATATATGGCCACACCCTGAGAAGGACGCTCAGTTGGGGAATGGGCTTGAGAAAATAAAGGGAAGAGGCATGCTTAATAAGATACAGGAAACCCAGTCAAATTTGAATTTCAGAGAAACAAAAAAATTTAGTTAAGTATGTTCCATGCATTATTTGGAGCATTCTTACACTAAAGTAGCATCCAATGTTTTATCTTAGATTTAAATTTAATGCAATTTTTAGTTTATTTTCTTTCTTTTTGGATCTGGCAAGGCCAGGAGGGAAGAGTATAAAAATGCATTCTTGGTATTGTTAGGACAAGATGCTTTCCAAAATTAGCACTTAGGGTGGCGAATCCACCCTCACTAACTCAGACTCTAATCTAGAAAGCTGAGGATGTAGAGAGTTAACCTCTGGCCAAAAGGCTGTAAGTTTATGAACCATTTTTTTGTTTTTAATTGAGCACTATTGGGGTGGAGTACATCTCTGCAGCTTCACAAGGCCAATCTGGCTTTCAATCTCAGAGTCTCAGAGAGCACAGGCAGAAGAAAGCTACTGATTGAGAAAGTAGGCTTAAGTCTTCATGCCCATTAATGGGAGGATTTTGGAATAGGAGGTGTGCTAGAACCACAAAACATTATTATTATTATTATTATTATTATTATTGATACAGGGTCTCACCTGTAGTCCAGGCTGGTCCTGAACTCACAGCAATCCTCCTGCCTCAGCCTCCAGAGTGCTAGGATTATAGGCATGCATCATCATGCCCAGCTCATGCAGTGCTCAGAAATTAAGCTCAGGGACTTGTGCTTGCTAGGCAAGTGCTCTAACCCCTTTTGCTGTTCTCCAATCCCCACAAAACATTTGAATGCTTACTGAATGTTGGGCCTGCTGGAGGATCCAAAGAACATATCTGGTCCCTGCCTTTAAGGAAATTCTAGGTGTGCTTATGACAAAATAAATGCACTTCTAGCTGCATTAAGCACCAGTGGAGGAGTCCAGCAATCCCTAAGCAGATGCCTAGTAGCTACTGTTGGGCTGGTTTGTTTGCTTCTGGAAAACAGGCAGATTAATATTTATATCAACAGGAACATTTTGGTGCAGGTTTTTTAGCTCCATTTCCAATAGGCTAATGGATGAAGGGCTGAGTTTTCTGTGCACATGGTGGATGCACATTACAGGAAATGAACTGGGGATTAGGAGAGGAGCTCTGGTTTTATACAGATCTACAAGCAAATCTGTTTATCCTCCCTTCTGTAGACAGAAAAGATGTTTTACTATCCTTGAATGCAAGCAAATCTTGCTGAGAAGAGACCTATCTTTACTATCCAACAATCTATATTAATTTGTTTCAAAGGTATCTCTGTTTATATGCTCATGTACACATTACCAAAAAGATAAGTTTGGAAAAATTGGCTGTTCGTGGTTAGATATGTTGAAACATATGAGACCCACAGATGATTGTCTCCCAACCATAACGTACAGATTAACCCAATGGAGAGTTAACTGAACACTTGTGCTGCTACATTTTGAAGAAGACCTTGATGATTGCTATTTTTGTTAAAGAATGATTCATCAAACCAATCATGGTGGTGCATGCCTGTAATCCCAGCTCTCTAGAATGCTGAGGTAGGATGGTCGCAAGACTGGGCTCAGCCTGGGCAGTTTAGTAAGATCTTCTCTCAAAATTAAAGAAAAAAGAAAGAAAAGGAGTAGGAAAAAAAGGATGGAAGTATAGCTCAACGTCAGGGTTGAATCCCCAGGACTGAAATAAGTAAATAAGGTCATTAAGAAAGAACAATTTGAGATTATTCTTAAAGAACATAAAAATAATACCCTAACTCACCAGCTCATTTTTTCCAATAGAACAGTGGTTAGCAAACCACTATAAAGAGAGAGATAAATACTCCAATTTTTAGAGACTGGCCTCTATCACAACTCTTAGTTTGGCTGTCATGATATGACAATATCACAAAAATAAAAAAAATTTCTGACTTCACCATTGGCTGTCCAGACAGCACTGCCTGTGGAATGAGGCCAAACTATGGCAAGGGGAGCAGCAGAACTTACAAACAACAGCGTCTAGCACCGGGATTCACAAGGCAGAGCTGTTCAGCCTGTGTGAATGATGGTGTCTGTGTTCCAATAAAACTTTATTTAAAGAAAAAAACAGGTAGTGAATTGGATTTATCTCATGGGCTGTAGTTTGTCAACTCCAGCACTAGAACACACAACAATTAACACTGAAGGAGAGGCAACAGGATGACCACTTGTCAGAAGTGACAGAAAAAATTTACTGGATACAGAAGCACTTAAAAATAAAGAGTAATAGATAAAATACCTTAAACAGGTTCTTCCTAGGGTCTTTCATTAACTCTGAAATTCCACAATTGTTTAGGGATGTGGTAGAATGCTACAAAACACACAGATACTCCAAGTGCTCTTGTACATATATTTGAAGAGACCTGTTAAAATCTTAACCCACGTGTTCACTTCCACATTCTATAATAGCTGAGCAGAACACAGAGAGCCTTAGTTGTGATAACAATGAAGGAACTTGAGCATGATGGCCAGTGACCTGTCCCTAACACCAACATGAAGTCTTCATCATAACGATGAGCAGCAGTGCACTGGGAGACATGCTGGTAAACCCCTTAAGCTGGAAGACAGTCAAAACATGGGGCTCTCTCCTGCAGAATCTAGCTCATCGTGACAAATAATGTTTTTGGAATGTGTTACTACATGATGTTGCTCTAATATCCTGTTTATTTTGAGATATACTCTGTATTTGTTTTAATTAGATGTGGCTTAATCAGGTAGAATATTAGCCACGAAGACAACTATCTTTAAAAGAAACGTTTCGTGCACATAGATGCTAAGAGGAAGGGACAAACCGTGCCAGGCAGGGCCACAGGGGAAGAGCCAGGAGGCAGAGGGATGAGCAGAAATTTGGGCCTCAACGTTGTTTTACAGAAGAAATAGGGAAGGCAGAGTAGGAACCTGAGCAAGTGTAGAATTGGCTAGTTTGAATAACTGGGGTGGGGATGATAGAACTCAAGTTTCTGGGGTTGGTCTCTAGTTGTACCTATCCTTAGGATGATTTAGGGCAGAAGATAGTGTCTCGATCTATAAGCACCTAATGAAAAGACAGGATACGACTCAGAGTTGATGACTGGTCTACTATCTCTAGCCTGGGAGAGACAGTATGTCCTCCAAGGTCTGCAAGGCCACAAGATGTCGAGTCATCATCAAACAGAGAAAATAAAAGACATAATGAATAGACTACATCCATGGAAAATTTTGTTGTGTTTGAATAGAAGAAATTGTGGCCTAAAAGAGCTTTAATCTGTGTAAGAAGTTCCTGTGAACTGAAATAGTGATTATTTTTGTGGAAAATTCTGCCTTCTGGGCTGAAGGAATAGCTCAGCGATTGAGTGCTAACCTAGCAAGCTCAAGGCCCTGGGTTCAATTTCCCATCCCCACAAAAACTGAGCATGGTGTTACACACCTGGAATCCCAGCACCCAGGAGTCTGAGGCAGGAGGATTGCTGTGAGTCTGAGGCCAGCCTGGACTACATAGTGAGTTCAGAACCAGCCTGGACTATAGAGCAAGACCCTGTCTCAAAAAACAACAACATAAAATTCTGCCTTCACCTTCGGCTACCTGTGGAATGAGGCCAAACTGAAGCCAGGGGAGCAGCGGAACTTAGAAATAACAGAATCTAGCACAGTGATTTGCAAGGCAGAGCTGTTCGGCCTGTGTGAACGTGTCTTCTGGACCGGGCAGTGCATGAATTGCACAGCTGTACACAGGAGCCCTGAGTGTATGATCCCAGGACTTATGGGAAAAGGAGGGTGTATACCAGTCAAGGTTTTGGTGGCAGACAACAAAATCTACGTTAGCTGGTTAAGCCAGAAAATAATACTCAGTTATTTATGTGAAGATTAGAGACTCCTACAGTGAGAGACAAAGTAGCTATAGAGAGAGCATGTGACTGCAGAATCGAACTCTGCTACAGAGACACCACTGCTGATGCCTTCTCTTCTGGGCACAGTGGTGCTAAGGCCTAGACACTGGGATTGGAGCTTTCCCCCAGCAGTCCCGGAAGAGCAGCTGAGCTTGACATCCTCCCTGGCAAAAGGTCAAACCCCTACATCATAGGAGGGGTCCTAAGTGAGGGGGAAACTGGAGAATGTAAGTTTTAGCTTTCTGGCTCTGTGTAGCTCAGAAAGCAAATTAAAAGGCAAATGGAATCAGGGTTAAACAAGCCAGTGTACACCATATGCCACCTTAAGGAAGTGCTTCCAATTTCCAGGAACGAATCTGGGGTTAGACACAACAAGCACAGAGACCGGGACACCTAAGTTCCTGGCTGCGCTGCCCAACAATGGCCGAATAACCTGAAGACAGGAGCGCCAAGGCCTTTGCAGTAGGCAGCATCTTGCCCACAGACGTATTCCTGAAACAATGAACTAAATCACACGCTAAGTGCCACATGCAATATTTATCACTTTAAGAATCCCACTGTGAATCCTTTCACAAAGTGAATAACCATCCTTCTATATTTCTTTCATGTGAAACTGGATTTAATATATTGAACTTTCTTAAATCAAGGCATGCCATCCCACTGGAGCCTTTTAAAAGAACAGTATATAACAAATCTCACGAATGGAGGTCATAAAAAAAATCACCGTTTTGATGTAACAGGCATTTCGTAAGTGTCAGTTCAATTTCCACCTCCCAACTTAAGATCTGGAGCTCATCAGTTTGGACATACGAAGAGCGAGCTGCGTGATCCTTCATATCTGGCCACGTCCACTTCACAGCTAAAGCCCTCAGGTTCCCAGCGGCGACGGATGCTGGTAGGCCCCGCCTCCGCACGTGTGCTATAAATACCCACCACAGTGGCCTCATAAAAAGCGGAGGCGGCAGATGGTAATTAACACTTCACACGGTCCCTCACACGCGAAGCAGAACTGCCCGGGCGGCAGCGATGGGGGGAGAAGATCTTCCTGTTCAAGCTTTTGGCTCTTATTTTAAAAGAAAATGTTTTTGATGTTTTTGTTTGTTTGTTACCCTGTGAGCTGGAATCCAAAAGCTGCCGGGTAGGAAAAGATTTTTCTGTCTCTCCCTCCCATCTCCACGCATAATGGATACGGGTTCTCCTTAATAGATTCATGTACTCCTTCCCCAGTGCCTTGTCAAATAAAAGCACAGTCAAAGCAATAACAGAGGAGGAGTTCATCGTCCAGCAGGAGGGGGCTTGTGTTTACCGCACTGTCTGGAGCAGAATCAAATAATTTATGGACCATTTGAATGCAAATGTATCATTCATTTAGCAAACACACCGCATATGCAGACAATTTAGCTAAACAATGAATCTGTAAGGACAGCCCCTCTAATCTCGGGGTATCAACTGTGTCTTTTCAAAAGGGATTTGGATTTTCTCTGAATTGATCAAACTTGACAAGTAATTTCTACCTAATGTTTAGGCGAACCGCTTCTCCTTTCTCCATCAGTAGGTGAGAAATCCTATTTTCTGCTAGTGCCGAGGTAACGCAAAAGGCTACAGACTCAGGTTAAGAAAGAGAGGATTTTGTGCCTACAACTATGTCGGCACAGAAAATAAAACTATTCTGAAGGATCTGTTTGTTCGGTTGCTTTGAAATTACAAAATGTTTCCATTCGACATGCGTTCCATCCCCCAGCCCTTCCATTTATGCCTCCTGAGCTGTTTCAAGAGAAGACATTAAAGAATTCTAAGCCATCTCTTCACAAAGAAGGAGTGTGTTTTCACACACTTGCCCAGAAAGATGGTTGATTCCCTACCCAGGAGTTACAAAAAAAAAAAAAAAAAAAAAAAAAAAAAAAAAAAAAAAAAAAAAAAAAAAAAAAAAAAAAAAAAAAAAAAAAAAAAAAAAAAAAAAAAAAAAAAAAAAAAAAAAAGCCACCAATGTTCCAAGGACTCTGGGAATCAATGAAAACCACATTAGGGAAAGATACACCAAATTTGAAAACCCAGCTCGGCCTGGAGTTTATTATCAAAATGCCAGCTTGATTCAATTGCACTAAGCAATTGGGCGACTGGAAAACCGAACTAATAAGCACAGGAGGCCAGAGAGGTAAAATGGAATTAGGTGAGTTTTTGGCAGCCAGCTGGATGGGATCAGCTGAGAGGTTGATCTGCCCTTGAATAAGTTCTGAGGATCAGCTCCTAAATTCTGTATTTTAATCTTGTAACTACGGCCTGATTGGGTTAACATCATGGTGTAAAGCAATAACATTATTTTTTTCTTTTGTTCATATCCAAATGGAGAATGACAACCTTTGAGCTGCTGTTTGTATCTCAAGAAGTCTTAGCCCAACTGAAGCCTCCTGCTTCAGTTGGTGAACTTCTGTTGGTGTACAGGCCACCCCTTGGCCTGGTTACTGGAAAGGAAGTGTTCATTATGTCTCCAACACCTCTTTAAGTTACTCTCCATTTTACTGGAAAGTCAACCAATGCGTCCATTCCACTGACAGCAATAATATGCTAGTGATGTTCCAGGAACACCAGGCTAGGTGCCTTTTATATTTTTTAGGGGAAAAAAAGCCAAACTTCTTGATAAGTCAGCTAAAGGGGTTCAGATGATCTGTGATTTTTTAAAAATGCAATTCAGGGAATATAGATTCTAGTAGAAACCTAACTGTATTCCATTAGGGAAGGATTTATGGAGTTCTTTTAAGCATAAAAATAGATAGTGTAAGTAGGTTACATAGACTGTCAAGAATTATGACTGGAGGATAAATTTACTTTGGTCCAGCACACTGACCCAGCAAAGCCCAGCTCAGATCATATGTATCATTGTTCTCAGATAAAGCACAATCCTCAAGATGCTCATCTTCAGCAAATGACTTTCTTTTGGCACGTTGGTAAGTTCACAGAATGGTCACAACACTAGGTGGAATCTGATTCACAAAATGGAGTCACAGTTATCAAGTTTCTTTTATAATGCTGTTTCATATTAATTAAATAAATTTAATAGAACTCATGTCAAATGGATTGTAATTTATTCTCATATACCCTACCTCTATTTTCCAACCTACCTCTACACACACACACACACACACACACACACACACACACACACACAGAGTATCCATACTCATTCCATCCCCCCTTCCCTTACAACTGTCACAAATGTCATGACAGTCATGAAATGGTTAAAAATGATTTTACTCAGGAACTATTGTAATAAAGGGAAGAAAGCTCACTATAAAATTGAGCTCAACTTGGAATAACAGGAAGAGTGAGGATTTATACTCAAGATATGGGTTGGGGTGGGGTTGAGTGGGTCAAAATTTCCTAAGAGGAGCCACCAGGGCAACGCAGTCTTGCTAAGCAGACCCAACAGGATTCTTGCTGCAAGCAGGGCAGCTCGATCACGTGTCACCTGGTGGATAAGAAATTTGACCACATATTGAGGGTGACAAGATACCAAAGGTGGAGGATTCTTGTTCAACTACCTGAGCAGGATACTTGCTAACACAGGGTGGTGCTGGCCTGAGGTGGGCAAGGCTGAAGACCAAAGTGAAAACCTAGCTGAGAAAAGGCTTAGAGGAGCCCGGCATAGCTAGGTCAAGGAGAGAGAGCTTCTGTTACAGCAATACAGAAGTGAAAGCCTGCAAGCTTCTATTCTGTTGGCTTTTAATATCATTCCTTTCTGGGTTCCTTTATCCCTCACCACTCTACTACCTCAGCTCTTTCAAGCTCACAATCTAGAATAAGGGTGCAGCTCAGTGGCAGAGCATACGGTTAGCATGTATGAGGCTCTGGCTTCAATCCCCAGCCCTGTCAGTGGATAGGGGGAGGAATAAAAATGTCATTAAATCCAGTTGTCTTTTTTTTTTTTTTTTTTTTTGGTCTTCATTTTACTCAAAGTCTCTGTCACATTTGTTGTTGTAGATGCTCATGGACTCCAGGGATGCCCCGAACTCTGCACAGACATGCCCATCAGGGACCTCAAACCCAACTGACTCTAAGTCAACATTTACCTGCATCAGGACATCCCCACTGAGCCCATTTCTTGTGGTCTCTGTGTCTCAGGAAGCAGTACCTGACTCTTGGTGATCCAGAGGAATCTTAGACCTTTCTCTTTTTCTTACCTTGATTGTCCACCTTCCCTGACACCCTCTGGATTTTCAGAACTCATATCACAAATGGCAGTATCACTCGAGGCCTTCAAATTGCTGTATAAAACGCCTCACAGTATGTGTTGCTTTCCTCGCAGTGGTTGCCTTCACAATGATTTTCATGTGGCTGAGAATCCTTGAGGGCTTCATATATAATGCATATATTTTATTGTAAGTGATTTTCTATCTGTTTCTCCTTTATGCTATACTAAAAAGGTTATGATATTTTTTTATTAATCAGGAGGTAGGTTGGTTGTATTCTTTGTAAATTCCATTTCCAAAGATGCTGTCCTCTCTTTCTCAGGGCCATGGCCCCTTTCCAGATTCTTACCAAGATATGAAAACCATCGTTTTCCCTCCACACACATAATTCTTCTATCCCCAACTTCTTTCCTTCCAGCCCCACTTTGTGTTACCATGATACAGCACATGTCAGCAGTCCCTTCCTACAAAGTCTTCTATGGCTCCCTACTGTCCCATGAAACAACTTTAACTCAAGTGTGACATATAAAATCATCACAATGGGGCTCTAGCTACCTCTCATGCCTCATCCCCACATATCTATGTGCCCCCTGCTTCTATGGGAGGCCAGAATATGCCTCCTCAAATATGAAAGATTGTTTGGCTGGAAGCAATTAAAAAGCAGGTACGGAAGAGCTTTCTGCTCTTCCTTAAAGCAGAATAACAATGTATAAAGACAAAAGGCTCCTTTCTTCTATCATAGAGAATTAAATTTAACCACTAAAGATAACAATGGGCCCTTACAGGCCAGTCTGCCAGTCACCTGCGTTTGCACAATCTGCCTGCCTTAGATACTCAAAGTCCTTTTCCTTTTTCTTGACACAGCTCTACTAACTTACTGGCTTTTGTTTAAGATGCTCTCTACACTGAGATAGATACCTTTTTGAAAACTGCTCCAGCCTGTGTGTCACACAAGTATATGTGAAATATACCTGCTAATAGGCCTATTTGTTTATTTTTCTTGTTCATCAGTCTTTTGGCACAGAGGGACTGTTCCAGCTAACAGATTATGAAGGAAGAACTTGTCTGCACTTCAGTACCTGGAGTCAGCTCCTCTAGACCTTCACCTAGGTTTTTCTACTTGGTGGATTTTTCCCAACCCTCAGGACAACAGCCAGCAAGACTCCCCCCACAGTGAACCCTCTCTGCCCCTGCCCCTGCCCTACTCTTGAGTGCTCTACCAGCCCCTTGGAGCACGCATTCATCCCTTCTCACACTAGGGTTCCATTGTCTATAAACATCTCCCTCTACTACTGACTAGTCACGTGCCGGACCAGTAAGGCCGGTCTCTCTCATCTCTGACTCTTCCTTCCTACCTAGTACTGTGACATAGTGGTTGCTCAAGAAATGCTCACAAAGTTAAGTTGAAAGAGTAAATCCTGCTAGGGCTCAAAATATTTCTGGAGAAAGGTCAGGAAAAACAAGGGAGGGAAGACAGAGCTACTGTCTCAATAACCTCTTTTTTTTCAATAGCCTCTTAATGGAGCTAAATTTGGGGCTTAGAACTCCCTCAGGAAAGGTCTCAGCCATTTCTGACCTATTCATTTAATTGAAATTAAAAGCATACATCAATAAAACGATGAGAAATAAATGCAGTGTTTTCTTAAAAGGCTACATTGTAATGCCAACTCGGCTTCCAGAGCTGTGCTCCAAAGCACACATCCTCCTTCTTTTCCAGGCTGCAAGCTCGTCCCAGAGGTCCCAGTGAAATCAGGATGACTCTGGTGCCCTTGATTTTTCAGCTAGGAGAGGGATTCCTATTGATCGTGCCATGCTGTGCCTGGGGTCGGGGCACCCATGAGGGAACAGTCCCCGCAGTCAGGGATAATACACAAAGGGCCTGCTGTGCCCACACCCAACACTGCCATCCATCCTGTGTGGGCCTCTTGGTGGAGAACCTCCATCTAGATCCTGCCCGTGGACGTGCCCAGCCTGTTCACTCGTGCCCGGTGTCCCTCGGCCCACTTCTGTCCTACTTGCTCTTCATCCTCATTTTCCCATCTTTACCTCTGTCTCCTGTAACCCTGGCCATCTTGCAGAGCTGGGGACTCGTCCCTGTCCTGCCTATGTCCTCTCTTTTCAGACTTCCTACTTGTACTGGTTTTCTTCTTGCCCACCCACCACCATTTATCTGGATAATTTCTGCTCCTTCCTGCCTCTGGAGGACTTTCCTGACATCTCTAAATCTAAAAATAATACAATCATGATAACTTAAACTCCCTGCCATGAGATCTCTGTATCCTATCACTCTGTGACACTGGTCACACTTCTAGTAGTTTGGTTTTTTGTTGTTGTTTTAGGGTTTTATGTGTCTGGCTATACCATAACTTCATTGGAGATTTTTTTGGTATGTAAGGCAGTGGCACCTTTAAAGGTGGAGCCCACTGGAAGGCATTCGGTCACAAGAGATTCTCCCTCAGAGGGCGTTAATACTGGCTCTCAGAGGGAGTTAGTTGTCCTAAGAAGAAGTTGTTATGTACAGTAACAGTAAGTCTATAAGTCCCTCCCAACCCTGAGAAACTTTCTCCAGCCTCAGTCCCTCCTCAGGACTCCAGCTGATTCTGGTTCAATGGCCATAATGTGACACAGCTACACCAATTCCCCCAGAAGTCCCCCAGCTCAGACAACCCAGATCCAAAGACTTTTCCTCCCTGCCAATATGCAATGTGCCCAATGCCTCCTCTTTACCAAGCCTGATCCAAACCCTACTCACTCCAACTGCAATCTACAATGTATAATCTTCTAAAAAGGTAAAATAAATAAATAAATGCTCCTCAAGAACCATCTCATAAAATTCTTTGTCAAGCTCTCTCTTCCAAGGCCATCACTTTCGCCAATAGCCCTCACACATTCAAGCTGCCTACTGGCACGCTTTATGTCCTTTTAAATTTGTGTATGGTCATCTCTTCACACTCACAGGATTCCCTTCTTCCTTTTTTTCCCCTCCTATGGACTGCATCTTTGCTCTCAATCTTACAAGACGTGTTTTTAGGTATGTGGGAATACACTGACTCCTCCATCTTTCAACACCCTCCCCCCAGCTGCCAATCTTACCACCCCACTAACCCCAGAGACACAATCAATTTCACTGGCTCGTGTGGGGTGGTCTTTACCACCCCTACCACAGCCAAATTAATGAGAATGTATGTTTTGATCCACAATTTCAGACTGAAAAAGGCCAAATGCTTTTTACATGTGCTTCTCCTCCACCTCTCCCTCCAACAGGACAACCTGATGATCTCCGCTCTGGGAGCTCACCTGGATTTTAGAAGTTTCCTCGCGCAACCTTACCATCCCCCCTCTCTTCACATTTCAGAGAATTCATCCACACTCTCCTCTCAGAATTTTTCTGGTGTCCCATTTCCCATCGACCCTTCCAGGTCTTCTTCATGAACTATGGCTTCAAGGCTCCTTTTAGAACCTCGCCTCCACTCACACCCTCTTCTTTTTGATCTTCAACTCTTCTCAGGTCTTCTTTGACCCTGTAGACCTCCCCTTTCCTGGCACCTTGCCCAGTTTGGTTATGTATTTTACACTCTCAACCCCACCCACTCTTTCCTAAATCAAACAAATCCTCACTTGTCACCAAGAATGCAGATGTGTCTCCCCAGCAGAAGCCACTCACCAGGCTGTCCCACTTCAGTTCATTTATGGTGTACCATACAGGCATCCATAATTTCCAAGGTCCACTTGAAATCTGATTTTAAATCAAAACTTGCCAATACAATTGCTTTAAAACTACTCCTCCTTAAGCCTACTGCAGTATCAATGAACAGTCCTCACCTCGCCCACCTACATATATTAGCCACAGCTTCCTTTGCCTTATTCTAGCTCCTTGAAGAGACACACGCACTCCAAAAAAGAAAACATTTAAATTCTCCTTCTCAGTTCATGTAAAAAGCTACCATCATTAGTGTACTCATCAAAGCCATCAACAGTGCTTACACCTCAGTCCCTTACTTTACAGTCAAACTGCTGTCAGCTGCCAAACATACTTTTCTTACTTACCCCCTGGCTACCCACATGAAACCAACCCAATATCTGTGTGTACCTATTGCCTCCAATCCTGACTCCAGCAGAACTTACCCAGTCTGTGACCATTCTCAGCAAGAAGCAGCTTTTTAAAGGACAATCTCCTCCCTTTTTTGAGACAGGGTCTCACGCTGTAATCCAAGCTGGTTCTGAACTTACTGTGTAGTCCAGACTGGCTTTGGACTCAGACAGCCCACCTGCCTCAGCCTCCTGAGTTCTGGGATTACAGGTGTGCACTAACACCCCCAGCTTATGTGGTGCTGGGAAATGAACTCGGTACTTAGCGCTCACATAGTGCTTGCTAGGCAAGCCCTTTAATCATTGAGCTATTCCTCCAGCCCATCTCTTCCCTTATTCTTGAGGAGTCAAAAATGTAGGGAAGTACTGCAGTAACCCCCATTGGGTTGAAAAACTCAACAAGTATTTTGTTACGGTCATACAGATTAGGTGTTTGATTATTATTATTATTATTAAAAATGACTAAAGGCAATTGTAATCTATACAGTTCATATTGCACATTTCTATAGCACAGTTCCTGTAAGAATGAATTACATTCCATTACTTAAGAATAATGATAACCAAATCTCAGTCTGTATAATCATAACAAAATACTCGAGACTGGGTATTTAAGTGGCCAAAAAGTGACATGTACAAGCATGAATCTTCCAGACTGTATGTAATTAACATGTAAGTGAATTTGTAACATATAAGTATTCAAATAAAAATGCAAAAACCCCACAGCTTCACCATGTGATGCTAAATATTTTGTAGACCAAATTATATGGACTAGTTTTACTTGATCTTGGTCATTTTTCTTTGCTGCATTTGCACTAGATAAACCAGAAAGTTTATTTCCTCTCCAAATTTGCACTTCTGCTATGTAGCTCATTGCCATAGTGAATCCTGAGAGCACTGATAAAATTCATGTTGTCTGTGGTTTATGTCTAAGTAAAAATGGACTAGAAGAAATTCATGATTACAGTACGTTGACAAGTTAATTTCAAATACGTTTCTGCAGCTAATGGCAAACCTAACAGTCTCAACACAGATTCCCTCTGTGCTATTATTGGCATCCCCAACAACATTTAAAACCCCTTAGCCTTGGTCTTAAGCATATGTAAATCTTTGTTCTCATAAACAGTAGACACTAAGGAAACTAATTTGGAAATAAATAAATTCCTAAAAAACAAGCAGAAGTTGAAAACACTTCGTTAAGTGTAACTGAGATGACCAGGTAGGTAATAAACATGGCGTAAGTGTCTCCTATGCAGCCCGAGGAACAACCACCCGGAAGGCATGCAGGACGGGCAGTGAGGATCCTCTGCCTTCTCTGTCTGCCACTGGGCCTCCCATCTCACACTGTGCAACAAAGAAGGAGATAGTGCCTCTATCCCTTCTGTTCTGGAATTGGACCTAGGTAGACACACTGACTTGCAGGAAGAGCAAGTCTTGATTCAGATTAGCCATATGCCAGATGAAATGGAAGATTCTAGTACTGCACGGGCAGAGAGAACACATGTGTGTGTTTTGGGGGTGGTAATCACCACCTTCTTTGTGCTAATATCATTTATCATATGCTAACACTGTTGCTATTGTATTTTCAAAGTGCTATCTGTAAGGTTGATATTCTCATTGTTCCCATTTTTCCATCTGAGAAAACTGAGGCTAAGGGAAACCTCAGTAATTTGATTGAAATCTCCCTGCTTAAAAATGGCCAGATGAGATTTCAAGAGGTAAAACCAAGAGCCATGTTTTGGCATCGCTGCCGTGGCCAGGCGGTTTGAGTTTAAATGAAGATTGCCAGTTCCTGACTCTGTTCTCCTGAGCATACAGGGAATGCTCAGTAACACTGTGGCTATTACTATTATTATTATTACTATAGTTATTACCATTAAGTGAAAGTTGCAAGCTATGGACTCCATGAGAGAGGGTGCCTGTGGGGATCAGAAAGCAGAAAGAGGAGGGAGGAAGGATTGCTGGGGTGTTACTCAGTCTCCAGGCCTGGTTTAACCTCTGCCCATGCAAGGCTGCCAGCCAATCTGCCTGCCTTCTCCCTTCTCCCTCCTTTTCCTGGTCCTCTTCTATGTCTTCAAAAGGTCTACTTCTTGCCCATTGTGTATATGTATATACACTATGAGTATTATAAAACTTTAGGTAAAGAATAAATCTGATTCTGGATTTTACACAATAGTGAGTTCCTCATTCATTTCCTCTGGTCCCAATCTTGACTGACCAAAACCTTTCAAAATAAGCAGGCTCTTTATCTCAGCAATTGCATGCCCAAGAACTTATCTTGAGGAAACCATATGAGAAATGTGTAAAGACATTCATCATTGCATAGCTCATACAAGAAAAATACTGGAAGCCACTTAAATGGCTAAAAATAAAAAATTATTTTTAAAACAATAACAAAATATCCATGTATAAAACACTATTCTGTCATTTAAAATTATACCATAGGAAATTACTAATGACATGAAAAAAACACTATCAAGAAAATAAAGTAACTTAATATATATTTATGAAAACTATCGCTAAGGGGTGAAAAATGATTGCCTCCGGGGCCAGTGGGATTATTGTGATGGTTTATTATGTGTTATATTTTATGTGCAATATTTTCCAAAATAAATTGCTCTTATGAACGGATGTTAACCCACTGTAAAGAAGCAAGAGAAAGTCTATTTACAATTTCTTTTGTGCTTAAAGTTCTGAAGGGGGAGATGAGTCAGATATGGTGGTCAAAGAAAGACACAGGTAGGAAGAGCTTGCCAGCAGAGTCCCTGGGTACAGGCAGAGTAAAGGCTCTTTGAGAAAGAGTTGACCACACAACCACCAATTCCCAGAAGCCTTGATAATCCCAAATCCGGCAAGAAGGATCCTGTGACCTGCTCCATGCGGGGATAGATGAGCGACAGGTATAATTTAGAAGCTGTGATGAAAGTTCCAGCAGCTCCTCTGATTAACACTGCAAATCCACAGCTCTCTCCCTAATCCCTTGGTGAAAGGGAAGATTAGCGCAAGTCACAGCCCTGATAACTCCTTCGTTCTCTTTAAGTTGTAAAATTTCAGGCATCTCCCTGGAGACCACAAATCAAGCTATTGCCATTGCTGTCCCACTAATTGGAAAATGATAATAACAAAGTAAACATTGCTGGTTCTGTAATAACCTGAAAAACGGAGCAGCCTGCCTTGAGCTCTCCCATTATTCTTTTCTGTTCCTAAATATACCTGCATGGCTTGAAAGAACAAAAGATGGGGGCCCTTGTCAGCCCTGGATATCACTACATTTTTCACGGTATTAAAACAACAACATCTGCATTCAAAGAGAGCATTTGGCTCAGAAAACTGTGGACTCCTGTGGACGAGGGTGTGCAGATTTGAATGAGTCCCTACGGGGACATAAAGACCCGCTGTTTTCATTGCCCACACCACCACAGAAGAAAGGTGGCGGCAACGCAAGTGCCTTGGCGAGGCTGTGGCTTCTTCCTCCCTTTTGATCTGTGCCATTTCTTACATGCAGGCAGGATCAGGGGAGGCTGCCGCTGTGTGAGGCAGAGGAGGCCCAGCAGAGTCCATGGTGACAAAGGGCATGGTGCCTCTGCATGTCGAATGGATGTAAAGCCCGACTCTACTGCTGCCCAGGCACTGCCTCCCTGGCACCCACACTGGTCACAAAGTCCAGAGAGCACTGTGGCTGGCCTCGGCCTACCTGCAGCACCTGTAAGAAACCCAGCCACTCTCTACCATGCATCCAAAGAATCTGCAGGAGAGGAAAGAAAGGGCATACATTCCCACCCTCCAGTGGCCCTGGCCAGTCAAATGACAGCACTGGGACCCAGAGACTTCCTGTGGAGAATCCATTGACGTTCTAGATGTTTCTCAGAACCATCTCCAAGTCTCTCTGATTTGCGTTGTTGATTTCGGTGGTAGTGAGGTATGGGATTGGGGTGTGAGTGTGCAAAATACTGCATCAGCATGTTCCCTGGTTCAATCTTCTGTGTTGCCTTTACCTGCATTGACTGCAGAGCTATTAAAACACTCCAGCCTATTAAACTAGTGGACAACATTAATGGGAATGTCACAGAGTGATGTTTTTTAAAGGATCAGATTTAACACACTCTGAAAAGGCATTAATGAAATTTTAATGAGAAATCAACTTGCAATAATTTTACAAGTAATGAATCTCTTCCTTCTAAAAACTGTCCAAATAACTGCCCCACAGTGATGCTCATATTTAGCAGATATGTATTTTACTGAGAAAACCAGACAAATAGATAAAAAATAGTTCTTTTTGCATGAGTGACAGAGGTGTTAACTGATAAAGTTGCCTAAGGCTTTCCACAAAAGAAGGTACTTTTTCTTAGTGGGTTTCTAGTTTGGTATAAAATTCCATCATAATGAGAGGCGGGTCTCTGATAAGCACCACGCCCCTTTCTGCAGCATGGCCCAGGACATAGTGAATGGTGCTATTTCTCCTCCTGGAATAAGCTCTGGGCGATGACAGAGTGTTCCGGCCCAGGGATAAACCAGGAGTCACTTTGTGACATGTATTAGCCTGGTAGCAGTAAGAGAAGGGCCGAGGGGTGAAACAACGTAGCTCAGGGGAAGGGGAAGAGACGCTGCTGGGGACAGAGTGTGGCAGGGCTAGAGGTGTCTTTCCTCTGGTCTTCTCCACGAGGCCAGGCCATTTCATACAACCCTGTGTACACATTTTCACAGGATGATGAGTTCTAAAATGGGAAAATTCTCTTCCATGTGGTAATAATAGCTACGGTTTATTAGAAAAGCTTTTTTCAAGTTTTAAAAAACAGAAGAATCACCTGGGGATCTTGCTAAAATGCAGATTGTGATGTGGTCACCTGCATGGAGCCTGAGGTTTCTGTATCTCTTCTGAGTTCATTGGCCATATAGAGATGCTCTCATCTATGAACCATATTTCAAGGACCAATGTACACAGTGTCGGTACAATCAAGGCACTGTTATATGCATTTGTGTATAGTGTTTCCTTATGAAATCTGATCTTTTAGGCAGATATTATTTTCTCTTCTTTTGTAGATGGAGAAAGGGAAACATGGAGATGTTCTACAATTTGAAAAAATGTCACATGATCAGATCGCCTAGGTACCTGGTGCCAGAGTTTGAGTCTCTTTGATAGCTGACTTCAAAACTTGAGTTTAATTTCTACAGACACAATTATTCTTGCTCCCCCAGCCCACCATGAAGTCCTACATACAGGCTCACCTTTGGCTTATAGATATTTCTTCAATACATTTCTCTGATAAGTACCAAGCTAGTGCTTCTAGCTGACTGTGAACTAAGCTCTAAGTGTGCAGAGAGCAAGCCTAGCTGAAACAGTCACAAGCCTGCAGAAGTTGGAAGAGCAGAGAAACAGATCCCTTCAGAGTTCAACTGTGTGACTCACCTGGAGTCATGATAGGTGTCAGGGATACTCGCATTTTAAACACAGATGTCATAAGTGTATTGTTTATTCTTCCTTAGACAAATGGAAAGAGATGAAATGGAAAGTAAGGTTTTTGTTTTTACAAGTTCATACTACATCACTGGCTTCAGGCATATGTTTTCCTTATTTAATCCATATGTCAGCCTGAAATTCAGTAACATTATCCCCACTTTAAAGTCACATTAGACCTTTCTCCAAATTCATAGAGCTAACAATTTAAAGGGTGGCATTTCAATTAGTGGCTACTGACTCTGAAGATGTTACTTTCCTATATGCCACTGTTCCAACATCTGTTGCTACGAAACTATCCCAGATAAAACAATATCCATTCATGCTCAAGATCAAGAGCTCAGATTGGTACCATAGGGAAGGTTCTCTACTTCATGATATCTGAGGCTTCAGTTAAGGTAACACCAAGCAGGCAGGGGAATGTTGAGCAGAAGATGGAGACATGGCAGGCGAGACTTGCAGATCTACTATAAGGAGGCTCTCTCACACAGTCTGGGTTGGAAAAGCTTAAGAGGAGGCTTGTTCTATGAGGTCTGCCATTCAGACAGCATTCATAAGGCCACTCTAGCAGTTATCTCAGAGAGACAGACTTCATAAAGTAGCTCAGGGATCCAAAAACAAAATGAAAAAGCAGGAGGGTATATGACATTAATGCCCTGTCCTTAAAAGCCCTCCATATTATTCTACACAGAGCCACTCAGATTCAAAGATGGGACATAAACTTTATCTCTGAACAAAATGTCTGTGTAAAAGAACTTGCAACAATCTTTTAAAGTAACCATAATCACTTTCACTCAGATGAACCAACAGTATTTGCAGTTCTTGCCTCATTGGCAGACACGGATTTATTTATTTATTGTTACTAGAGACTAAACTCAGGACTTTCCACACTGAGCTGTAAACTCAGACTTGTTTTTTTAAAGAAGGGATCTCACTTAGTTGCTAATTTGCCCAAGCTGGACTAGAATTTGTGCTCCTCCTGATTTGACCTCCCAGAGTGCTGGGATAACAGGCCTGTGTCACCACACTCAGGTACAAAAGCCTTCTAATAGCTCACTCCAGGGTAGACGAAAACCAGAAAGGACAACATTAGATCTTCTTGGACCCCATCCAACAAGTCACTGAGCAGCTAGAAGATTCATCAAAATGAGCTCACCTCTAATCCACCCCAGGAGAGGCCTATGTTTACAGCAAATCAAGAACTCCACACCGACCCCAGATTCTCCTCCATTAACACTCACTACTGCTGTTGAATGCTAACGCAGAAATGATGGTGATGATCAGAAATTACTTTCATCCTACAATTCCTTATTTTTATTTTATTTTATAATTTTATTTGTGTTAGAGATTGAACCCAGAGCCTCATGCATGCCAAGCACACATCCTATCACTGAGCTACAATGAACCATATCCGCATCTTTCTTGAATCTAATTCCATGCTTCAGGTACAGCCACTCCCAGGTCAGGAATTATGGAATCAGCTTCTACATCAGGTTCTCATAAACAAGTACCCCTCCTACCCGCAAGAAGGCCTTGGTTTCTAGAATATACCTTCAGTGAGGACAGCTGGCCTCCAACAAGAGAATTCTTTCAACCTTCATCTAGGCTAGGCTGCTCTTCCACTTTCCCTCAGAATCTCATGTCACAAAACCCATAGTTCTGATAGCCTAACAAAAATCCAAAGGAAGCCAGTACGGCTGACAGGTGAGAACACGGGTAAGAACTGATGCAGAACTGATTAAATGGGAAATCATTTAGCCCATGAGAGAAGGCCCTGCAGATCAATTAGAAAGAACCAGTGTGTGAGAAAGACCTGTGTTAGATATCAATAATTAGAGAGGTAGACTTTGTGGTGATGGGAAAGGGATCTATGAAAGGGAGAGTAGGGAAGGGAAAGAGAAGTAAAAATGATTAAGGTGTGATGTGTATATGCACTGATTCCTCAAGTTGAGTATAATTATTATGTATTTAAAACATATGCTAATAAAAATAATTATGGGGAAAATGATGCTTTTCCCCTCAGCTTGATGCAGATTTATGTCGGTTTCAATTTCACAATGTCTTTTCTAATATTTAAAACTTTCATCCTTCCTTCCTTCCTTCCTTCCTTAGTTTCTAATATTTATTTATTTGTTTTTGGTCTTTTTTGTGGTCTTTTGTTTTGTTTTGGAAGTGGGGGTTGAACCCAGGGCCTTACACATGCCTGGCAAGCACTGTACCACTGAGCTACATCCTCAGCCCAATTTCTAATATTTATTTAATAGTCTAGGCACTAAGGGAACATCAGTGAGCAAAACAAATAAGAAATCCTTACCCGGCTTTCATTCTGGTTGAAATGACAAAACCATTAAGCATAATAAACAAGTAATTTTCACAATGGTTAACATGAGACAAGTTCTGTGGGAAAATTAGGACAGGGTAAAAAAAATATGAGTACTTGAGAGATGATGAATTGAATTGAATAGTGAGAGACAGAATCAATGCAAAGACAGTATTTAAGAAAAGTGAAGTGAGGGAGTTTCCATGGAGCTTTTTAAGAAAAATGCATTCTAGAGGAGCCCAGCCAGCTCCCGGGAGGTGCCTAGCATGGCGGCCAAATAGCAAGGAGGCCTCTGTCACGAAGTATGTTGAACAAGAATAGTTGAAAATGAGGTATGGAAGGGTCTGTTCTTTTGCTTTTATTCTGGAGGAAATGAGGAGGAAGAAGGAATATGGAGTTTTTGGTAGCGTGTGGCCTAATCTAACTTAAATTCTCAGAGGACTACCTTGGCTGCCATGTTGAAGACACATTAGAGTGGCATGTGGCAGCACGGTAGCAGACACGTGAGGGTGATGCAGGAAACTCAGACATGGACGTCTTCCTCGAGAGGTCTTTGAGTCCCCACTGGAAGCGGTAGGCAATGTTTGGGGCACTGCGTAAAACACAAGAGGCGTCCAGATCTAGCCAACAGTTATCTACAGTTAGAGGGTTAAGACAATCCATGAACAGTTACAAGACAAGCAATGAACTAATATAAAAAAATTTTTTCAGCAAATAACTTTTAGTATTGGGGATTTGAGTACAAAATCAGGAGTGGGTATATGCTTAGGAAGCTCTGCCCATGATCCCGCTCCCCTCCTTTCACTGCAAGACTCCTGCTTTCAATAGCTCAAGGGTGGAGAGGCAAAAGACTTTGCGCTGAAAAGTGTACCACAGGGCCAAAAGAAAAATGTCTTTTACAGTTCAGCGGCCTGGAGTTCAACCATCTATGAACTCAAAAACTTCTACAGAATTTGTCCAAGGGGGCCAGGCTACGCTCAAGCCAGTGGCAGACCTTGGTGACATCCTTGCAGTCCTAGCTTCACAGCTTGCAGAATACTGGAGTTGTGGGTTCATGGAGGCTTCCCCCAAGATGTCAGAGGAAGGCCTTGGGGGCCAGGCAGGGTGCCCCTGAGAGGGCTGTGTGTGAAGTTGTAAAGGAGAAGCCAACGGTGCAGTGGAGAGCCCAGGAGTTTGGAGAAGCCAGGAGCATGGGTCATCCTCTGAGGAAAGCTGCTGGCCAGGAGAAGATAGAAGTTGCAGCCTGCTGTGAAGCTGTATGGTGGGGCCACCCAAGCCCTTGGGAATGCATACCTTGCCAGGTGCTGGACCTGGGACTACAGGAGTTAACCCTTGCCTTGCTGGGTTTAGGAATTGTTTTGGTCCTATTGCCTTTTATTCTCATATCCCTCCCTTATAAGAATGGAAATGTTAACTCTGTGCCATTTTACGTTGGAAGTGCTTCACCCTGGTTTCAATAGGAGCTCACAGCTCAGTTTGCCTTGTGTGTCCAAGGAGACTTTGGACTTGGATGTTTCAGCACTGCTGGAACTATTAGGACTCTGCTAACTCTTTAAAAAAGAGGACTGGTTACATTTTGCTTAAGGAGGTGGCCATAAGTGTTTTGGGGGACAAGGGGCAGAATGTGATGGTTTGGATCTAGAGTGTCCCCCAAAGGCCTTAAGTTCCTATGGATACTATGTAGGGTTGGGAGGTGGGGCCTGTCTGGAAGGGGCAGATATTTACCTGAAGGGGCATGTTGCTGGTTCCACCCTTCTTCCCAGACTTTCTTTGTTCCACCATGCTGTGATCTCTGTTTTCTGAGCAGCTATAGCTCAAGCTATAGCTTTCCAAAATAAAGCTTTCTCCCCTAAGTTGTGGATATTGGGTATCGAGTCATAGCGATGAAAAAGTAACTAAGACAGATAGCAATCTGATTCTTGGTAATTTACCAATTTATTTGGAACTCATAAGTCTATTTCAACCACATATCATGGTCATACATTTCACTCCAATGAAAGTAAAAGCAAGAAATACGATTTAAGTTCATTCTCTGGAAAATGTAATGGGGTATATTCACCCAGCACTGTGGCTGTTACTCTTCAATAACAAAGGAATAAAAGTTACCACTCAAGTTGAACTACTTTCCTATCCCTCTTTTAATTCTTTTCTGTGTTATAATTTTCTAAATCAGTACATTTACGACTCAGTATTACAACACTGCCAGCCCCAGCGCCAGTGTATTTGAACATAATTTTCTTTGAAAGTTCTTTGTTCTAGTGATTGCTATTTACTGGCTTCCTAAATTTGTACCACTTGTCGAAAGCATGTTAACTAAAGAACAATGATTCTTTGAAGGGTAGAAAATAATAAATCGATGTGAACACTTGTGTCTAGGGGGCCATATATTGGATCTAAGCAGAGATGCAGGTTCATTGCTGTAATAACTGTAACATGTTGAAATTAGACAAGGTCATGACAGGCTTGTGCTTTCTTTATTTTCTGCCTGTTTAAAGAGACCGACGTCTTAAGCACTTGTTAGTGGCTCAAGAAAACTGAAGGAAAAAGAAATGGCTTAGTCCAAGATCACAGTCCAAGAAGGCTTTCCGTTAGAATTTGAACCCAGAGCTTTATGACTCCAAAAATCAGTCCCCTTTCCTCTTGCTTAGGGAATACACACCACGAAAAAACATGTTTCATTTTGGCCTTTTCCCCACAATCAGCCACACTGAGAAGGAGTAGCAGGTTCCCTGCTTGTGCTGCTCCTAGTTTGGCCTGAATCACACTTAAAGAAAGTCCTTATTTGGTTAAAAAAAAAAAGATGCATCTTGCACATGCCAAAAATATTACAACCAAAATTAAATAAGTCTATTATGTGAAAGTTCAGGAAAAAGCCCCACAGAATCCCCTTTTGCAAAAGCACCATCAGCAAATGCATTGCACATGAAATGTTTGCAAATATATTCTTGTTCTTAATTGCTTGAAATCATGACTTCATTCGGTCCTTTAAATCACAACAAACAAAGCTGCCCTGAAGACTCACCTTGTGCAAACAAGAAGGCACCACTGTTCCAGGGCCGCGAAGGCAGGTGAAAGTGAAGGCAGGAGGGAAGCACGCTGATATCAGGAAAGCAACCAGCTAAATTGAGTGCTTTCTAATCTACAGCATTTAAGTCAGACTCAATAAAGCTTGGCACTGATCCCTGTGCACTGTGCTACTGAGCCCTCAGAGGATTCTCATTAGTACATTGAGTGTTTCCTGAAACCTTCCTCCTCGTACTCATTTAGACTGAGCAATATGGAGGTCATTAATGTTATCTCCCAGCTCCTGCTTGCTCGCCACTACTCTGGGCAATGCTAAAATTGCACTTCGTTGTCTCCTGAGGCTGAGTGGGGCTATGTAGCCAGTTCAGGACTTTGAATTACTTGCCACTTCCAGGCAGAACCTCTCATTGTAGGTACAAGAATTCCCAGGGCATTCTTGCCTTTGACAAGGCAGCTGCCCAATTTAGGATGATGACTTCTCTGTGATCTTGGATCCTTGGAGATTGTTGTAAGAAGAGACTCCCTGACAACTGCGATGGGCATCTATGACGCAAGTATCTATTCACAGCCATGACCTGGGGGCATGTCACATGCATGAAAAAATAAGGTCTTGTGTTTTAAGTCTCTGAGATTTGTTTTTTTTTTTTTCTACGCCATACTTGGGCCTGAAATGATTACTTTCAGTAGTCAAAGTTTTTAGCTAGGAGCGAGCAAGGAAAGCAGGAGCTTAGAGACTGCAGGAAAACTGCCAGTGTCATCTCTGAAGAATTTTGACTAGGATTACCGGGTTCCATGAGGATCTCTGGTTCTGGAGACTTCAAAATGATAATCTAAAGGCTTTTTTGTGTGCTTTTAAAAGAGTCATCTCACAACACTGGGGGATGCCTTTTAGAACCTAATGTGCCCTAACTCCCTACAGAGATATTCAGCAGACACTCATACGGACCTAAAGGTGAGTAACTTGCTGGGCAAGCACTGCCCTTGCACCTGCGTCTCCTGCTTTCAGGTGGTGGGAATTAGAAGCGTGCACTATGGGTCCAGATTGTACAGGCTCTGATCCAGCTCCGCCATTGACTAATTCCATGGCAAATTGTTTAATGTCAGTTGTTTGCATGTGTAAAGAGGAAATGAAAGTATACATACCTTGTCGGATTATTGTAAGGCATACACAAAACAGAATGACCCATGAGTGGTGTCTAACTTGCAGCCCGCTTTTTTTCTAACCTTGTTTTTGTTTGATTGGTTGTTTGTTTTTGAGTGGAGAGGAATTGTATTGGGCCCCATATAAAACATACAAACAATACAGTTGATGCGTACAAACACTAAAGCTTCCTTTAAAAAATTTTTTTCATTATAACATTTAAAAAAAATCAAGACACCTCCCCCACCCCCAAAAGAAAAACTGAGCAAACTAGAGACTACTAGTGGGCCATACCCGGTAGAGAAGCTCAAGGAGTACCCAGCTGGTGCATCAACAGTTACCAAGTAGCACTGGGTTCTGCTTGACTTTTGGAGGACTGGTTGCCAAAGCACCTACAACTCTCCGGTGGGATTTCTGGAGCTCGGCTGGTGCAGTCACCACAGGGTTCATGCATATCCAGCTGCTCTCTCAGGAAGGAGGCAGAGCTGCATAGCAGTGTGCTAGCAGTTGGCTCTGCACTAGGATGGTCCAGCATTAAGTCATTCCTACATTCTCAATTGGACCGATGCCCTCAGATTAAGCCTTTAACCCAAAAGTGACTCCTGTGAGTCCTCTCCGTGGATTACAGTGAAAAAGAAGGGGGGGGGGTACATTTTTATCTCCCCAGACTGTGAGGACAGCTCTGTTTGCTTTTTATTTTTTTAATCCAATTCACTGAGGTCAAGTATGTGTATGTATTAGCTCTTTCCCTTGGCAGGTGTGCCATTGTCTAAGCATCGACAAAGTTCACAGATGAATATCACTACAGCTGTGTTGTTTTAATCCAAAGATTCAGAAACTTCTTGTAGAGTCCTCAAGGAGTTGCCAGAGAATCTGCTTAGGGTCACAAAGGCAGCTCTGGTTTCCGACGTCTGGTTTTTTATACCCCTCATTCCCTCAGACAAGTGATAAAAGCCACTTTGGACACTTACAAGTAAAGGGCCGGTATGTCCCAGTTTTCTCTCAGCCCTAAGAGACTGAATTGGCACCTTTCAACTGAGCAGAAGCATTTATGTGGATTAATAATGCTTTTTTTATTTTATGCTTTTTGTATTTTCTGTGTTTCTGGTGCTTTGACTTCTGAGGCCTTGCTGGCCCCAGAGAGACCACTGCTTCCAGAGCCAGCAAAGACTCACAAGTGTGTCTTCTCTCTGCAAACACACCAACCTGAAGCCCACCTCCCCACCACTTCCTCCACGGGGATCTAGCAGGGAGGGCTCCCACTCTGAGACATACTCTCTCTTTCCTGAGAATGCTGGATAAGGTGTCAAACAACTAGAGAAAGCCTCCATTCTCAGTAACCTCCACAAATTAATCAAGCTGGCCAGTCCCTGGCCTGATTACCCTGCCATGGAAAACTCCTCAAGGCTTGGGTCAGGCCTTTCTCCCACTCTCTCTGCCTCCTGCCTGATCATGGTATCACCTTCTGTGGCCTTTCTTGGCATGGCCCTTTCTCTTGACAATTGTAACAAACTATCTTTTTTCAATGGCAGCTATCTTCTGCCATCTTACAATGACTTCAGCACACATGAATAATGATAAAATTACATTTTTAAAATGATAGATATCCAGTGGTCACGGACGTTTTATAAATTGCAGGTCTGACTCAGTGGTCTCTCAGCAGGAGACATACAGACGACCACCTCGGTACTCTTAAATAGGACCTGCGTGGCTGACATGTGGGCCAATTCTGATGCTCATTCACAGCACCATTAAAACACAAGCAGCTTAGGAATTGTTCTGTGAAAGCTAACGCAAATGCATTCTTTTAGATATTTACTGAGCATCTATTATGTACCAGGTACTACCTACCTGGTTCATGAGAAGTCAAGGAAAACTAAACCATACTTCAGACCATCAAGTATTTTTGGTACTAAAATACCAATAATAGCCATTTATCTCTGTATAATCTGTAAAGTGCAGGGTACCATTCTTGCTCTCTAGCTATGGTATCATGAGTGGTGGGGAAGGGAAGCTCAGAGAACTCCAGCAACAAGACATCCAGAACGGAAGTCAATGGTATTAGTCATCATCAGGGATGAATGAAAAGTCCTGGACCTTTAGCTTTTGGCCTATCCAGTTACCAACTATTTGTATTTATCTCACATTTGCAGAGATTTAAAAAAAAAAGACTATGTCATTAATATCTTCTGGGTCATACACTGCAAGATTTGGCATGTTTGGCACTACTTCTCCTGTGGTACGGAGGAGTCTATCCAGTGGGATGTCCCAGATCAGGGCAGTGTTGGCGAGGAAGGGGACCGCTGCTCCCTACTGGTCATGATTACTGCTCCATGCTGGCCATGATTGCTTTTCTGTGACTACTCCCACCTAAGGTAAAAGCACCTTTGCTAGCTCCTTGTGATTGGTTGGGACTGTCTGACCACTTTTATCCAGTAATTTCTCAGCAGCAAAGATACGTGTTAGTCACTTTTAGGCTGAGGGTGTAATTGGGTAGAACCCCAGAGCTGTGGTATCCAGTGTGGTAATCCTTAGATATGACTAGTGAGCCCTTGACATACAACTGGTCCAAACTGAAGTGCATTCTAAGTGTACTATAACTGGAAATGCAGAGACTCTGTATCAATACATGTGCATAAACTCATTAACAGTGTAAAATCAGTTCTATGATGAAATTATAATATTAGGTAAAAGAAAACACAGTACTAAAAGTAGCTTCACCTTTTTCATTTTACCTTTTTAATGTGCCTGGAAAATTTGCCCTTGTGTATGTGACTTGCATTTGTAGCTCACGTTATATTTCTGTTTCGCAGGAATGCTCTAGAGCTTTTTTCTCTCTTCTACAATGACTACAGAATGTGCACGTAAGGTCATTTTTGACAGGGTCCTAGAGTAAGGAGATTAATGACATAGTCCCCCAGCTACCTACAAAAGGCACACAACAGGATCTCACCTATGTCCTGGCAGCTGCCTGTCAATTCAACCCCACCAATAGCAGGGAAGATAATGACAAAGCCTTATGTTCCTAGGATGGCCTAATATAGATGCACAAATAAGGAAGTATAAAAAAGTTTTTCCTAGAGCTTAGGGACCATTGGTATCTCCAGGCCTGAAGCTGAGAGAAGGCGACTCTGGAGGAAGCTTGTCTCTCTCCCTGCTAGGCCTCTTCTGGCTCCAGAGGCCAGGTGGGATTTCCTACTACTCCCAAGTCTGAGAAGGAAGCTGCACCTGCCCATTCAGCAAAGACAATTCTCACAAGTGTCATTTCTGGCTGGGTAAATTGCCCTGCAGCACAAAGAGCTGGTGCTAATTTAGTGTTCACTTCTCATCAACTGAAATGTTTTTATTCTTGGAGGGAACTGGTGAGCTATAATTATTATTGATCTTTGTGACAGCAATCAGAGAAAGCTTTGGTGTGTCCCACAAAAAGCAGAGCCAGAAATAGATGCAGTGCCTTCCTTGGCCAATCATGGCTTGTTCTTGCTCTAAATTGATTTTATAGCTGACTTGCCATTTAAAGAAAAAATTAAGTCCTACATAGCGAATGTGGGTGTCCTAATCCTTCTCCTGTCCGTATTTATGGAGCTCTAGCCACACTGTCTTAGAGGATGCCTTACCTGACTTTCAACAGATGGATGTTAATGAGATATTTATTTACAGAGTAAAATTAAATTGGAGCTGCATCTTAATGCACAATTTACATAATCAGCTTTGTTCTGAACTGATGAGCTGTTTTCAATAGCACTTGGGACCTTTCTGTCACAGCTGCCCCAAAGCAGCAGCCTCTGAGGATGGAGATTAAACAATTTCCTAAAGCTAGAAGTCTTGATGAGGATCTATTATCCCATCCTGGAGGCCTCATAATTTCCCCGGGCACTGGCATGGGATCAAAGATATGTGTTAGCTTCTTGCCATGATTCAGGATCAAAAGAAAGATGTTCAATTTGCATCTGGAAATCGTTACAGTCATGGGTAATCTCCCCGCTGTCCCTCATTTCTATACAATGTATGGAATTTCTGGTTTTTATAATGCCTCACACTGCAAATAATGCACACTCTCGTGGCCCTGTGCCATGTGCGCAGTGAGCCTGGAGGGGACTTTCCAATGATGAATTTTATTGCAACACTTATGCATACGATGGGGATCTCTGGGAAAAGCAGGTCACAGAGACAGGCTCAGAGCTTAGAAGGGTGAGGGAGAAATGTTCCAGGAGAGAGGAGAGCTGGAAAAACTAGATAAAAAACAAAAACAAAAACAAAAACAAAAACAAAAACTGTTACCTCTTCTATCTATCTACCCCAGAACAAAGAGCAGTGTAATGGGACAGTGCTGTGCATCCTTCCAACACAGCTGATTGGGACAGCGTCCTGGTGAATAGCTTTTCCCCTGAGAAGGTCAGAATAACTAGCACTTGCTGAAAACTCAAATTCTCAAAGTTTGTTTTGCTTTCTTTAATTCTCCCCACTCCCAGCCTTAGAAACAGCAACTATACTGTTTCTCCCTCCTGGAGATGAGGAAAACTGAGGGCTAGAGAAATTGAATAGTTAGCTCAAAATTTCCTGGTTAAAAATGGAATAACCACAATATGAACCTGGCCTTCTGGCTCCAGAATGGAAAGAAAGTGCTTATCCACCAAACCATGCACTCTCTCAGAGCAAACAGCGTAAGCAGTTCTATTAGTAGAGTTGAGGTTCCCGTTTATTAATAGAAATAAAAGGGTGTTTTAAATGGAGAATTCCATTCCTCAGAGCTATATTTGCTAACTTTGAACATTGGGCAAATACACAAGACCCTTAAAAGGAAAACTCAACTAAATTATTTATTCATACATTCATTTATTCATTGGAGAGTGGTTTATTCCAAAGTCAGCAATAGTTAGAATACGTTAGGTCAAATCCATACTCTTTGAGGAGCAAGCTATGAATACAATTGGGATCTCAACAAATTTGAGATTTTGTAGCATTATTTGTCTAAATAAGCCCCAATCCCAACCGAGCATTTGTATACACAGAACATTCCTAAAGTCCACCGAGACTATTAGAGACAACCAAACATGGGAGGGGAAGTACCCAACTGGGTTTTGGTGTTCTAAAGACTGCTGTCATTAAGCGAGAGTTGAGGTTTGACCTGGAAGGTCCCCAGAAGCCTCATGCATTTGGGTGTTGTGGAATATCTATGGATTCTATGTGCTATTAAGAGGTCGGGCCTCCTTAGAAGGGGCTGATCACTGGGGCCTGACCCAGAAGGGAGATTAGCAGGGAATGACCTCAAAGGCTCATGCTGGCTCTGGTCTTCCTTGCTTACTCTCCTTCAGTGGCAATGCCGTGAGCTGGCTAGGCCTGTGCCGTGTTCTCTCATCTTTGCTGGCCGCCTATGAATGCACCGAAACTTTCTGAAACTATGAGCTAACATAATCCTTTCCCCTCCTAAGTTGTGAGTCTCAGGCGTTCTATCCCAGCAACAAAAAGCGACTAAGACAACATTTGATCCTCAGCTCCAAGATCTGTTCGGGCTGAAAGGCTACTGGCAGCTTGTTCATACTTAAAAGCCCAATCCAGTTCCATTACAGACTCCCATGTTTGCTCTAGAATTACCCAGAAACAAACAGATGAGGGTAGGAAGGTGGTTACTTATACCCATGGGGTCCAAGAAGTTGGGCTCCACATACATAAGTGACAAAATCAAGACTAACTAAATGTTACCTTAGACTTCCTTGCTTCTTCTCCTGGGTTTAGGTGGCCAGGGGGTCCAAGGTCTTCAAATGAACACCATCCAGTTCTTTACCCTCTGTGTCCCAGGTGCCAGGCCACTGCTGCCTCCTACTGCTTTCCTAAAATTGGCCTCATCTCTTCCCTTCGCTCTCTTCTCTCCCACTCTCCTCCTTGCTGTGTATTCACTAAATGTTCAGGTGGCCTCTCTCAGAGATATTTTACTTTCTCTTAGGAACACTCTAGATCAGGAGTCCCCAGCAGTGAGGCCACGCGCCAGCGGCCTTGGGAGGACCTGGTTGACAGGAACAGATAAGCCGTGAGCATGAGGTGGGAGTGTTCTTGTCATTGTGCTCCTGTTGGATTTGTTTGCTTGTTCATCTTTCTCTCTCTCTCTCTCTCTCTCTCTCTCTCTCTCTCTCTCTTTCTTTCTTCTTTCTCTTTCTTTCTTCCTTCCTTTCTTTCTTTCTTTTTTCTTTCTTTCCCTTCCTTCCTTCCTTCCTTCCTTTCTTTCTTTCTTTCTTTCTTTTGATGGGGTCTCACTCTGTAGTCCAAGCTATGTAGCTTGGGCTGGCCTTGAATTCGTGGCAATCCTCCTGCCTCAGCCTCCTGAATGAATGTTGGGATTACAGTTATGTGCCACTGTATCAGTTTCCGTGGTGCTGGGGAATTGAACTCAGGGCCTTGGCTTGCTAGCCAAACACTTTACCCACTGAGATACACCTCCAGCACCTTGTATAAGCTTTTAATAGTGTTGCTGATCTGACCAGAAGCAGAGCTTCACTTCCGCTCCCCTCCTGCTGCTGCTTGCCATTTCGAAACTGTCCTCCAATGACCTAACACATACACGTACACCTGACTCACAGGTCCTTGGGAGAATGGTCTTCAGCTAGACTGGTCCCTGGGGTTGACAATGTTAGGGACCACTATTCTAGAGGCAGTGCTTACATTTCAACTGTGTTTCAAAGTGGCTGAAATTTAGTGCCAGCACAGCAAGCTGGGAGAGAAGTGACCACTGTTGTGGCTTTAAAAGTGAATCCCAAAAAGACACATCCATGTTCTAAGCCTTGGAACTGATGGAAGTGACCTTATCTGAAAAGGGACTTCTGCAGCACAGAATAAAGTTTAGATCTCAAAAGAAAATCATTCTGGATTAGCCAGGTAGGACCTGAACGCAGTGACAAGTACAGTTGAAGAAACACAAGAAATGACGGCATAAAAGCCACGTAAAGATGCAGGTGAGACAGTGGTGACACAGCCAGAGCCAAGAAATGGACGCCCTGTCCGTAGGGCCAGGGAGAGCAAGGAAGGACTGTCTCCTTGAGTCTTGAGAGGGAATGTAGCTTGTAGGAAAGATCTGGCTTCAGATTTCCACCCCCAGAATTGTGAGAGAATAAGTTGCTGCTGCTGTTGGGGTTTTTGTTCTGTGTGAGTGTGTGTGTGTGTGTGTGTGTGTGTGTGTGTGTGTGTGTGTGTGTGTTGTTAGTTCGCTCTTCAGGGTTGTGGATTGAGTCCAGGGCTTATGCTAGGTAAGCATTTTACCCCTGAGTTACATCCTGATCCCTTTTTCTTTTTTCTTTTGAGACAAGTTTCACTAACTTGCCCAGGCTGGCCTTGAATTTGTGATCCTCCCGCCTCTGTCTCCCAAGTACATGGGATTTTAGGAATGTACAACCACACCTGGGCAGTATTTGTTGTTTTAAGCCACCAAATGTGTAGTAATTAGTGATGGTAGCCCCGGTACACGGTGCTGCACTCACCTCTGGTAGAGGACCTTCTGCGGCCTTCCTGCCATCACACTAGCATGGAGAAGCAGTCGGAGTTGATCCCCTACTTCCTACTTGGTTTCTCAGAGAAGGAATTTATAACTTTCTGGGCCTGTGAGTCCAGTTTTATTACAATACTGGAAAGTTAACTGCCTCCCATGCCAGTGTTCTGAATGGCAGCTTCCTTGCTAGGCCTATTGGACTGTGTGGGAAGAAGGCAGGGAACAAAGGCCACATTCCTAGGTCTCCAGGCTGGGAAAATAGATCATGAGGAAAACGGAAAGGAATGAAGTTTATATACAAGGATGTGTCTGATGGAATATGACACAATGTCCTCAAATATTGGGAACAGGTGAACATAGAAAAGGAAGTGATGGAATAAGGAAATAATGGAATTAAAATTAGAAAAAAGAAAACTTAAATGAACAGCTGCAAGAACTAAAAGTAGTATGCAAGACAATTTCTATAGTTAGAGGACAGAAAACGTGTCAATCAAAATGGACACAGGAAGAGTGAAATGCATTGCCAGGGCTGTTAGTCAAATAATTCAGAAAGAAAGTAAAGCTAATCTTTTGGAGAAAAACAATTCGAACAGGTAAGAAGCTTCATTGACCTTTGTGCAGGAGGAACTTATTCTGCATTTACTTAATTGTTTAATTTTTTTATAAGTCCATATTTTTAAACATCATCAGTTTTCCTAGGGGAACCTAGGCAGGGTTCAGGAAGCATCCCCGGCCAGCAAGATAAAGAAATTACCCTAAAGATAATTTCAGCAGACTTCAGTGTTCAAGTCCTGCAGCTCAGTGGTCTGTTCTTGAGTGCCCTGAGAGGTCACATGGCCCTATCTCTGGCTCCCCCTCATTGCCTCCACCCACCAGGCCCTCCTAGCAGGGTGTCGCAGCTACTTATTCATTGCTGGGATGCAATACCTGACACCCACAACTTAAGGGAGGAAGGATTCATTTTAGCTCAGTTTCTGAAAGTCTCATATGGTCTTCTCATGGGCAGCTGGCGATGGTGGAAGCACATGGCAGAGCCTGAAGAGCTGCTTCCCTGGCAGTGCAGACAGAAAGCCAAATGAGACAGCAGTGAGTGGATGTCTGGAGACTCGGGCAAGGCTAGAGCTTTCCCAGGAAGAACTGAGATTAGTCTGTGAGAAAGAAAGAGTGGAACCAGCACACACCCTTCCCCAAGTATCTTCCTCTTCTAGCCAGACTTTACCTCCTGAGAGTATACAATATTCATAGAAATGTGAGGCTTTTGGGAGATACTCATTCCAGATCCAAGCCATGACAACAGAAAATAAGGCAAAATGAGGTTTTAAGGTAGCTCCCACATTTCTGGCCCAGAATTGAATGAATACACAAATACATAAAACTGGCCTGAAAGCTTAAGCTCTTTCTCCATTCATCACAGCACACACATTGCACTGGAGACTCTTCTCTTTTATCTTTCTTCCTTTCCTACAACTTTCTATTTCAGCCTAGCAAAGGAAACATCAAGGGCATTAAGCATCCTCTTCTTTCCCAGAGTCCTCTCCGAACACCAGAGCCAATATTCATAAAGAGACACAACAGATCAAAGAAAAGGAAGGAAGGAAAGAGTCAAAAAACAGAGGGAGGACTCAATCTGATATTCTGTGTGACAGCGTGGTATTAAACTATCCTTACTAGAGCCACATTGCCATTTGCTTTGATTTAGGGAAATAATCCCCCAAAAGATAAGATCAAAAGATAATGGTGTAGATGTTGAGTCTTCCAAATGAACTTGAAATGGATGACACTTAGCCACGTGGGCCATATTAGTTACGGCACTTCTTAGCTCTAGAGAAAAGCTTTCTGAATAGTTTCAAATCAATGCAAGATTAGATATTCTAAATGATACCATCAACATTTCTTAGAGCATTCATACAATGTTCAGAAAACTGTATTTACATATCTACACTGAGTACCTCATAGTTTGGCTGTCTCATTCCCCTGGCAGGCCTGATCTCAGATGACATTAACCAATTCCCGACATCCTTAGGACTGTCCTAAAATTGTCCTTCTAAAATAACAAACGTTAAGAGGCAAAGCAACAAATTCAATTTATGGATCTTGTTTTAATCATACTGACAGTGGAAGAAATTTATTAGGGACTGTATGTTGCATGATAGTCAGGACTTATAATTAATTTGGGTAGATATGATAGTAGCCTGGTGGTTAATATAAAAACATTAAAATAAAATGTTTGTCGAGGATACATAGTGATGTATTTATATATGACATCTAGTATTTACTTTAGAAAAACTTAACCCCCAAAGCAGTTGGGGCAATAAATAAATATTAGCCATCAGCATAACATGGGAACTTATTGTGGGGACTTATTATACTACTATTTACTTATATAACTAATATTTGCTTATATATATGAGGAAGTTTCTACTATAAATCTTTATTCTACTTCTACTTCATACATTGATTTATCTGTTAGATTTGACTGACAAGCTTTAAGGAAGGAAATATCATGATTACATTCATACATTTAAGGAATCAGTTTTGTTGCACGATGGATCATGGGCCAGAAGTAACCCTGAGGACTGATCAATTCAGAATTTTAGCAGTCACTGAGCCCACAGTGGTGGCCAGGGCTAGTTACATCTAGGAGAAAACAGCTAACTGGAAGAGTTCAAGGGCTACTTAAGACACAGATTGAACAGTTACAAGGTGATTGCATGAGGGAGGGAAGGCAAGGCAAGTGATATGACCACCTACCACAAGCCCACAGAAAGTAAATAAAACTAAGAAACTCTCTTCTATCGCACAAAGTATTCCCTTGACAACTGACCAGTTTCTGAAAAAAAAAAAAATTGTGCTTAGTTTTTCCACCAAACAAAGATTTCTGATAGAGAACTCTGAATCACCCCACCTGCAGAGCCAAGGCAAGCTTCCAGAGTGGAAAGGTTATACATTAAGCAGCCACTTGTCTTGATGGCATTAAAAATAAACTTCCACCTGCTTCTAATTTTGTTCTTGGTTATAAAATACATTGTTTGAGTGAACAAAGAGGGGAGGAGTTTGGAAAGAACTGTTTACCCAGAGAAACTGGTAAAAGCTCAGCTTGAAGCCGACCTGCATGTGAATGAGGAAGGAGGTGGGGGCCGCTGTGGCACAAGCGTTCTGCTCTCTGCCAGACAGAGGCCAACCCAGAGGCTCAAAATTGTGAATGGAAAGCAAACCAGTTTCCAGCAGCTGCCCTTGGTATGTCTAGAATACTGTGAGAATGACCTTAATCCTCAGCAGAAGTCATTTCCCAGCTGATGAGTCAGAAATTCAACTCTGAGGACCGAAAATGACCAGGACTTAAGGGTCTCCAACATCTTTCTTGTCATAGTGGACCCTCCTTTATGCAGTTTTCCATGCTGTACAGAGCAGCACAGGACCAAGGCAACCTACATACAGATTGTGGTCATTCTAATTTACAGAAATTCCTTAGGAATGGAAAGAGTCCACGATTGGAATGTGAGCACACAGAATCATTTAAAAATGTCTTCCTAACTTGTGGTTCTGGCTGTATTGTCGGCATGCTTTGCAAGGATCAGGATAACTGCTATCATTTAGATTTGACTAGAGTGTGCCCCTCAAGGATTCATTGGAGGCTGATTCCCCATGGTGACAATATGAAAAGCTAATGGGACTTTAAAGAGGCGGTGTCTCACGGGAGGGCCTCCCACCTGTGCTACTCTGATTAGTTCTCAAAAGAGAATTGCCACAAAAGGTCACGCCTGATCACACCTTTGCCTCTTCGACTCCCCGTGTGGGAATGCGATCTCGCCACGCACACTCCTGCCCTTGCGCTGTCCCCGGCCAGATCAACACCCTGTGAACCTCCAGAGCTGTGATCTAAATATACCTCTTTTCATATCATTTTTTCAAAATGTAATTGAAACATATAGCAAATGCTTACATTATAAAAATTTATTATAGTAAAAGGCACAGGACCATTAATTCCTCTCAAAGCATTCCTGCTCCCCTCAAACACAGCTGGCCCACTGTTCTTGCCACTTTCTGAAGCAGTTTTGGGAGACTTCTTTCACCAGTGTCTATGAACCAAAATGCAGGGAGTGCTGCCACTGAGTGGGTCCACCAGAAAACATGACTACGTATCCTCATCCACTTTACTCATCACTCTTGGCACTGTGAGACTTTTGGCTTTTCCTCACAGTGATAGTGACCATGAAAGATAATCACTCTGAATTGACTGGGGACTCCAAGGCAGCCACGACTTCCAGAGCTCTTCAGTGTTCTGAAACAATGGAATGTGTTCAAAGCAAGGGGAAGTGACTGAGGGGAATAAAAATGTATCTTATACTGTAGTAATTCTTAATTTAAATATTCATTTTATATTTTAGTCACACCTCATGTAAGTACACAGCCTCAGGTATTTCATTATAGTATTGAAAAACTAATACAATGACTCTTCTTTCAGACTTTCCTATTAAAACCTCCTTTTCTATCTCTCCATCTCCCTCCCTCTTTCCCTCTCTATGTGGTACTGAGGACTGGTTGAGCCTTGGGATCTCACACTTTGCTACATCAACAAGTCCATTTTTGATTTTTTTTATTTTGAGGCAAAGTCTCACTAAGTCAGTAGTGCAGGGTGGGCTCAGACTTGCAATCCTTCTGTCTCAGCCTCTCAGCACGTGAAATCTCCTTGAATCGATTTGGGAGCTCTAGTTTCCACTAACTAGGTAGTTCTTTAGATTGTGAACATTCTTTTCTACTGGACATGACCATCAGCTCATGGTACTAGATAGGTAGGTCTATAAGCACATTGCAGCCAATGCAGTAAAAGTTGTAGCTCAAAGCCAGCCAGCCAAGCCAAGGGCCAAGTGACAGAAGCTAGAAAATGTAGAATGCTTTACCTAAAGGCAAATTTGAGAGGCTCAGAGCCAACAACTACTCTGCAATGGGCAAACACCCTTGGCAGTTAGGAAAGGATGCATGACTGAACCAGGAGGCAGACACAGAGCTGAAAAAGAGGCCAAGTTGCTTTTATTAAGAATGACATTTTATTCTGTTTTACCAGAAGTTAGTTCCCACTAGAATGTTAGCTAATCTTTGATAGATCACACTGTATAGTACAAGGAAACATTTTGAAATAAATCTCTCCAACTCCATAAAAGTGACATTTTATGACTTGTGTTGCTAGTTTTTCACCCATTTAGATTTCTCTGCATGACAGAGAAAGTTGACACTGTTATATAGCATTACGTTTCCTCAAACTCCCTCAGCTGGTGAGAAAACATTTAACCACTGTCATATAAATTAATCCAAGTTAAATATTTGGAACATGAGTTTGGGGAGTGTGTATCCTTTGTCTTCCCATTGTCTGGAATGACAGACACAGTTTGGTTTCATCAAAAATCAATGAAAGGCTCTATACCCTGGGTTTGTCACACGGACTAAAACAAGGTATGGTATCCCATGATGCATTGAGTGATGGATTTACCAAATACGAGAGGAATAAAAATTGCAAAGTCCCCAAGGCCCACCTCCAGCAACTTCCTATTTTTCAGACTTTGGTGACAGCAGTGGAATAAATTACCCAGGCTTCGCTAGCACATTTGTTCCCTCCATTCTGTGTATGGACTGGACGTGTGACAGGAAGTGATAGCACATGGTTCTGCCTCCTTTGGAAGTTTTGATGCTGTTTTGGAAAAGTCTTGGCAAGTTTCTAAATCTGAAAGACAGGCATCAAAACCACTTTTAAACTTAATTAAGAGATCAGTAAATCAAAAATGTGACCTCATAGGGGGAGGTTGAGATCTGCAGTTCCTCCGTCTAAGTCCCAGTTTGTCTCTTCCCTGCTAGGCGCTGGCAAATCACTTGCGTTTTCATTTTCATTGCTGTGGAAGAAAGGGTAGCACCGCCTTCCAGGATGACTTCAAGGTTCGTATCAAGTAAGAACTGAGGTGCAAAGAGCTCGATGGTGGGTCCAGGGGAATGCATCCCCAAGCTTGGCTTGCCTTGGGGAGCTTGCTCAAGTCTCAGAGACTAAGCCAGCACTGATGACACATCAGGAGTGAAGACATCCTAGTCTCAACCTCATGTCTGTCAGTGATCAACTTGCTCACAAGCTAGTTAGTTTGCCCACCTTCCCTTCTGTGTTCACTTGTATCTGGTAGCAATGAATACAGCACTATACTGAAAATCAGAAGGCTTACCTGCCCTACCACAATTATCTCTGAACCACAGCACGTGAGAATCATCTGGGGAGCATTTAAACATCCCAGTGTCCAATCATTCCCAACATTAATTAAATCAGAATGTCGGGAAGGGGTGTCAGGATCACTATTGTTTAAAGACCCCTCAGTTGATTCTAGAGCAAAGTCTGAAAGCAAAATTCCTTTCTACAGCCACCTGGGACTTCCTCTGAATGTACGACCAACTTTGAAGTGAGAATCAAAGCCCAGGATGACAAATCTTGAGCCCGGTCCACCCCTTCCTCCAGAAGGAAGGAAGTTATTGTCATCTGCTCCAGCTCTTGAGTCCAACAGGGGAGTAAACCTACAGGTGAGCCTAGGTCAGGAGAGCAGAGAGCACCCTTCCCCCCAACTTGATGGTCAACAGAAATAGTATAAAGAGAGATTTTAAACTTAAATAAAATCCGACAATTCAAGTTTCACCAAAAAGCACATTTCATCACTAGAACATGTCAGAACCTTCTAATTAAAGTAGGATTATGAATCTGTCGGTAGGGATTGAAGCAGGATTTCCAGGAAGGAAACCTATGTTTTCTGGGAGGGCTTCAAAGACTAGTGTTTCAAGCAACACATTTTGAGAACGGCAGCAGTGTTTGGATTTTTGTCCCACAGACGACTCAGAAATGTCTAGAAACATATTCAGTTGTCAGACCTAGAGGTTAGCTGGCTATTACTGGCATGCAGTGAGCCCCACTGCACAACATCTGGAAAGGCACAACTGTGGGGATGGTAAAAAATAAATAAAATTAAAAAAGATCAGTGGTTTCCAGGGACTGAGCGGGATTGAGGAAGGATCCCAGGACTGAGAGGGAGGACATGGACGCTATTCCATAGGGTCAGATCATTGTGGACACTTGTCACACACTTGCCCACATCTAACTTTCTGTGAACGGCTGGTAAGGCTGGGTCAGTGCAGGTCCACTGATTTTTAGAGACAGAGAGAGAGAAAGAGAGAAACAAACCCCACGCGTGTCTTGGCATGGCCCCCGCCTCCTTGGCCTTTATTTTCGCTTCTCTGCGCTCAGGGCGCGTTAGTTAGTGCCTCCAGACGACAGGCACGGCGATGGCCCCGGGGTTTCCCTGCCAGCCGTCCCGTGCCCTCCGGCCCGCGCGGCCTCAGACCCTGCCGGGCTTCTTGGGGTCGCCGCTCTTGGCCGGCACGAAGGCGCACAGCTCCGCGATGAGCATCTCCATGCGGGCGGTGACCTCGGTCACCGTGTCGATGACCAGCCGCTGCTGCAGCCTCAGCTTGCTGTTCTCCCACAGCGCCTGGCTGTCCTGGGCGCGGGGCTCGGCCCGCAGCACGCGCAGGGCCCGGTTCTCCTCCCGCAGCAGCCGGTTCTCCTCGCGCAGGGCGCGCAGCGCCTGGCTCATCTCCCGCAGCAGCGGCGGCGCTGGCGGCGCCGCCCCGGAGCCCGCCGGGCCGTCCTCGTCGCCGGCCGGCGCGGCCAGGCCGCCCGCCAGCTCCCGCACCGCGCGCAGCGCCCCGCCGTCCGCCTCGGCGTCCGCCGGGGGCTCCCGGAAGGGCGAGGGCGGGGCCGGGCCCTGCTCCGGCCGCAGCGCCGCGCCGGGGGGCTCGGCGTCCTCGCCGGCCACGCGCCCGGCCTCCGCCGCGGCCCAGAAGGGCGGCCCCGGCTCCAGCAGCCGCTGCAGCGCGCGGCTCTCGTCCCGCAGCAGCTGTCGCGGGGCCGCCGCGTCCGGGGCCGCCCCGGGCGACGCGCTGTCGGGGCGCTCCTCCCGGAAGGCCTGCAGCAGCTCGTTCTCGCGGCGCAGCGCGCGGTTCTCGTCGCTCAGGCCGCGAATCTCGTCGCGCAGCGCGCGGTTCTCGTCGCTCAGGCCGCGAATCTCGTCGCGCAGGCCGCGGTTCTCCTCCTGCAGCGGCGACTCCCGCGCCAGCCGCCGCGGGTGCAGCTTGCGGTGGAAGGAGGCGGCCGGCGAGAGGGCCGGGGACTGCGGCCGCCAGCTCTCGTTCACCCAGCGGCCGTCCTGGAACACGAACATCTCGTCGCTGAGCTGCACGCGCGGCGGGTTGTAGTCCAGCTCCAGGTCGGCCTGGGAGGTGGGGCGCTCCAGGGGGGCCAGGGGCGCCGAGGAGAAGCGGTTGAGCGGGTACGAGGGCTGGCTGACCCCGCGGCGGCCCGGCCGCGGCGCGGGGGCCTGGCGCGAGCAGCGAGGCGTGCTGCAGGCGTTGTGGGGTCTCGGGCAGGGCTCCGCGCCCCCCTGCGGAGAGAACAAGGCGGCGTGAGAGGCGGGACCCAGGCGCCCCGGCCGGTGGGCGCCTCCGAGAGACCCGAGTGACCGATCTGGCCACCGGGGCGCTTGGGCCCCTGGGTCCTCCCAAGAACGTGTCAGTCCCTATCATTCCAGTTTTGTGCTATAAAGTCACCTCAGACATTGAATTCCGTTCTCACAGTCTCTAATCCTGACAATTGGTCAGCTAATCAACGCATACCTTTGTTTAATGTGTTTGTTTAGATCAACGCCTACCTTTATTTAATGTGTTTGTTTAGAGACTTTAATTAATGCGTATGATTGACCCATTAATGTTGGGGACACGATTACTGCACTGTCCTCCCTGAGCAAAGCTGATCTAACAGGAATTTTTCTGTTGATCCATTTTACCGATGGTTAGGGACACTGGACAATTCCTGATCTTGTGATTCGGAACACTGGCTGATTCCTCAGCTACAGGATACCCGCCCCCCCTCATATATATATAATTTTGGGCACATATATATCACATCCACATTACAATCCGTCACATTTTTGGCCCTCCCACACCCTCCCCATTCCCCATAACTCCCACTATCACACCCATTTGGTTCCACAGAATGCCTGTATTCTGGGTTTCCCAAATCAGAGAAACCATGTGATATTTAACATATTTAATCTTCTGCATCTGACTCACTTCACCGCCCAAGTCACCACTTATTAGCTCATCAGCTACAGGTTTTAAACAGTGAAATCATCAACAAAAACCACAGACGTTTCAAAAACATGACACTAAGTAAACTGCAAAAAGGATTCTGTTTTCCAAAAGCTCTTCAGAGAACACTTCAGCTGGGGCCTCACCATCAGAGACATGTCGCCGCCATGCACATGACCAGAAGTGGTCATAAACTGCTGTGCTGAACGTGGATTACACATTTTAATGAGTGGGCAAACTCACAAACAGCAATCAAGGATGGTGAGATTCAGTTGTGCATGGTGGAGGCTGTGGGCATAGACTTTGGAAACAGACAACTATTTTGTCACTTTGGAGGAGCAGCAGCATCCTAGGCTACCCCACCCCGGCTACGCATCCACACTTGGTGTGAACAGAGAAGCCTCATGCACTGCTCCAACTGCCACCCAGTCGCTGTGCCTCATGTGACCATGCTGATGACCACCTGAATCTTCTTCCTTGGCCCATTTTGGCTCATCCTCCACTGTCAGCCATCCTGTAGTCTGGTCTACCAACTGGCCTTAAAATATGCACAGTGTGAGGCTCAAAGCCAAACAGAGCTGGTGATTTTGGAAAGAAGAGCACCATCCCAGAAGCAGCTCTGAGTGAGGAGAGTTCAACTTGTGGGAATGATGACAGGAAAAGGCACCAGGGAATTAATACAGAGGGCATTCTGGTGGTGGCCGTGACTTCAAAACCACAACAGAGAAGAATCAGACAAACACAGCTTAAGTTTAACAGGCTCTCCTGCTTCCCTGTAATGAAGAATAATCCAGTTTTAAATGCACATTTTTGACCCTTTGCGAGTGTGATTTCATCCAGTCTAGAGTGTAGGCCAGGAGTGTGGTTTTCTAACCAAGATGATTAGGTGATCAGGTGATTCTGGCAGTAGGCAGTCAGGGTAGCTCTAAGCGGGGTAGGGTGTGCAGTTTGCCTAGGAGAGGTTACACAAAGGTTAAAGATGAAAGTCAAGCCTGGAAGGCACTGCGTTCTCATCCTCGTCTTGTTACTGATGAACACTTTTAAACTAGCAGACTTCTTACCCTCTCTGAGGCCCAGATGTTTGACTAGTAAAGCCAGGAAGTCAGGCTCCAGAGTCAGTGTTGCACCTTCAAACGTTAAAAAAGTCTGAGAACAAGGATAGTACTATGTGCCTTGCTAGTTCATACCACTGCTATGTGGCTGAGATAATGAAGGCAAAAATGCTTTAGAAATGTAAGGTGTTAATATCAAGGAATGCAGATTTCTCTAGTGCAAGAACTGTGTTTAGAAAGAAGTGAGCTTGTGAAATGCACAGGAGAAGAGGTAACAGTTGTAGCCATGGATTTAAATAAAAATAAGATCATGGTACCTGCTGCAAAGTACACCAAAAGCATTCCATCCAAATACATCAAAACGCTCTCTCATTTCCCCATTTCATAAGTTATTTTCACAGTTTTACAGATGATATAAAACATCAAATTACCTTAATTATGTATTGTACATAGAGATATGTAATTTGCATTGTGTATAAAGTTGGTTAGAATTCTTCAAGATTCAAAGAGCCCAATAAATAGAAGACACAGTTCTATGCCATTAATTTTGCAGTAAGCACATGCCATTAACTTTGTAAAGATATGCTCAGTCTTCCAGATAGCCAAGTATGCGGGTATTGTGCAAGCAGAGCCTTATTTACTTTCAATAGATTCAGCTCCATGGATTTCACATTTCTCAATCAGGGAAGCACATTAACTCCTGTGGCTGATGTGTGATCATAATGAACCCAACTGTGGATAACCCAGACTATTATAAGTTTAAGTAATCCAGGCCCTAGATGCTGGATTTCTGGGAAGATTAGCCAAGGCCTAAAAGGAGAAAATCTTGACTAATCCTCTCTATCCCTGTACAGGAACCCAGTCAGGGCTTCCTCTCAGCTGAATTTGGGTCTAGAAGTTACTACCATGGAAAACTGGTTTTATTCAACAGTGTAGACCCCAGTCCTAAGAAAAAGAAGGAAGCAAATATTAGATCCCAGTTGTATGCTAGATTCTTGAATATTATGCCTACAAGGTTTCTTTAATCCCCATAACACAGCAAATGAAATATTTTTCATAATCCAAAATGCTCCAAAATCTGAAATATGAGCACTGATATACCATAAAGAAAAATTCCACATCTGAACTCATGTGATAATTTTCAATCAAGACATAGGCACACTAGAAGTACAGTATAAAATTACTTTTAGGTCTTATGTGTAAGATAATTTTAAAGCATAAATTTAATGTTATGTTTAGACTTTGTTTCTGTATCTCTTTATGTATATGTAAATATTTCGAAATCTACAAGAAAAAAATCTAAGACACTTCTGGTCCCAAGAATTTTGAATAAGGGATACCCAATCTGCATTCTTACTTAAGATATGAAATTCATGCACACACACACATATGAGGGAAACTGTAGTACTTTGAAGACCGAGATTATTTTTTCCCTCTGTTACCAGCTGATGTGCATCTTGTCCTCTCCTTCAATGACCAAATTCTCTCAAACAAGCTGAGCCTTCTTTATTCTGGGCCCATAGTACCTAACCCAAGGATGTTGCTAAACAAATAGATCCTCATACTTCCTTATCAGAAACCAGATCCTTCTGACTGAGACCTGCTGTCTCTTCTACCTCCTCTGTATCCAAGAAGGTGGGTGTGTCCAGTGGGGGGGGGGTCTCATGATTTAATGTCTTAGATACAACACATAAACATCTTTAAATTTTTTGTAGCCATGCATTTACGTATTAGAAAAATATAGCTATTCAGGCAAATCTACAATTCTTTAGATATTTTTAAGGTGGAACTAAAGTAAAGCCATACCATTTCCATTTCTGAAAATGAGAAGACCTAAGGAAAAATATTAAGCAGAAAAGTATCTTCAGATATGACGAGGAATGTGATTGTACTCTGAGAAGACAATGAGCCAAAAGAAATTCTTGTGTTCTGTGGTTTTTCCCCAACTGCAGTCAGAGCTGATCAGATTCAGTCTTCCCACGTGAAGCTTTTTCTTGGTCTTGTAAAAACTTCTCACTCTCATCAGACTCCCACTGGGAATGTTATTGCATCATTTTTTTGTCTTTATTAGTGTTGATAATTCAACTAAAATTTATTTGTGATTACTATGTTCCCAGGCGCACTGACAATGTTTTCAGAAAACTTCCAGTCCACTTCAAATATCAGTAAGGACCACCATTTATTCCCTAGTGCACATGAGAAAGGCCAAAGTACAGTAAGCACTGATGTGGGCAGTGGGACATCATAACACCTGAAGAGTTCTGGCTGTGTGCTGCATCTGGGCAAGACCTCTATATGGTCACTTAATTTCTGTGCCTCTGTTTCCACTGCTAGAAAATATGGATGCCAGTAATGATTCAGGCCACCTCATATGTTTTTGCAAGTTATACAATGCCCAGCTCTAGGAGGTGCCATTCACAGCATGTTATTTTAGGGCATAATCTGCACAACCATTTACAGCAACTGAATACCTATCCAACTTATTTCATAAGATTTACTATCTAATTCAAAAATAAGATGTGACTTCTGTGCATGATAGTGGCCAAGTAACAGAGCTGCACAATGTCTCCTCATAGACTCATTTAAAAAGAGAGATTGTAGAAAAAACCCTGTTAAATGTAGCTAGGAGAGGGAGGTGCACCATAACAACTGAAAGGAAGACGGGAAAATCTGAAATACCAGAGAAACATCAGAAACAGTAAGAACCGGCAACCCAGAAAGCCCCCAAGGCCAACTGTAAGCTGCTGGCATCTGCAGATGAAGGAAAGCCTGCCTGGAGCCTGGAATCTGAGATATCTACAGATATCTACATATTCTTTCCAGTATCAACAGAATATACCTTTTTCTCATCAGCACATAGGACATTTTCCAAAATAGACCATAACTGTGGACATAAGACTTGCTTAAATAAATATAAAAGAATGGAAATCATTCCATGCATACTTTCAGATTATAGTGGAATAAACTAGAAATAAATAGCAAAAATAACTACAGAAACTATTAAAATAAGTGGATATTTATAATATATTATTGAACAAGGAATGGATCACAGAAGAAACCAAGAAAGAAAGCAAGAACTTCGTAAAATCAGATGAAACAGAAATAGATCATACCTGAATCTGTGGGACACAATGTAAACAGTACTAAGATGAAAATTTATAGCTATGAATGCACATATGAAAAGAACAGAGCAGTCTGATATTAATGATCTAATGATGCAGCTCAAAGTCCTTGAGAAATAAGAACAAGTCATATCCAAGTATAGCAGAAGGAAGGAAATTATGAGAATTGGGGTAAAGACCGATGAAATTTAAGCTAATCAAAGGGTTGGTTCTTTGAAAGGATAAAGAAGACTGATAAACCTCTAGCCAAACTCCTTAAAAGAAGGAAAGGAAAAAACCCACATCAATGAAATTAGAAATGAAAAAGGTAAAACCACAACAGACACTGTTTAAATCCAGAGAATTACAAGAAATTATTTTGAAAAACTAATATTCTAACAGATTCGTGAACTCAGAAGAAATAGATAAATTTCTTGATATGTATACCAAAATTGAGCCAAGAAAATATAGAAACCCTTAATAAAAAAATAACCAGGGATGAAAATGAGGCTGTAATAAAGAATCCACCATAAAGAAAACCCCAAGACCTGATGGATTCACTGCAGAATTTTATAGGGCTTTAGGTAAGAGTTACTTCCATTGCTCTTTAAACTCTTTCATGAAATTGAAAGAAAAGGAACACTGCCCAACTTCATTTTAGAAGCAGATATCATCTTGATTCCCAAACCAGACAAAGACTCAACAAAGAAAGAAACTATACCCCAATTTCCTTAATGAATATTGATGGAAAAATCCTCAATAGAATACTTGCCAATAGAATGTAGCAAGTAATTTAAAAGGTCATACACCGTGATCAAGGGAGCTTCATACCAGGGATGCAAGGCTGGTTCAACATTTGCAAATCAACTAGTGTAATATATTGCATCAACAAAAGCAAGGACAAAAACAACGTGATCTTCTCAATTGGTGCAGATAAAGCCTTTGACAAAATACAGTACCACTTTCTAATCAAAACTCTAATAAAAACAGGTATTGAGAACTTCCGGTCAAGATGGCAGCCAAGTAACAGGGCTGCACAATGTCTCCTCAAAGACATGCTTTAAAAATTGAGTATGTAGGCAAAAACTGCCTAACCAATATAGCTAGAACAGGGAGAAGCACTCCGACAATTGAAATAAGACCACAGGAAGGTCAGAAACACATCAGAAGTGGAAATAAGCAGTAGCCCAGGAAGCTGCCCCAGGCTGGCTGCAAATGGCCATGAGGCACTGGCATTTGCAAACGGAGAAAAGCCTGCTTAGAGCCCAGAAATCTGACCAAGGTAAGCCCCATCCAAGAGAAGTGGGAACTGACAGCTGCTGATAGCTCCAGTCTCCAAAAAGTGAGCCTGCAGGTAGTGCATACTAACAAACACAATGAAGGCTTCCCATACAAAAGGCCCCCTGGAGCCTAGATCAGGGCAGTGCTTGGCAGCCATAACAGGCAGTGATGTGAGCAGGAACCATTAAAAAAGAAAGAGAGTAAAACTGAACTGTTTAGAGTAAAATAAAGCTCAGAAGACCACATCAGGGGTTTAGGGGTTCACTTTTAAACAGTGCCTAGAAAGAAACTGGTACAAGAGACAGTTGAGGAGAGAAAGGCTGCTGACCTCCCAAACAGCTTTGGTGTAGTAGGAGGGGAGCCAGGAGAAGCAGGAGAGCTTTGCTGAGAGGGCTTGGGTGAACAAGACAGTGCAGAGGCCATGAGACTCTTAGGTCCTCTCTCACTGCCTACTCCCAGCACAAAACTCAGGAATTTTGGCTCAGCTCACACACACCCTCATAGCCATTCAAAGAAACCCGTCAGGTAGGCCTTTAAAGTGAAGTCCCTCAACAACAGAAACATGGGAAGAAGGCAAGGCAACAGGATACTCACAGAAATGCCTGAGACCCCAGAAACTAAAGTCATGGGTCCTGAAAGAGTGGAACTCATAAGGAAGGAAGTCAAAAAAGCAAGTAAGTGAGTCAAACAGCAAGTTCAAACAAGATATGCCCAAAGAAAAGCAGGCTTAAAAAGGAACTTACTAATTAAATAGAGGTCCTCAAGGATGCAAAGCTTACTGAGCATATAGTTGGCTGAGGTAAATAAGGAAATGCAAGATATGAGGAACATTTTAATTAAGAAGTGGAAATTTTGAAATCTAGCTGAAATTCAGGATATGAAAAATACATTTGAAAGAAGGGGAAGTCAACTCAACATTGTGAGGATTTCAGACCTTGAAGACAATGCTGAGGAAACAAATGCTACAATTAGGCATGACTCCAAAATTAGAAATGAGCAAAGTAGCTCATTAGAAATGAGCACAGTAGTAATAGTATGACATTATATGTATCATATATATGTATAACAGCTGATGGATGATTCAGAAAAAAACAATCTCAGAATTACAGGTGTGGGAGAAAGTGTAGAAGACAGCACCAAAGGTATAAAGAATTTATTCATCGAAGTCATGCAAGAAAGTTTCCCAAATACAGAAAAAGAAATTAACTTTCAGGTGCAAGAAGCTTATAAAACACCAAATAACCTCGACCAGCAACGAGAATCACCACAACATATAACCAACACATCAGAACTACAACATAAAGGGAGAATATTAAAAGCAGCAAGAGAAAAACAGACATTATTCTATCTAGGCAAACCTATTTGAATTACCACAGACTTCTCAATGTAAACTTCACAGGCCAGGAGAGCATGGAACAAAATCTTTCAAGCTTTGAAAGACAGCAAGTGTGCACCTAGGTTGCTGTACTGGAAAATTAAAGGCGAAATAAAAGTTTTTTATGACCAAGAATCCCTAAAGAAATTTTCAACCACTCACCCAGTATTGCATAAAATACTTGAAGGAATCTTTGAGAGATTCAAGAGACAAGCAGCACCAAAAAACATGGAGGAAAGGAAACATCTAAAGACAAAGTATAACAAAAAAAGATGGGTATTTGAATCATCTTATTGGTGTCCTACTACAACAGAATCAGCTTTCTCATAAAATCTTTGAAACTTCTCCACACAATTATTATTTTTAATAGTATACTAGTTCGCAAAACATAGTAATTATATTCAACCTAGGGAATTGGAATCTTTAAAAAATATGTATTCGGGAAGTTATGGATGAACAGGCAGATGATAAACCAAATCTAGCAAAATATTAGTCATTAGTAAAATGTGAGTAAATAATTTATGAAAGTTAAAAAAATTCTGAAATAATGGTATGTCGTTATATCTATTGCTTTATGTGTAATATACTTTTGTGATATAGTCTTAAGTTCATTTAATGTAGCAATTCACTTATTCATTCTTTGATGTAAATTTATTTTAAGAAAACTGATTGATATAATGATAACCTGAATGTCTTTTGAATGTACAAACATTTATCTTTCAGTACTCAACTACAGAATTTGAAACTTCACTTCTTTTTCTTTCTCATATTTTCTAGCCTTATGAATTTAATTGCTATAGTTCTTTTCTTATGTGGGCTAGTGGACAGGGCCATGTTAAAGAATCTCAACAAATATACAATAAGATACAAAAAAAAAAAACCTTTCAGCAAATCGTGCCAATAAAGGACTCTACTGGACCCAGAGAAGAAGGGTGGAAAGCTGAGATGAAGAGTGGCAACATGAGTCAGATGCAGAAGAGTAAATATGTTAAATATCACATAGTTTTTCTGATTTGGGAAACCCAGAATACAGGCATTCTGTGGAACCAAATGGATGTGATAGAGTTAGGAGGGGTGGGAAGTGTGTGGGAGGCCAAAAGATGAGAAGGATCGTAATGTTGATGTGATATATGTGTGCACAAAATACTCGTTTATGTAGACATTATGTATTGCATATATGTATGTATATATATATATATATGTGTGTGTATATATATATACATATATATATATATATATATATATATATATATATATATATATATATATAATTAGGGAGAAACATGAAAACAGGTACAGAAGGACCTTACCTAATACTGATAAAAGCAGTTTATGACCATCTTGCAGCCAACATCATTGTAAATGGGAAAAAACTGAAAGCATCTCCCCTCAAATCAGGAACAAGACAAGAGTGTTCCCTCTCACCACACCTATATAACATAGTGCTCAAAACTTTAGCGAGAGAAATTGGGCAATATGCTGAAAAGGAAGAAGTCAAACTATCCTTATTTGCAGATGACATGATCCTTTACATAGAGGATCCCAAACACTCTACCAGAAGCCTCTTAGACCTAATAAACAATTCAGCCAAGTTGCAGGAAATAAAATCAGTACACAGAAATAAGTAGAATTCCTCTACAGCAACAATGAAAACACAGAGAAAGAGATCAGAAAAACAATTCCATCCACAATTACCTCAAAGAAAATTAAATACCTAGGAAGCAACCTAACAAAGGAGGTGAAGGACCTCTACACTGAGAACTATAGTACTCTGAAAAAAGAATCCAAGAGAATTTTAGAAAGTGGAAAGACATCCCCTGTTCTGGATAGGTGGTAGCAACATTGTCAAAATGGCCACACTGCCTAAACTAATACATAGATCAATGCAATCCCAATCAAGATACCAGCAGCATTTGTTACAGAACTAGAAAAAATGACCACAACACGCCAACAATTACCACTTAATAATCCTAAGCAGCAAACAGAAGTAGGAGGCATCACAATACCAGCTATCAAAGTATATTATACAGCAACAGTGATAATCAATAGACTAGAATTGAGGATTCCCAAACATCCCTGAGTATCTTCAACTGTCTGATCTTTGACAATGGTACCAAAAACGTACCGGAGTAAAGACAGCCTCTTTAGCAAATGGTGCTGGAAAAACTGGCCAACCACAGGAAGAAGAATAAAACTAGACTCACAACTTTGACCATGCACAAAAAATCAAATCAAAATGGATCAAAGACTTAGAAATTAAATTGGAAACACTGAACTTCTTGGAAGAAAAAGTAGGCAAAACCCTTGAAGACATAGGCATAGGCAAGGACTTTCTTAATGCAACACCCAAAGCACAAGATATAATACCAGAAATAACAGATGGGACTAAATGAAATTAAAAAGCTTCTGTACAGCAAAGGAGGCTATCAGCAGAGTGAAGAGTGCACACACGGGAGGGGAAAAGATATTTGCCAGCCTCTCTTCAGACAGAGGTTTATTATCAAGAATACACAAAGAACTGAAAAAAAATTGGACCTTCAAAATAAAAGACCCAGTCAAAAAATGGGAATCTGAAATGAATAAACAGTTCTCAGAAATCCAAATGGCCAATAAACACATGAGAAAATGTTCAACATCTTTAGCCATCAGAGAAACGCAAATGAAAACAACCCTGAGGTTCCATCTAACACCAGTAAGAATGGCTGCTCTTAAGAACTCAGAAAACAAGTGCTGGTGAGGCTGTGAGGTAAAAGGAACCCTCCTGCATTACTGGTGGGACTGCAAACTTGTACAACCACTATGAAAAGCAGTGTAGATTCCTCAGAAAGGTGAACATTGAAATCCCTTTTGCCCCAACCATACTTTTTCTCGGTATCTTCACAAAATTAAAGTCTTCATACTCTAGCAATAGATGCATACTCATGTTTATAGCAGCACAATTTTGTAATAGCCAAACCTTGGAAGAAGCTAATATGCCCAAATACAAATGACTGGATAAAGATGTGGTATATATATACACAATGGAGTATTATTCTGCCATTAAGAGTGAAATTTTGGGTGGGTGCACCTTGAGAACATTTTATGCTCAGCAAAATAAATCAGACCCATAAAGTTAAATATCATATGCTTTCTCTAATATGAGAAAAGCAATCCAGAAAAAAAATAAATGATATGGAAGAAATGAGAAAAAGCACATTGTGAAATAGGAAAAGGGAAGGAGAATGAGAAGGTGTGAAGGGGAAAGGGAGGTGATATGTAAATAAGTTTTTAAAGGAAATAAAAGGAGCAATCAGGAAAATGATAAAAAGCTAACTATGTAACCAAGAAAAATAATTTAAAAATAAAATAGACAATATTGACTTTGTTTATAAAGAGCTACATATAAGAATGGTTCACAAGAAAATTTCTTACCGTTTCCTTAGAAGAAGAATGTACAAAGCAAAAGAAAGTAACACTGAATGACTATTACATGTTATGCTGTTTGCTCTTCATACACGTCTGTAATATCTTACCGACAAGAACTGGAAAGGTTCTAACTAAGCTCACAGAGCTAAGGGACAGAGCTGGAGGTTTAAAATCAGATGACTGGTTCCATACTCCATGCTCAGTCTAGCGCTCCACAATGCCTCAGGAACTCATTTCACACGCGCTGGTAACATTGGTAATGTTACAGCAGTTCTCCTTTACCTGCTGTCCTGCTGTTTGTTTATTGGCGTGGCTGAACTGCAGTTATCTAAAGACTAGGACACTGTCTTGTATTTTCTGACATTCCTTTTCCTGTGAATTAGAACCACATATGTGACAGAGATGGAGGTTTAATGAGTCCTCACCTGTGAGTGAAATGACCAAAATACATTGCAAGTGAGGAGATATTAGAAGGAACTAAATGACACTTCATATCCTACTATTTTTATACTACAAAAGTGAGCGTTTTTACCTTAGAAAAGCAAAAAGAGGCCCAGGAAAGAAGTCTGTGCTAAGATAAATCCCCTGGACACTGTGGAAAGGTTCTTCTAAACCCACAAACGGTAAGGAAGTGTCACTGGTAAAGCTGTGCATTTCAGTTCACATTTTAAGAATGTAAAATAGTGTCATCTCAGGGATGTTAATGATAACTCAAAGTGGAAGTGCTGGAGATTCTGGAAGGGCTCTGGGCTGCCGTCACCCTCACAGGTGCCAGAAACTTCTTCCTTACCATGGTCTCTTTTCTTCCATTTAAAAAAAAAAATGAGTGGTCCCAAAGAAAATGCCTGTGCTCTCACCAGATCAGTGGACTCATGGCTAGTGAAGAACAATGGAGAAAAGCAGCCAATTGAAAGAAAAGTAAAGGGGGAAAAAGTGATGGGGTCAGAGTCTTTTACTGGTGCTTCAGGATTTATAAGAAATAAGACTATTTGGGTAGGATCTTCTGGAGTGGAGTTTCTGAGGTTATATAAAGTGTTTGGGAATAGGTTGGGCCTGGTGGTAATTCCAGCATTCTGAGAGGCTGAGACAGGAAGATCACAAGGTTCAAGCCTAGCTGGGGAAGTTCATTAACTTAGCAAGATCCTATCTCAAAATACAAAATGGACTGGAGATGTAACTTGGTGCAAAGGCTCTGGGTTCAACCCCCTTGCCAGTGCTCCCCTCAATGAAAGAAAGAATTTGGGGATAGGACTATATAGTCACTAGCCAAGCTTAGCTGACATGCATGTATATTTGAATATGTCCTCTAAATTTCAGGAGTTCAAAATTTAATTTCCAAATACATATGCTAATAGCACTTGGAGATGGGGTCTCTGGGAGATGATGAGGTTTTGGAGACTCTCCTCTCATGAATGTATCAATTCATTCATGAAGTAATGGATTATTGCAAGAGTGTCTCTGTTATAAAAGTATTCTGTCCGTGGCTTGTTTGCTCTGTCTTACCACAAGCCTTCCATCATGTTATGATACAACAAGAAGTCCCTTCCAAGAAGATGACCAGATCCTAACAATGTGCTCCATAACCATGAGCTAATTAAACCTCTAGTCTTTAGAAATTAACTAGCTTCAGGTATTTTTTTGTTATGGTGACAGAAAATAGCCTAAAACATGCACTGACATTTTCTTCATTTCCTAGAAAAAAATGTGGCTTTAATAACCCAGTAGAGCTGTCCACTCATAGTAGAGTCCAAGCCTGTTGCCCAACCTTTGTGAACACCCATTTTGCCTACATTACTGATTGTTGCTGGTTGAGAACATTCAGCTTTCTGAATATTCATTTAAGGCATGTGAAGCTGAAGGATCCTGGAAGGAAACCCAAATGTGCTACTAATTTTCAAACAAGATGACCTGACTCAATCTCATTATCATGTTTTCAAATGAGCTCAACTCCCTACTACAGTGATGGAGTCAATGTTTGTTTTAATAAACGCTAACATGTAAAGGGATACTTCACGAGCTAAATGTGGTGGATTATGATAGAACTGCAATGCAAATAGCAGAGTTTGAAGATGTCTTCTGTGGCAGTGACAGCTAGCTGTTAGCACAAAATCTCCTCAAGTCTTCCTCTGAACAGTTATGGATATTGGCAAGAGTTTCTGGTACTGTGAGTGGATTCTACTTCTGAAGTACATGCCTGACAAAGGAGGAGTAAAGACAATGTGAAGGGACAGATGGGACAAGGAAGGTGCTGTGAGAGCGCATTCTGTTCTGGTGTAAATTCTTCATTAGTGCTGTAAGGATGTGGGGAATGTGGGTGCCTCCAGCCAGAGCAACTGAGAGGTCAGTTCACTTGGGTAGGAAATGGCACTGATGGCTTGCAAGGTAGGATGCTGTAGGAAAACATACTAGAAAACACGAATATTTAATGTGAGGAAGAAAAATCAATAAGAGCTGACAAGACCTACACAACTAGTGAATCATAGACATTTGCAGTATAATTGAGAAACTCAGAGGCTCAGCAGGTCTGGGAGCTGGGAGCCCCAGGCACTTCCCAGGGATGGGGCACCGGGGACAGTTCTCCTCAGAAATGAACTTGGAGTGGATACAAGAAACTCAGGGGTGAGCAGTTAAGGTGGGGGAGGTGAAGACAGAGACACTACCTCTTATAAGCAGGCTGAGAATCACAGAGCTGAGACATGGCCTTACCCAGCGTGGTGGTATTCCCAGAAGAGAACAAACAGGAATTACTTGGGTTCAAGACTTTAACTCCAGTTTCCCAATTCCTATACTTGGAAAATCTCTACCACTCATTCCCATAACCCTGTGCTCAGTATTCCTTCATTCTGTTGCTTTGAAGATCAGTTATTCCCCCAAGCCATGTGCCATCTCACTTGGGGACATACAGTGAGCATACGGGTTCCTCTGACAGCCCAAAAGTGTATCCACTGATGACATCTAGTTGTAGACACATCTCCCCTTACCTCTTCCCGAGGACCAATCTAGAGCATCCTGGTGGGGGCCTGCCTAGTGCCCCTGTGGCACGTGTACTCAGACCATAGTAGTCCATGTGGGATATACATGTCCAGACAGCAGCAGATCTCCCTTCCCCCACCCCCACCCCAGTCTTCCAAGACCTCAGCTGTACCATGTCAGCAACAAAGGCAGCAGAAGGCTCCAGAACAAGCTCCAGCCTTCTGCAGCCATCACTTCTCTTCCTTGACTACTGGGCTATTCTTGGGAGCTGGGGGAAAAGTTGTGCTAGGGGCCAGTAGAAGAATCTGCCCAGACCTTCTGTCATAGGGACACTTGCAAATCCTGTGTCCACCACACCACCACCCTCACCCTCAAGTTGGTGTGTTCAGCTTGTCACTTAGCACTGCAAAAACTGGCTTTTGTGGACTCTAATGGAACCAAGGGAGCAGCGTCCACCTTTGAGGATAGGGGACAACTGACCAATGGAACACAGCCTGTATTACAACTATAAATAATCAGAGCTGGAAAGGCACCTGCATGTTGTTGTCATCTGCTGAAGGATCAGAAAAAAACCTATCTAATACTCTGGCTAAGTTTCATGAGGCAAACAGATTTTAAAAATTGTTCATTACAGAGTTACTAAGCTAATATGAAAGCATCAAGTGTGTTTTCTTGATCCAGATTTTTGCCTCCTACTGAATATATTTGTCTAGATTGTTAAAATTATACATACAGAATGCCCACTGGTGATTTATTCTCTCTGTACATATTTTTGCACAGCCTTTAATAGTTACCTCTGCTCTGGGTTCCGCCATCCTACATTTCACGCCCTCTGGTTGTATGGCCATGGTTTTCCAGTGGGTCCTAGGTGACTCTGGGGAAAGCACAGCCTCCCCTTTGTGACATCATGGTAGTAGACACAATCCAATCAAAGGGACTTTACCAAAGAAATTGCTGCTTAGAGGAGAAAATATGAGCATCTCAAGCCTGCCTGGACTTCACTCGCCAATTGGCCTCAAAACAAAGAAAAAACAACCTACGATGGTAAAAAAAAAAAAATACCCATCTTTAGTAGGCAACAGTGTTGAATTATCTTGACAACCCCAAATGACTGCACCCCTTATCCCTGTATTAATCTCATAGATTCCTTGTTATGCATTAAACTTGAAGTTCCAGCTCTGATTCCCAGCAGAAATGCACAATAGCACACAGCAAAGGATTTTGGACATCCTGGCTGCCACACATCCTTATTGCCAGGCTAGGTCGCAAGTCCTATCTTCTCTCCGGAGCAGAAGTGGCAGCCCTGTAATCTCAGCACTCTGTGGGGCTGAGGCAGAAGGATGGCAAGAGAGGTGCATAATAGCACATAGCAAAGGGTTTCACTTGAGATGATGGATTCAGAGTATCATAGGAAATGGAAAGCCTTGGGCTGGAAGGTCTTACGAGCTCATCTAACTCAGCCACAGCCCCGTTCAAGGCCACAGGATCCCAAAGCCCAGAGCCACAAGACGACCTCCCGCAAGCACACAGCCAGAGGGCAGCAGGCCAATTACAATCTGAAGGCTTGACTTCCCTGGGTTTTTTTGGCAACATGTACTAGAGTTTTGAGGGAAGAGGGTAGTTCCGGCTAAAATTAGTGGGTTACACCTTTCTGTGATTATCCCTACCTGAGGTAGAAGCACATTGATTGGAATTTCTAGGCTTTCAAATCTGGTATCTCTTTTTCTTATAAAACTTGGCCTTGAGTGCTGTGGAAAAGAGAAAGTAAGATTTCTACTTGCCCACCCATTCTTTGGGCCTGAACTCTTCACTGAAACACGTACCAACTTTCTGCTAATTTATTCCTTTCTTCTCAAATATGTACAGTGTGAAAATTTGAGTCTGAAGTTATGTATAGATGATAACTAATAATTAATAACTAATGATTAATTTTATTAATCTCAACAAAATTTAACATTGGAATTAGAATTAATATAAAAGTCTTTTGGACATATTTGAAAGAAAAATAACTATACCTACTTCCTTGTCTAAGACAATTATTTGTATCTCAAATAAAAAGTCATACCAGTGTGAGGTGCCAGGTATAAGTCCTATGTAGAAGCTGGTCACCAAAACACTCAGAGCATTCCAGAGGTGACATCACAAAGCAGTATGGCGTATTTTAGTGCTCATGGTTTCTTTCTGAGCAGCATTGGCAGGAATGAGGCATCTGACAGGCGGGAAAAGTTCGCGTTGGCTGTGACCCCATTGCTGGTCAGGGTCAGCGTGACACATAATGGCCCAAACACTAGCCCCTGTTTGGTCACCCAGGCTGCTACTCATATCCTCATTGCCAGGCTAGGTTGCGAGTCCATCCTCTCTCCAGGGCAGATGGCACCCCTGTAATCCCAGCCGTCTGTGGGGCTGAGGCAGAAGGATTGCAAGTTTGAGCTCTGCCTGGACAACTTAGTGGCTTAGGAAGACTGTCTCAAAATAATAATTAAAAATCAACTTGAGAATATAGCCCCGTACTGGGGTTCAATCCCCAGTATCTCAAAAAGAAAAGGAGGTGGATTAGGTGGGATAGGAAGAGGAGAAGGAGCAAGAAACTACCACCATCGCAAAACATGTTCTGCCCATACCCAGGGAGGAAATGTAATCTAAGGTGTTTTTGACACCAACTGTGTAGCTAAAATTCAGTTCTAGTTTAGCACTAGCTAGTTACAGTTTCAGATTTCAAAAGTTAAGGGCTCAGTTCCACAAGATTGGAGATCGCCTTTGCTTCAGATGCCAAACACAGGCCTGGGCTACCTATAATTCTGACTCATCAGCTATAAACCAGGGGTTTATACCAAGGGTTCCTACAGCCCCTTCTTTGGGTTCAGTAATTTGCTAGAATGGCTCAGCAAATTCAGTGGATACTTTAGTTATGATTACAATTTGCTCAGAAAGAGCCATAGAAGGGAAGTACAGAGTAACATGGGAGGGAGTAGTGTGGACCTCTTATGCCTCTCTGGGCACACCATCCTGCTAGCACTCCATATACTCACCAACCCAGGAGCCCTCTGAACCATATTATTTATGGGGATTTTTACAGAGATCTCAATTCATAGGCACAGTTAATTAAGTCATTGCCCATTGGTAATTTAGCTCAATCTCAAGACTCTTTGTAGCCCCACCCAGGGGTTTAGTGTACTGAAAATTCTGACTCTAATCACTGGGTTGGCTCCTCTGGGAATCATCTTCACCTTCCTATAGTCACTGCAATTGCATAAGCGAAGGTGTTCCTCAAAGGGGCTCCTATTAGGAAATGTCAAGGAAATTAGGAGCTCTGTGCCAGGAACCAAGGTCAAAGGCCAAATACACATTTTTATAATACTACATGTGGAAACTGCATTAAGACCACAATGCACAGTCTCTGGTCACGATTCCTTCAAATCATTCACCTCTAGAGCTGTTAGTAAGAGTCTTTCTCATATGTCATAGCCTCTTATTACCCTGAGAGCCTCAGTTGTGCATTAATTATTATGGCATTGGGATGGGTGGGAGTGGTAGCAGATCCAAACACATAAGAGCTACCTGGCCTGAATCTTTCACACCCAAGTTACAAGCAAACCCTGTCATAAGAAAACTCAAGCCAGAGCTTCCTTAATGGGTTGTCATATTATTTAAAAATAAAATTCCATTTTCCACATTCAGGAGCTTCAGAGAAACCCCTGCACATTCTCGGAGTTACAGTGACAAGAACTGCACAAAGCACCGGAAAAATGCATATGTCACCAGAGAAGAGAGGCCTCGGAGGGACTCCTGGAATAAAATCGCCTCGCTCCCTTTGACTCAACGCTCCAGCAACAGGCACATAGGTAGCGCCTCTGTCCATGCCACTGTCAGTATGTGTGCAGCTTTTTTTGCCTGATTGATATATTGATTTGCTTTTTATTTTTAAAAGGAAGAGCATTTTAACCAGGGCCACCCTGCTACTGGTACCTGCAGCTGCCTATTAGCTGGGTTTCTGCCTCCATGGTAGGAAATGTGCATCCATGACCCAAGGCTGAGAAGCCTCCCTAAGATCATGGCCATCCCTAATGCCTCTTATCACTCAGATTAGTGCCATCATCAATCACCCATGTTTCATGAACATCGGCAATTGGTAGACATGACACAGCCCAGAGGCAGACATGCCTTGTGGGTTTCTAATTTGAACAGATGGGTAGAACAAAGATATAGAAAAGGATGAGCGCGCATCTGAGATTCTCTGGGCTTCCCTTACCTGCAGCTGTCTGCTGATGTACCATGTGGGGAAAATCCTCAGGCTGGAGGCCTTCAGAGCTCCCAGGACTCGCTGCCCTTGTCTAGAGAGTCGTACAACCACAAATCTTGGTCCAGAAGTATAAGCTAATGTTCCGACCTTTCTCATTTGAACAGAAAGGAATAGAAAAGTGGAGAGTAGTAAGTTATCATAATGCCTGTCATCTCCAAATTGCAAAGCATGATTGGAAGCATTGGCTATTTTTGCCATTTAGGAAAGAGGATAGTTGCACTGTGGAGCAGCCCAAGTATAGTAAAGCCTCTAGCTAACTATCCTTGGAACAGGCTGATAGCTGTTTTCCTTCTGAGGAAGCAGGCGTCAGTCAGAAAGTGCAAGGGGGTCAGGGGTGGGGGAGAGAAAGGGCAATGCTTACGAGAATACCAAAAACAAATAAAAACCAAGCACTGGGAAAGACTCAAATAGAATGATTGAGCAGAAGCTATAAGAGCACCTAGTTGAGAAAAATGGCTGTTAGAAGATAGAAGAATCGTTCACCTTTGGGGAATATTGAAGGATGCAGTAGAACTGGAAGCAGGGCAGCTTGCACTCCCACATTCCAGAGCTAATCCTGAGAGTCAGTCTGTCTTGGTGAAATCAGAAAAGATCATGTACAAGAATAGTCTCCATAGGCCATAACCAAACCTGAGAGTGCCTATAGTTCAGTACAACCTTTATAAAACTCTTCTTCTAAATCCAGGAGCCACTAAAAATGCCCTAAAGTTCTGATTGTTTCCTAATACTAGGTAATTTGTTCACATGATCCAAGAGTAAAGTTCTATCAGAAAGCATTCAGTGGAAAAGATAATCTCTGAGGAATGTTATTTGTTTGAAATGGACAAAACTGACAAATAGAAAAGTCTGTGGACTCCATCTGAGATGATAAGTGGTCAAAGGAAAGACAAAAACTGTAGAAAGAGACCAGACATCTCAAAATGAAGGGGAAGGTGGGTGTCCCTCCCCTTCATTTCTAATCAATAGGGGCATTATTAGAGTGCCCTAATTATTATATAGGACACTCTAATAATGATTTATGTAGTTCTATATATTTCAGTCTAACAAAAATGAAAAATCATCAGGTTAGTTAAGTGTGTAATCTCTTAGTTAAGTGTGTAATCTCTTAAATGTCCATTAGTTGTTCCTAATGATAATGGAATACTTGTCAAATAGCATGTGATCTCTGAGTTGCACCAAATAGATTTAAAATTTTTTCATAATGTGACAAACATCCCATTGACTCAGCTTCCTCTCGGAGTAAATGTGTTGAGGTCTCTGAAAATAGTTTGGAGCTTGAACTTGCCTCACACCAAGGATGGACAAACCCTTAGCATGACCGTGTCTGAAGGAACATCCACCTCTAGACCCTGCAAGGGCGATGTAGCAGCACGTGTGGTAAGTCAAATGCCTGCACTGAAGACACTTTCCACTCCCAGCTAACTGTGTGACCTCTGTCACTCACCTTGCTAAGCCACAGGTTTTTGAAAATGACCATAATAGTTCTTACGATGTAAGATTGTGGGAAGGATAAAATTAGATGACACAAAAAGTGAAAGACTTCCTAACTGTGATGGGCAGGCTTCATCTGTCATGCGAACCAACACATTCTTACTGACTGAAACCTCAGATGAAATGAAATCATTATTAGTGGACACCTAAGCATTGTTTCTAGATGAAGCCCTGTGCTTGGGGGTGGAAATAAAGGAAAGAAAGAAGCACAGAAGATAAGACATCAGATACCATCCATGATGTCAAAAGGACTGTAATCTAATCATCAGAGTTTAGAGAAGAGACATGATGACGAGAGCCAATGTTCCTTGAGAATTTACCGTGTGCCAGGCATGGCCTTGGCCTTTAAGCATCGTTTAGTTCTCTTAATTTTGTGTAAGATAGTATTATTACCATCAGCCCCACCACACGAGTGAGGAAACAGAGATACTAAGTTAAATAACTTGACTCTGGTTACTCTTTAGTAAGTGCCAGAGCTGGGATATGAGCACCAAGTCTGTACAGAATAAAGGGGTAAGAGGAGAATTCTGAGCTCGGATCACAAGTCCTGGATTTGAGTCATCCAAACTATCTGTTTAGCCCTAGGAAAATTGCTCTACCCTTCACCCTCAGAGTTTCCTCATCCAAAGAGCAAGTTAACACTGCACAGTTGTGGTGATACAGTAAGTGGAGAGTGAGTACTTTGCATTGTATCTAGCACACGATGTATGTCTAACAATGTTTAGGTGCATTTGAATCCGCATTACCATTACAGTCATACCTTACACTTTCCTGTTTTGAAACTCTTCAAATTTGGTACTTAACACAGTTTGATGGAACATTTTGCCCTGGTACTTGCCATGTGTTTAGTACACAGTGTGCAAGCTAGAACAGTGTCATGGCTTCATGACCTGCTACCCTTTTGAGGCAAAATATCTTGTTCGGCACTCATCGTTATTGGTACCTATTGTGCCTACAGGAACCAATGAAAGATGACCACGGAGGTAGCACCCTACTGTTCCTAAACAAAGGTTGTGCCAATGGAAAATTGCCTGTGCTCCCCTGATTCTAGCACAGAGTTGTCCAATATTTAGAACATTACATAAGGGAATTATACATGAACACAAATAATCTACAACCAGTGTCTCATAAAATAACTCCAAATAAATTCCACCAATAAAACACTTTGAGCATAAAAATTCTTACAAGTTTACTTCTTAGTTTAGAATGTTTAGAATCTTTATGCTTTTCATAATGTATTATTATAGTATACTCATAAAATGTACCCAAAGGTGAAGTTGTAACAGGATAAACAAAGATGAAATAACTGTTTTAAAGGATTGTTATTTTACCTTATTAACAATACCATAAAGTATTTTGCTTTTAACATAACAGTTATAATTTTAGTATGTGCAATGCAAATACAATTTTCTCTTTCTGAAGATCTTAGTTTATCAAAATAAATCATAAGTCAGATTCTAACTTCAGCTGATCTGCACTTTTTTGATTTAGTGGCTGTGATTGCTAAAGAGGATTTCTTACAAAGTTGTGTGGATTCAAATTAAAAAGTACAATATAGACGGCAGTTTCTGAGTCACAACATTCAATCCTGTCTTCAAATAATGCAGAGGTTTCTGATAAATGTTTCCCTCTGAATTCCCATCTTTCCTGTTGTCAACAGTTCTCCAGTCCTCATGGGCTGGGGCAGTGAAAATGCTCTGTAATTATACTGTGGAGGTAGGTCTACAACCTTGTGAATAAACTCAAAGCCACTGAGCTATAGACTTTAAAAGTGGGAATTTTATGATTTTCAAATTATATCTCAGCTTTCTCCCGATTTTATTAATATATATTTGTGATAGATAATGCTTACAATGAGCTTGAGTATTTTGTGCACATATATCATGTCAATGCTGCAACCCCTTCCCCTCTCGCTTTTGGCCCCCCTACACCTTCCCCCTTTCCCCTAACTTCCACTATTACACTCATTTGATTCTGTAAAATATTTTCTGGGTTTCTCATATTATAAAAACCATGCAATACAGTACTTCCTCATATATATATATATATATGCACAATGGTTACATTGAGCTAAATAGTCTTTGGAAGATTTTTGACAAACGGCTTAAATCCCACTTAAAACTATTTTGGGAAAGGTTTAAGACATTTGAAGTTTATCCTTGTAACTTTCTTCACTGTATAAATAGAAAACGTTTTATACTTGTTCATGCAACCCAGCTGACCTGCCAAGAAGCCATTCCAGGCCATGGTGCATCCTGCACCTCGCTACCACCCTCTCCCAGGCCAGGCCCTACCAAGGTCCCAGAAGCTTATGTGCCCCAGAAGACCCACCAAGAAGCCATCCCAGGCTTAGGTCTATCCAGCACTGTGCCAGACCCACCCAGAAACTGCACCAAGCCAAGATCTGTTGGATGCTGTGCAGGATCTCAGCCTGAAATACTGCTGGGCCCACCCATCCGTCTAAAGGCTACCAGGTCCAGCTGGAAATAATGCAAGGACAAAGAGGAAACCCTCAGAATCAGTGGCTAAGTAGAACTCATGAGACTGCAAGACCCAGAATCTAAGGATGTTTGTATCCAAATAATACATTGGGGTAACTAATTTTTACTTTTGTTTTGTTTGATATTCTGTGCTTTGATTTGGGTTCTGTTGGGTTCTGGTAACTTTATTGTAGTTGTTATTGTTCTGTTCTTGCTTTTCTTTATCTTTCTTTGGTTTAGGTTCCTACTTTTCCTAAAATTGACCAGGTTTCCTCAATTTTTTCTTCTCTACTTTTTATACTCTTTCTTTATTACCTTTTTTCTTCCTTTATTGTGTATGTCCTCCTTCCTCCCCTTTCTTTCCACCACTTTTTGTCCCTCTATTTGACAGTTCTTGAATCTCTCCCCCTCTTGATTAACTAAGAATAGTATCATAAATATTTTCACAGACACTCTCTCCCCTTAACTCAGAGCTCTCCCTGACTCACCTGAATCTATCCTTGAGAGCTCTTCCCTATATGTTGCTCTCTGACTGGGAAAGGAGCATTGACAGATCACTCACTATCATAGGAATATTCTGCTTCCAATTGTATATCTAAAACTCTCATTGTCTGGGTTATATTACTGTTATCAGTAGTACACTTTAATAAGTCAATAAGTTAGATGTAAGGGTAGTAAGGGTATAATGCACCTATTAATCTCTAGGTAAGGTGGCTATACTGTTAATTTAGCTGCTGGGGTCTGCCAGTGAAGTGTTAACATTGGATATATTGTGAATGTAAACCTTTATTCAAAGTTTGGATATTAATATTGCTGAAGAACTCCATACCCAAGATATGCTAACAAATATTTTGGCTACAGACCATATATTGTTCTGTACTCTGCTTCTTCTCCACCGAAGAGTGCAGAAAATTAAGGTCTCAGCAAAAGTCTTTAGGAAAGTTTGACACCAGTATTTAAAAATCAAGAGAAATTATTTAGATACTAAGTAAACTTTATTTTACATTCCATTGGAAACTGCTTTACAAAATACACAGTGTTTCCTCCTCAGAAAAACTAAGTCAACTTGAGATAAAGCATCTCTATTGTACGGTAAGACTGAGACTTGAGGTGATGATGAGCATGTGAACAGCCCTCCTAAACTGTCTACTTCCTGGTGATGTGGCAGCTAATCAAAATAGGCAGGTCCCGAAACCCAGGATCACCTTCCCTATGCTGTGAATTTGAGGAACAAAGTAGCCAGGGCTCAATTACTTACATTAGGCAGCACTCTCACCAAGTTAATTTAAAACCAGTCTCATGGGTCTTAGTGATTTCTCTCTCTGAAGCGGAAATAATTGATTGGACCCTGCTAAGGTTTGGACCTAGAATATTCCCCCAAAACCTTGTTATTTGGAAGGTGATTCAATCATGGGGGTTAAACATTGATTTCCTGTTCTGCTAAGAAGTGGAGCCTGGAGTGATCGGGCAGACCACTGGGGCACGACCTGGGAGGACATAAATCCTTCGCTTGCCCCACCCTTCACTCCTGCTCACCCTTCACTTGCTGTCTTGCCAGGTCATGGCAGCTTTTCTCCTGATAGGTCTCCATTGTGTCTTTTTATTGTTACAGGTAGCCTGTGTAGGGACTGAGACCTTCTGAAGCTGTGAGCCAAATAAACCTTTCTTCCCCTAAGTTGAGGGTGTAGAGTACTGTGTCCCAGCAACAGGAAAGTGACTAAGACAGACCCCTCAAGTAACACGGCACCGAAGGCCTGGAGGCTGACCACTCACCACACCACCAATAGGCAAGGTGGCCTAGTCCACAGACCTGCATGGTGTTAGGGAGTAGCCCAAAGAGAGACGCATGGAAAGGGGGTGAGAAATGAGCTGGATGCTCTTCTAAGCAGCAAAGACCCAGTTCATTTAGAAGAGTTTTTCTAGTAGTGAAGGAAGTATCTGGATCCTACTATCATAGTGAGATGGCTTTGTGTTTTTCCCTCCCACTGCAGTCCCACCTTCTGCATGATGCTCAGTTTCTTTTTGGTCCCACCATTTGCTCAGGCCTGGAAACCCTGAGTAGTATGGTGGTCTTAGCAAATCAAGTAGCAGACCCTAACTTTGAAGAAAATGAGTAGAAGACCTATTTTGTCTAGTCCAGTTCCCACGTAGCTATGAATCTTAAGTAAGCTTTTAAAAAGAATGAAGATGGTCTTCTGTGAATGTGGATCAGAGTTCTTCTCAGTTTCCCAGTCGTGAATCAGCTGCCCACCCATGCTGCCCTTGAGGCTGATCTGTATGTAAGAGATTCCCTTGCCCTCTGGCTTCCTGATGGGACCGGCCAGTGGGAGACCCTGGAAAGACACGGAAGTGTGGGACCAAAAAGAAGAGCAGTTTTCCCTTGCTCTGTCTCTGTGTAGTCACATTAATGTGGCTGTGTCCTCCCTTGAATCACTTTTCCTTTAGAGGTGCCCTACCATATGAATTCTCTCCTTCTGAATTTCAGTAAGTTTCTCCCATCCCCCCTTTCTGAATCTAAAAGTATTAAAGGTTCACCAAATATAAGCTCCAGGTTATTGCAATAATGTTACAGTTTTCTGGGTCTATAGCTGTATAAAAAGTATCTTGGTAAGCAAATTCTCCTCAAATAATTGTATTTCTCTTTTCAGTAAGAGGACAGAGCAGAACCAACAGTCTGGGTTCCACCAGGTGCTTGTAGAGAAGCTGTATCTTTCTCAGACACTAAAGCTGACTTGGAAAGTCATGTTTTCTCATGTTTCCTAGATCATTTAGAGTTTTAAAAGAAATCCAATGGCCATTTCCATTTAAGATAAGTCCAGAATGACTTACTATTGACAAACACATAGTGTACAGGAAGACCATAGGACAGAGTTCAGCTGCTTCTAGCTGTTAACACACCAGTGCTCTCACTGAGGCCCAAAGGGTAACGAAAAGGAGTGGTTATCAGAACCAGGAAGAAGAGAATGAGGAAGTCAGTGCCACTCTGAGGAGCAAGCACTCCTGTTATGAGGCCATAGCCAGTGCAAAACCATACAACAGTGAGAGTCAGGGGGCAGAGTACTCTAACTGTATCATCTGGTGTCCTAGCTCTTGGGAGGGGATCTGTCCGGTCAAATTTAATAAGGCAGTGGGCCAGGAAAGGTCCTCTATACAGTCCGCATACTGGAGCGAAGAGAAAGATAAAGGTGATATAAGGGAGCAAACAGAAGCTAACTGACACCTTTCATGTGGGAAGAATGAGAGTAGAAATTGTTGGCGGCACATTTCTCCTTTTTTCTCACTATTTTTATAAATATATATGTGATACATAATGTCTACAATGAACTTGAGTATTTTGTGCATGTATATATCACATCAGCATTACAATCCCTTCCCCTCCCCATTTTTGGCCCTCCACACCCTTCCCATCCCCCTAACTCCTACTGTCACACCCACTTGGTTCTATACAATGCCGATATTCTGGGTATCCATGTCAGAGAAACCATGCAATATTTAACATATTTAATCTTCTGCATCTGACTCACTTCATCACTCAAATCGCCACTGTTTATATGAGCTTCCCACCTTTAGAATGGGCTGTAGTGGCCTCATCTTGATGGCCTCTTCTGTGAGTCCTACAGAGCCCTTTATTGGGACAATTTGCCAAAAGTTTTTTTTTTTTCTCTATCTAACTGTATCTTTGTTGAGATTCATTAACATGGCCTCACTCACCAGTCCAGAACTATAACAAAATAAGAAAAGTTCTATAACAGTGAAATGCATAAGGCTAGATAACTACAACGAAAAAAATAAAAGAGAGAAGTTAAATTTCAAACTCCTTAGCTGAGTACTGAAAGGTAAATGTTTGTACATTCAAAATACACTTAGGTTATCACTATATCAATCAGTTTTCTTAGGATAAACTTATATCAAATACGGAATAAGTGAATTGCTAAATGAAATGATCTTAAGCCTACTGAATTGTTACATTAAATGAACTTAAGTCTATACCACAGAAGTGTATTACACATAAAGCTACAGTTATAATGGTATACTTAGTTCTTTCAAAATTTTTGACTTTCATGAATTATTTATTCATATTTCACTAATTACCAACATTTCACCAGATTTACCATCTTATCTACCTATTCATCCATAAATTCATACATACATATTTTTAAACTGTTCTACCAATTCCTCAGATTAATTGTTAGGTTTTGCAAACCAATGTACTATTTAAAATAATAGTCATGGGGGAAATTTCACACATCAATGAGACAGCAGATACTCTTTTAGAATACCAATAAAATGGTGTAAATATCAATCTGTTATTGTTACACTTTCTCTTTAGATGTTTCCTTTCCTCCTTGGTGCTGCTTGTGTCTCTGTCTCTCTCAAAGATTCCTTTAAGTATTTTCTGCAGTGGTGGGCCAGTGGTCCTAAATTTCTTTAGGGATTCTTGGCCATGAAATGCTTTTGCTTCTTCAATTTTCAGGAATAATTTTGCTGGATACAAAAACCTGGATTGACACTTGCTGTCCTTTAAAGCTTGAAAGATTTTGGCCTTTAAAGTTTGCATTGAGAAACCTGTGATAATTCAAATGGGTTTGCCTTGGTAGAATAATGGCTGTTTTTCTCTTGCTGCTTTTAATATTCTCCCTTTATGTTGTGGTTCTGAAGTTTTGGTTATGATATGTCATGGTGAGTCTCGTTGCTGGTTTAGGTTATTTGGTGTTCTATAAGATTCTTGTACCTGAAAATTTACTTCTTTTCCTAGACTTGGGAAACTTTCTTGAATGATTTCAGTGAATAAATTCTTTAAACCTTTGATGCTGTGTTCAGCTCTTTCTCTGATACCCATAATTCCAAGCTTGGTTCTCTTTGAATCATCCATTAGGTGTTGTATCCAGCTACTTTGCTCATTTCTAATCCTGGAGCCGTGCCTAATTATGGCATTTGTTTCCTCAGCCTTGTCTTCAAGGTCTAAATTTCTGTCTTCACAATATTCAAGTCGACTTCCCCTGCTTCCGAATCTATTTTTCATGTCCTGAATTTCAGCTAGATTTCTTAAGATTTCCACTTTGCTTTTAAAATATGCCTTCATATTTTGCATTTCCTTATTTACCTCAGCCAACTTATTATTTGTGGCTTCTATATGCTCAGTAAGCTTTGTATTCGTTAGGATCTCTACTTGTTTAGTAAGTTCCTCTTTAAGCCTGCTGATTATTGCTTGCATTTCTTTGAGAATATCTTGTTTGAACTGACTCTTCACCTCATTTATTTGCTTATTTTACTTTCTTCCACTATTTTAGGGCCCATGGTATTAGTTTCTGGAGTTTGGGCATTTCTGTGAGTGTCCTCTAGCTTTGTCTTCTTCCCATGTTTCTTCCCATGTTTCACTTTAAAGTCTTAGCTATGAGGTTTCTTTGAATGAGAATGAGGGTGTGGAGGGGTGGGGAACGAAAGTTGCTCTGAGTTCTGTGCTGGGAATAGGCAGAGGGGGAAGACCTATCAGTCTGATGACCTCTGGAGTGTCATGTTCATACCCAGCCCCTCAGCAAAGCTCTCCCACCTGTCCTGGCTTCCTTCCCCTGAGTGTGGGGCTCTCCACCCTTGGAGGTGCTCCCACTACACCTGAGCAGTTCAGGGGGTCAGTCAGTGCCTTTCTCTCCTTTCCACCTCTCCACAACTGTCTCTTCTGCCAGTTCCTTCCAAGTCACTACTTAATAGTGCCCTAAGCACCCTGATGTGCAATTCTGGGCTTTCTTTTACTCCAAACAGTGCAGTCTCAGGCTCTTTTTTTTTTTTTTTTTTAATGGCTCCTGTTTATGTCATTGTCTGTCATGGCTGCCAAGCACTGCTTCTTATCTAGGTTCCAAGAGGCCTTTTCTAGGGGGAGCTCATGTTGCATTTGTAGTATGCACTACCTGCAGGCTCATTTTTCAGGGGCTGGGGCTACCAGCTGCTGTCAATCCCTGCTTCTCCTCGTTTACCTTAGTTCTAGACTCTGGGCTTTCCTGTGTCTGTGGATGCTGGCAGCTCAGGAGCGTGGTCATTAGATCTGGAGCTGCTTCCTGCACTGCTGTTTTTGTCCACTTCCAATATGTTTCTGGAATCTCTGACCTTCCTGTGGCCTCCTTTCAGTTGTTGTGGCGCTCCTTCCTCTTCTAGCTTGGTCAGAGGTTCCAGGCTGCAGGCAGGCTTTCCTTCATTTGCAGTCAGCTGGAGGCAGCTTCCTGTGCTGCTGTTAGCCTCCACTTCTGGGGGTTTCTGACTTTCCTGTGATCTCCTTTCACTTAGGAGGTGCTCCTCCCTCTCCTAGCTACACTGAACAGGTAGTTTTTTTACTATATTCTCAGCTTTTTAAGTGGGTCCATGAAGAGATATTGTGCAGCTGTGTTACTCAGCTGCCATCTTGACTGGCTATACAGGAATTCCCCAGAGCCATTTCCACCCAGATTCAGAGGCAGTATGTCAGAGGAGCCCAAGTAATTTGTATTTTTTATAAAAACTTTATTCCAATGAGAATCCAAATTCGGAACCGCTGCTTTTATAAGATATAAAAATCATCTCAACAATTATAAATCAAGTCACACATCTCCCTCAAGCCCAACAGGACCAAATCATCTTAAGAATCTTTTTTTTCTTTGCCACTAGGCACTAACCTAGAAAGCACAAGGCCCTGAGTTTGATTTTCCCATACCACATTAAGCTGAGCATGATGGTGCATGCCTGTAATCAGAGCACAAGGGAGACTGAGGCAGGAGTCTTGCTATGAGTCCAAGGCTAGCCTGGGCTACATAGGTCAGGACCAGCCTGGGCTACAGAGTGAGACTCTGTCTCAATAAATAAATAAATAAATAAATAAATAAATAAATAAATAAGAATCTTCTTTAAGGCAATTGTATTTGTTACTATTATAGTATCCTGGCTAAGTAGTACTTACCAAAGAAAATTGTATCTCTTTCTTCCTCAAGTACTAAGCTTTAAGACAACCAAGATTAAGGATAAGTGTTTTGCACTTTAACATTATTGTCCTTTTATTCTGTGAGTAAATGAAAATAATAACTCCAATAGAAAAACCAACTCCCTTGAAAACTCTTCATACAAATGTAGCCCTTCAACCTTGAGTGGTAGCTGCTTGAATGACTACAAAGGACTGTATTTTCACGGGGACCATTCAGTGGCAATGCATGACATTCAGGAGTTTCACTTAAAGTTCATTCTTTCCATTATGATTGTTGAAGTAAAGCCAAGAAGTAAAAAATTGACGATCTGAACTCTAGAATCTTGGCTCAGAAATGCCTATTAATTCAATACAATAAAACTTACACAGTCCTTGTAATCCTCAAGGTGCTCTTAAAATTGAAATTGATTCTGTAAAACTGCTTTCAGCTACCATCATTAAGGAAAAGTCCATTTTAACTCAACTCTTAATAGGGAGAGCATGAAGAAAAGTACATCCAAGAATATAGAATGATACAAATACAGGAACTTGTGGGGGCGGGGGGGGGGGGCAGAAAAAAAAAGACAGCCAATCCAAACCTTGTATTTGCCTGCTATTGCAGGTTCTGGGACTTGCAACTGCTTGTTTTCCTAGCAAATTAAATAGAAGAAATATTTTGTAATTTCGAACCGTATACCATTGCTGAATGGCAAGTTGTTTTATGTGAAAGTAATTTTACAATTAATGTACTCAATGTTAAAAGAAACTTGAGTGAGGCTGTTGGGAGGTGTGTAGAATAGAGCAGAAGGTATTTGTGGACTTACATAGCCAGGAAAACAAAAAGAACTGCATTTAACTACAGAAGGCGAGAGCAGAAAGTACAGGTTTATTCATGTAGAAGATGGCTTAGGATTACTGGACCCCTGGGTCCTCATCCCTGACCAGTTAATCAGTTGTCCTGTATACTGAGCCAACGTTCTTAAAGTCTCCTTCTTACCAATTTCTCAGCATGATAAGTCGAAATAAAGATATGCCTGCCTTACAAATTCTATTAGAGTGAAAATTTCTTTTTCTGTGGGTATTTCCCACTGTATTCAATGGACATACTCCTCATTTCAATGAAATACAGCCTACGATGAATAAGAAATCAAATGATTGCCAAGAGATGTGTTAACTTCTCTCAGGCAACTGACTTTAAAATCACTTATGAGTGGCTAAGAGGTCAGGTGCTATCAATAGACACTTCTGATTTTTTCCTATAGCAAGAAATGGTTCTTGGTAGAGTGACTTTTTTTCTTTCTTTGTCATTCCTTTTACACCATGACCTCTCTCTTCCTCATGCCAGAAATCTTTTGCATTTATCACTGTGTTGATGACAACTTATTGATCAGTGGGGATGTGTGCTCGAGAGCCTGTATAGTTTGAAAGTATCACTGGCAAGTGACTTCCTGACCAGGCACTATATTTTCCAGTCTCCCTGAGCTAAGTTCCGTCCATATGACTAAGTTCTGACAAAAGCAATGTAGCCTTATAAAAATGACACAGTGCCATCTTTACTGGAAACATAGGCAATAGAATAGACTGCCTCCTTCAGCAGGGAGATTCCTTAAGTTAGTTCCAGGGAACAGACATGCTGCCTCCTCCCGTGAGTTTTTCAGCCTCACTTCCTGAGACTCAACCGAGATAGTCCACTGGCTGAAATATGAAATGCATTCTTAGTTACTTTCTCGTCACTGTGACTCAATACCTGATATCCATAATTTAGGGAGAAAAGATTTATTGTAGGTTACAGTTTCAGAAGGTCATAGTCCATTCATAGGTGGGCAGCTAGAAAATAGTGTGAGCTCATGGCAAGGCTGGAGCGAGGGCAGGGCCAGAGCCAGAGCTCCAGCAGCGGAGTTCTTCACAGCATGGTAAAACAGACTAGGAGGAAGGGTGGGACCAGCACACACCCGTGCCTTGTCAAACCCTAAGCTTCCGCCCCTTCCAGCCAGGCCCCACCTCCCAATACTACACAGTATCCACAGGAATATCGGGGTTTGGGGGGACACTTCAGATACAAACCATCACGTGTGTCTTCTTAAAAGTCTAAGCACCTATTGAATGCAAATATGCTAAAATCTTTCATATAATCAAATCTTATTTTTAAGAGAGGAAGTTATAACTGAGGCAAAAACTCAGGTCAAAGAGATATAAGTGATTTGTCCAAGGACGACCTAAGAGCATCCTGTAGCACTAGCGTTTGGAGCCAGCTTTCCTGGCTTTGAATGCTGTGATAGTGGCACATACAATAACTTCCAGTTCTGGACAGTGTGCCCAAAGAGATCCCCAAGGGTCATTCAGCTGTCACCCTCAACCCTGGACATTCAACACAATATCTGAGAATAGCCACTTGAAGCCCATCTGTCTGTGAGGGGCAGCCCACTCAAGATGCCAAGAGAAAGAAAGAAAGATCTCTTCAAATTATTTTATCCACATGAATGCGTAGGAATGCACATGGGGTCTGACCATCTGTCCACCAAATATCCTTGTATGACAGATCACTGCGAGGTGTTGCTAGCCAGCATGGAGTAATTAGTATAAACCAAATTCTGTGTAATTAATTAGGCAAACCTAACCCCTTAAAGTTCAACACTGCTAAAAGCCTTCAATAAACATGGGGTATTATAAAGGTCTAACCAAACAGGAGCTAGAATAAAGCCTTGAACGCACCTGATTTATGTTTAAATCAAATGTGATACTCTTTTGCCAGTCAGGAACTGTCAACTCACCATTGTTATCGATAAAAAATTCATGTGTCTGAACACATAAAGATTAATGACCATGTGACCCACTATAGAAATACCTCAGACAACCCCTCTGTGAACCTTGCCCTTTGCTTGTTCCAGCCAGTTAGCTCAATATATTCTAGACTTACTGGCAAGAGACACAAGGGGTACGTTGCAGAGGTTACCATAGCAGCCCCCAATGTCCCCCTTGAGAAGGGCCTCCATTTGCCCAGCCCACACCCTCCATTACGGCACTACAGCACATTTTTCACCTGGGCTTCCCAAGGGGGCCTCCTCACTGCCTGTGCTATTGATTGCTTTAGCAATTTACCGGGTAGAGAAAGTTATGGCTTGGTAATTTCCTGCATACTTCATCCTTTGATTCTTAAAGTTTGGTGCTAATTTAATCCTTAAGAACACTTGTTGCTTGGATGCCCTGATTGAGATTCAAGACCTGGTTATTTGTGTACAAGACTTATCAAAACTCACTGATTGCCAACATGTCCCTGTGACACTAGATAAAACATCAGTCACCAAAAGCTTATTCAGCCAAAATCAAAGACCGAAAACAATCCAAGAATCCAACTGGACAGAAAATCCCAAAGCCAGGGAAGGGAGGTTTTGCATTATTGAAAGGATCACATAACTAGATTTGCCAGTTGGTAGAAGAGGGAGGGGATCAGACTTCTGCAAGGGAGCCTGCTTGTCGCAAGCATTTGCTTCCCCTGATATAATCCGAAGACAGTGTGCCAGTTGAATGTATTGAACTAAAGAAAGCTGAAACACAGTGTTGAATTATCTTTACAGAAAAGCAAATACTGGCTGGGCAGCCTCCCTCTTCCTCTTCCCTGTCTTCCTCCTTTTCTTCCCTCTCCTACTGCTTCTTAGATGATTCTTAATAATTTGTTTCCAGGTCCAGAATGGTTTGCCCCACTTACAATTCATGAGTGAATGAAGTAAGCCTTGGGCTCCGAACAACTTTCTCAGCCTTCTTAATCTCAAAAAGAAAGACTGCCCAATACTTGCCCCTCTGAGAAATGGCACTTTCAGTCTATGGAAGACTGTCAACCAGAGGAAGTGCTCCCCAATCTTTTTATCAGTATCCCCCGACCCTACCAGGGATCTTTTTAGACATTCTTTTCCTAACTACCCACACCCCCATGAAATTTTAATAATACACATATACAGACACTGTAGGTCTGCTTGGGCATTATATATGTACTTAGATTTATGTATTAAAAGAGTAATGCATTTTGGCTTCCCAGTAGACCAATTTTTGCCCTTTGGAAAGAAAAAATACAGGCTCAAATCCATGCAAAAGGTGTGACTTTTTAGTAGCAAGAAGTGTCTTGTTAGAGCTGAGAGCCTGGTAGAGGGCAAAAGGTACCATCTAGGAGAAAAAAAGAGAACAGAAGAAGCAAGAGGACCCAAGACCAATTTGCATCTTTTAATGTTATTGTCAAGAACCAGACTTGACATCGGGTTGTATTAGTCAGTTTTAAATGAGATACACAACTTACAAGGAAGAAAAGTTTATTTCCTCTCATGGCCTCAGAAGTTGTAGTACCCAGCACCTGTCCCAGTGTTTTAGGGTCTCAGGCAAGGCAGTATATCACGGGGGCAGCATGGATCAAAACCATGCATTTCACAGGATGCAGAAGAGAGGATAAAGAGGTGTAGAGTCCCAATTCCCCTTTCAAGAGCTCACCCTCCGTGACTGGAAAACCTCCCACTAGTCCCATTTCTAAAAGTTCTACCACTCTCCAATAGCTTCAAGCTGTGAAGTAAACCTTTAACACATAGGCCTCTGGGGGACATTCAAAATCTAAATTATTGCAGGGGCCTTGTTTACTGACACTGTACTTATTCATTGATAAAAGGCGTAAATATCACTTTCGATTTCTAAAGCCTTTTCACGGTTTGATAGGATCCATCTGCGGGGAAATACACTTTCAGGACTAATTTTAACCAATAAGGAACACCACTCTAATAGCAGACAAAGCCCTGTCCCCTGTGTCCTGCCGGGAGACACAGCTTCATTGTGTCCCACCACTGCCCAGTACCCTGCACAGCAGCCCCCACCCCTGAGGTCCCAGTGCCAGGCAGAGTCTGTTACAATATTCTGTCATTAGTCGGGAGCATTTTAGACTCATATTTTTATTCCTCATCTCCCTGATTGATTTTCTAAATTATGTGTCAGCATGAAGGTGTTTTTTTTAAAGCACTTAACTCAGCAGCAATTAACTGTAAAGCTTTTACAGCTCAGTTTTCATTTCATAGGTCTTTAAGAGCCAGAAATAATATCAATAGCTTCTGAAATCAAGTTTTATTTTATCCCTGGATAAAAAGGAGGTAAGTGTCTTGAGAGGTACTATTATTTAAGGCAACATTCGTTAATCTTTTCTTTCTCTGCTTCATTTCTACCCTTCAAAATTTCTTAGACAAACACATACTCATAATGAATGAAAATATTTTTGGGCAACTTTTAGCTAAAATAAGCATTACTCAGAGAGAAAATTTGAGAGAATGTTCAAGATCTCCGGCCACATTTGGAATGTTTTTGCTTTATTTTGGACAATCCTTACATTTAGCATAGTTGGAGATACTTGCATTCATTTTCTTGAACTGAAAAAGCCAGGCTTCTGAAAATACATTTCCCAGACGGGCGTTATTTTCAGACAGTAGGATATAAAGAACATCAGCAAGAATTACATGGCTGCATCTTTGCAAAACACAGACACTTATTTTATTTTCTTTATTTTATTTTTGAGAATTGAACCCAGACTTTCAAACTGAGCTGCATCCCTATCCCTGGCCTCTCTGAGGTGCTTTGCGCCCTCACCCCCTTTTATGAGACAGTCTTGCAAAGTTACCTGGGCTGGACTGTGACTTGCCGTCCTCCTGCTTCTGCCTTTCAGAGTGATTACAGGTGTGCCCTGCCACACATAGCTGAACGACCTCAATTTGCTAGAATCTGGGTGACCTGGTTATTTTCAACAACACAAATTAAAAAAAAAATCCTTCGTGGAATTTGATAATTTCTTGCAAATCAGATCTTGACCCCGTGGTTTATGTTGATTAACCATGCCCAAGGATTAGTTGAAGATTCTAGAGCCACCAGCAAAACTGTAGGTCAGGAAGGAGACAGAAATGGCGGATAGGAGATGTATCCACTGTGTCACCTGGTGCCGTGCAGGTTTAGAGGATGAGATGGGACAAAAACATTTCCTCTCTGGTCTTCCCGCTGCTTGGACAAGGGGCCACTACAGCTTTATATTCTCACTGTCTCTTTCAGTGTGAGTCTTAACCTCTGTTCACCTTCTACTCATGTGTGCAGAAATATAAGGGCTTGGGTGCCTGTATGTTTCTATGATTACTGGAGTGGTCAACCCTCCCTGTGACTTAGCTTTACACTGCTGCTTCAGAAAATACAGTAATCTCCTTTATTCTGGTCCTAAGATATCCATTTGAGCTCACATATTTCAACCCCTGTGATCTTGTAATATGTTTTATTTTGTTAGAGACCTTCAGAGGTTCTCATGTTTTCCTGTGAGCCTTGGCTGCCAGATATCACAAAGCCCTATGTGATACTTAGTTGCTATAATTGGCTTTAGGGAGCGTCACACACCACTATTACCTTACTTCTGCCCCATCACCGCTCCATCCTACACCCTTTACACGGTATTTGGCCTTTGTTCTATCACCTTTCCTTGGACGTAACATTTACAAGTTACTCTACTATCTGTCTCAGTTCCTTGTTCATTGCCATGATCTTATACCCGACATCCACAAATTCAGGGGAGGAAAGGTTTATTTTAGCTTACAGTTTCAGATGGTCACAGTTCGTTCAGGGGCGGCCGGCAGCAATGGAAGCACATGGCAGAGGCAGAGGTGGAGGCAGCTTCTCACGACATCACAAATGGGAAGGCAAGTTGAGACTAGTCCAGACTAGTAGTCCAAGGAAGGCAGGAAGTAGCTTATATATCCTTCCAGGTCTCCTTCCAGTGATTAGCTCCTCCTGTACCCAGGTGTGGAAGGTGTGGTAAGCCCCCACTACATGCCATTAATCCTAACTTACACGCCACTAATCCAACTAACATGTCGTTAATCCAATTTACATGCCTGTAGTCCACCCCTCCAGACTAGTCCCCAGTGTCCCAACAGCATGTGGTTCTATAGACAATCTATAACATTCAAATCCATGAGATTTGGAGGGGGGACATTTCAGATCCAAACCACAATACTATCCAATACTTTTTTGTGAAAGTACAATTTTTTAAAAGAAAAGAACAAAATTATCTTTAAATGGCTTTCCATTTTGGAGCAGTGAACATCTTGAGACAACTGTGTTGACACCCTTATTGAGAAAAGTGAGCCTGAAGGTGGCACTCTTTGGCAAGGAGATTGGTACCGCACATGAGAAGTCATAAAACTTCCACACCATAACCTGCTCCCCATGAAGTAAAAGTCGTGTCCACCTCCTTAGGCGAAGTTCCCATCTATGAAACAACAGCAGTGCTTGTTACACTCGTGTTACGAGGATCGATGGGGCAGCATCCACAACGTGCCCTCGCTCCTCTGGGGACACGGCTCTATAACTATAATTACCATTACTGACAGCAGCGAGGAAATGTCATAGACTTTTCATGCTGTAGATGCTTGTCCTCTGTGCCTGCCTTGGCTTGGCAAAGGCAAAAGGAGCAGCTGATGTAGTCACACGCTGGCATCGCCCTTCCACCGTACATGCTGGCTCCTGTAAGTGCCCAAAGCTCTGATACAAACAAGTGCTCACATGCAGGAGGCGTCCGAGAAGGCCGAAAACAAAATACCATCACTACTGCTGTTAAGGGAATGCTTGAAACACCCAGTAACATCAGTGCAAGCTGGCATAGTGTGGGGACAGCCAGTAGCAGGTGGCACACAGCCTGGATCTGTTCAGCTAGCCTACACTGAGAATCCCTTCCCTAGTTAAGATGTGCTTACAAAAGATCCCATTTTTTATATTTGAAAAAAAAAATAAATGTTGTTTCTATCCATTACCCTGTCAAGGCTGTTTATGACCCTTTTAAGACTGCTTTTCTCTCAAGGCCAGTTTCATCTCGGGGAGCCGCTCCAGCTCCAGCCCATCACTTTGTCACTTTGCCTCTTGATGGTGCCCGCTCTTCTTTCTCTTACCTGACTACTGACAGTCATTGTCAGGTTGGCCACAATTCCAAATCCCTCCCTGAATAGCTCTTGTGTCTCCCCCTTCTGAAACATTGCTCTTTGCAACCCATGGGATTTTTAAGACTGGATTTTTAAAACACATACCATCCAAATCCTTCTCCAACTCCTCGGTTTGTAACATTTGCTTCCAAGCTTTTTTTCTGAGCCTAAAGAATGTCAGCAAAATCCTAAAATCAGACATCACTCACTGAGTTCCATTTGCTTACTATTTTAAAAACCAGGGCACAACGCATGTAGTAATATTGATGTAGTAGCAATGATTCGCCAAAACCTCAAAAACTAAATGAGATGGGATAGTTTCTGAGTCATGAAACTGCAAAACAGAAGCAAATAATAATAAGGGATATATATATATATATATATATATATATATATATATATATATATATTCCAAGTTTTACTTGGGTACAAAAGAAATATGTACAGAACTTAGCATCTTGCTTCCAGTATAGCATATGAATTCCAGAAACGTGGTTTCAGAATGTCTGAAATTCAACTGCAAACTTGCATTAACACTTACGAGAGAGGAGGGGACCATAAAGTGACAAATTTACTTGGAGTCTTGCAGACTCTTTTTTAGCCAAATTGCTGGTTTGAGACAGCTCGTCATCTTTGTAAGAACATGAACTGCAGACTTGTCACTTTCCCCGCTCTGTGCTAATACAAGCTGAGTGATTATGTGTCTGCCCTCCCCAATCAGCAGCCTCGTTCCTGTTCTCTGCTTCCCAGTTAGAGCCAAAGAAAAGTCCTCTCGAGGGACTAATGAAGGACTGTCATCAGCACTGCATGACTGGATAATGGTGAAATAAATGTTACGGGCCAGCAGCCCCTTCCTGCAGAAAGTACAAGCCTCACTAACAGAACAGACTTTGTGATTGAAGGCTCCTTGAAGCACAGCATTCAGCTAACAGGATGATTATCTTAGCTGCTCCTGTCTCCTGGCCCGTCCTCAAGGACTGCCACCTCCTCATCCCCAGGGCCAGGCTTCTTTCCATTCACCTAATCATTCAGTCAGAAACACACCCCCAGGGAATGTTGCTTCAGAGGTTTCAAGAAAAAATTTAGACCACAGTTCCGTGAACTGTGTAGAAGTTAGTGTTGACCTGATTCTATCCTCCCGTAAGGAGATCAGTAAATGCTTGTGAGAAATGATAAATGTATACAATAATTTATTAAGTGACTGGATTTATTTTCCTATGAAAATATAATTTAATCATCAAATCCTCTATGAGCATATGACTATTTGCTTCTGAGCTGAAGAAACTGAAACACAGCTAGTGGCTGCTTAGGGTCCGCCAGCTGGGAAGAGTGCGACACCCGCTTCCATATGCTTCAATTGGCTCTGCCTTGTGGACAAGACTTCTTTTTCTAGAACTGGCTGGGACCAACAATATCAAGACAAATAGCCACACCATGATTTTACAGAGGATGCATGCAGTAGGAAGCTTTATGAGCGCAGGAAACCTCCTTTCTGCCCTTGCAGGCGCTCCCAGATCACATGCTGGAGATAACAAGGACATAGCAAGTGCCCTTGAAAACCAGGCTTCTTGTTTCAGAGGGCAATTTCACCCTCCCATCCCACATTTCTACACAGCCACATCAGTGGTGGTCTTTGCGGCACTAGAAGCTGTGTTGCTGCCTACTTTAGCCACTGTTGTCCCTTCATCCTAACAAAGCACTGGCAAAGAGGGTGCAGCCTGCTGCAGGTGGGACACATAACTTCTGGCGTCCTTCTAGTCTCCCAAATTCCAGAACCAAAGTTCCTCCAGGATTACCAAAGAAACACATAAACCATTCTTACCGTCTAGCTGTGGCTGAGCTGAAACGCTGTCACAGAGCACCCTGCCCAGGGGATGCTGAGCGTCATTGGCTTCGGATACACTGGGCCTAGTGGACGTATTGGTTATGTAAACCCATTCAGGAAACCGTAGTGGGAGCTATGGAAAGCAGTATGGAGATTCCTCAAAATGCTGGAAATAGAGCTCTCATTTGAGCCACTAATACCTCTCTTGGATATATTCCCAAAAGAGATAAAGTCATCACACAAGAGTGATACATGCATATCCATGTTTATAGCAGCACCGTAATAGCCAAATTGTGGGAAAGCCAGTGTGTCCAAACACAGATGAATGGATAAAAAAATATATATACACAATGGAGTACTGCTCTGCCATAGAGAAAGATAAATTCAGATTACTTGTAGGAGAATGGATGCACCTTAAGACCACTGTGCTTAGTGGAATGAAGTATGAGTAAAGCATATCGTTTTTTTTTTAGGTAAAAGAGGTATTGAAGACAGTAAGAGGATAGACTTTGGAGAGGAGAAGGAGATGTAGGGGGAAGAGAAAAGAGAGGTGATATGTAAATTTAAAAAAAAATAAAAAGAAAGAAATTGGCTCAGCAGGATCCTTAAAGACTAAAGATGCTTATCCCAAGGCTTTGCTATTTGGTGGGAGAACTTTTCCCAAAATAATTCTGGCAATCTGGTTTTCTCATGTTAGCTTTTTCTTTACTTGATCATGCCGTTATTTTTTTCTTTTCAAAACAAATGCTGAAAATAAACAAATCCTCAAAGAGATTACTGTTTCACGTCTGTAAAGTGTAGCTACCCTAAGTAGCTTTAATTTCCTGCATGTATTTTGCTCCTGACTCTTATATTCAGTTCATTGAAGGCAAAAGAGGGGAGCCTTGTGTCCTCCCGTCCAGCCACCACCATTGTGGCTGCCAGGCTGGTGTGTGCAAACGTAGCTTCTTTGTCTGTGCTCCACAGCCTGATGCCTGGGGCATGTGCCTTTTCCATTCCTTCTTGCTATACCATAGAAAAATCAATAGAAATCAGGCTAAATATTCATACTAAATGAACCTCTTCAAAGATGATTGTCACATCAGCATGTGATCACTGTTGATGAAATTGTTCTCATGTATAAGACTTACCCAGAGATTAACTCCAAATGGATAAGAGATACCAAACAGCTAGAACATTGTGCAGGATAAAAACAAGGTGTGGGGTTTGTGTGTGTGTGTGTGTGTGTATGTGTGTGTAATATAAAACATGTATGAGATATATTTGGGCTTGCCATTTATATTTGTGGTATTTTTCATGTTGAAATTCGGAGTTGTTTGAGGCTAACGAGGATTTCTTTCAGATCTGCTCAGTTGGCATTCCTGGGAGGCGATGTCAACTGCCAAGGGCCAGTGTGTGCTAGGACATTCACTTGTCCTCGTCTCATGTTCACTGTCCATGTTCACTCTCTCAGCGGGGAATTGTTACTGAAGGCTCTTAAGCACATTTTTTTAGAATTTCTATGCTTTTCAGCAATCCTTCTTGCAAATGATATCCTTCTTACAGTAACTGGAATGATCAATCAGAGAGGTTTTCTGCAGAGAAAAGAAAAACTTTCATGTTCCAATGAAGACAGATTCTCACAGATTCCAACAGAGCCTCCCACAGACCACGGATAATGACAGTGGGAACTCCCTGGGAGGGCCAGCGGCAATGACGGATGAGGTTCTGTGCTGGGGACAGCAGTCACCAGGTGCAGAGGCCCAGCCAGTCAGAGATCGCATGGTGAAGAGCTCCAGGAATCCCGGACAGCCAGGATGCTAGGCAAGGTCCGTGACCTGCAGGCTGCTGATCTCGACCATCCGAAAACCCAGCCTCCCCAGAAAAGATTCAGACAGAAAATTAACGCTCTCACTGTGCACATCCCTTTTTGCCACCACCACTCACCTACTCCTGTCCTGGAGCAGCACCCTTTGATGGTGACAAGGTGCTCTCTTTTTTTTAAATACTGTAAGCTATAGCCCTAGATATCTCCTCTTTTAAATAATTTGTTTAATCTTGACGTTGTGTCTCACTAAGTTTCCCAGGCTGGCCTTAAACTTGCTATCTTCCTCCCTCAGGCTCCCTTATAACTGCCCACAGGAATACTTTGATGCCTTTCCTGGACAGTGTCACCTATTTTATATGATCTTCAACATGCTGAACTGAAACTTCAAGGCATTTATTTATTTTTCTCCTTTTCTCTGTTTATTTTTTCAAAATTCAGAAGTCATGTTCTCATTGGAAAACATGAAATGAAATAAAAGCACATAAAAAATAGCTACTGGTTTCTTTCTATCCCTGCCTCACCTACCTCCACCCAGTGATCTCATATTCTCATGATTCAGAGTCAAAAAACTGAGACATATTCTACCACTTTCTCCTCAGACATACGCATAGGCAGGAAGTATTCTAAAGTTTGTTTTACCAAAATAAATCACACTCAACATATTATTCTAAAATGTGGCTTTTTCACTGTGTATCAGTTAGCAAATGCCACATAACTGACCAAGCATGGGATTGCCAAAGTGCAGTCTGTGAACTAGCCACCTGTCTTTGCAAAGAAAAGTCACAAAAGTCTTGTTGGAGCACGTCACACCCATTATTTCTGTACTGTCTGTGGCTGTGTCTGCCCTGTCATTCAGGGGTAAGCAGCTGTGATACTCTGTGTGACCCACAGCCTGAAATGTGTACATCGTTCTTTAAGAAAAAGTTGGCCAATGGGAACAACCATTTATTTCCTCATGTGTCTTAGTCACTTTCTCATTGCTGGGATACAGTAGCAGACTCCCACTTAGAGGGGAAGGCTTATTTTAGCTCACAGTTTCAGCTTCAGAAGGTCTCAGTCTGTTTATAGTTAGCTGGCAATGGCTGAAGGGCATGGTGGGGAAGGCCTGGTGGGGAACAGCTGCCATCCCGTGATAGCCAGGAAGCAGAGGAGCAGAGGAGAGAGAGAGAGAGAGAGAGAGAGAGAGAGAGAGAGAGAGAGAGAGAGAGAGAGAGAGAGAGTAGGGGAAACATATGTTTATGTATTCCCAGGTCATGACCCAGTGATCTGTCCCTCCTGATCCTACTTTTGTGGCCCCTCCTCTTAATGGATAATCTATGGATTAATCCACTGATACAATCAACCCCATGACTCAATCACTTTCCAATACATGTGGCTTTTGGGGGAATGTTCCAGATCCAAACTATAACATCATGATTCTGTACGTTAGAAAAATTAACAGGGCTCAACTAGACATTTTTCTTTTCTGACCTAGGGACACTCATGTGAATCCAGTCATAAGATAGCTGGCGAGTCCCAGCCATCTTACACCCATGTTTGGGCTGGCTGTCCACTCAGCAGCATCTGGAAGGTCTCTGTGTGTGGTCATCATCTGACACTACTAGGAAGTGGTAGAATCTTTAAGACTTGGAGTTTAATGAGAGGAAGTCAGATCCCTGGGAGCGTGTCCTTGAAGGGAATATCAGAGCATTGGCTCCTTCTCTCTCTATTCCTGACTGGCATTAGATGAGCAGCTTTGGTCTACCACATGCTTTCTGCCATGACACACTATCTTGTCACGGCCCCAAAAGCAACAGCCAGTTGACCATGAACCGAAACCTCTGAAAGCATTGGGCAAAATAAATCTTTCCTCCTTAGAAAGTCATTATTTCAGATATGTTTGCAGTGACAGAAAGCTAACGTACACACCTCTCTTTGCAAATTTGCTTCTGCTTCTGCTGCTGCTTCATGTTTTTTCTTCTCCCTCTCCTCCTTCCCTCACTCACAATATTCCCAACACACACTCATACACATACACATACACATAGAGGTAACATGTGTTAACAACTTAGTGTACAGCACTCCATACATTTCTGTGTCCATAAACTCACACACATAATTTTAAAAGATACCATCTTACTAAGTTTTAAAAATAATTTCTTTCATTCTTTTCTTTCTTATCTCCCCCTAATCCTTTCACTTTCTCCATATTATCCACACTGTCCAAACACACATACACACACCCATGTCTGGATGAGGAGTGGAGTTTGCTAGAATCATTTTACTCATACTTTTTTGCATCTTGCTTTTTAATATTCAAAATCTCTTTCAGATACATTTGCAAATTTACCAGAGTAGCTCAGCCTCCCTCTCCCTCTTCACGGTGTTACACGTGCAAGGCGCTAGGTATTGATTCATGAACTCTCCAGTCCACTCTCCTGGTCACAGAAATTGAGAAGCAAAATACTGCATTTCCCAGATTCCCTTGGTACTCTTGATGTACATGGATTATTCCCCCAATTAGATGGTCCTTGCACAAGGTTAGAAAGGTAAAGGTGATGTGGAGGCCACTTTCCTGACCCTTGAGGCTGTTTCTGCTGGCAAACAACGTCATGAAGAGATAGATCTCCTTGTCCAATATGTGTCCTCCTGGGTGTCAGAGCAATTATGATGGAACAGTTAAGACTCCAATCCATATTGCACCTATGAAAGATCTCTACCTTCCTGGTACCCAAAGACAATCACAACAACGATAGCACTGTGGGTTCCTGACTTCAACATAACCTCAGGGGTGGCGGCAGAGAAGGTAGCTCCCCAGTGGGTCACTTCTATGATGTCTGGAGAGTCGCAGTCCTCTCAACGACTGTGTAAGCCTGTCTTCATTACTTTTTCATTGCTTCATCAGATTACCCAATATCCTCAACTTAAGGGAGGAAAGGTTTATTGCAACTCGCAGTTTTAGAAGGTCTCAGTACATTCATGGGCAGCTGGCAAAGGCAAGAAGGGTCTGGCAGAGCCTAGCTGCTGGCAGCATCACAAGAGGAACAGTCAGGGGCGTCCAGAAGAATTTGTGGCAAGAGTACCTATTTCCAGGTCACACTCCTCTCATAGGCCACATGCCCATAATCCACCCTCCTGACCAAGCCCCACTTAACAGCACATGAAATTCGTAGATAATATCAGCATCTGAATACAGGCAGCTTTTGGAGGACAATCTACATTCAAACCATAACAAAGCCCATATTTTTAAATTAAATCCTTTTTTGTTCAAACTACATAGAAGGCACACTATTCCCTGTGCTGCATCCTGCTGGGTGCCCTGCTAACACGCAGCAGGGTGATGCACTTTCACCCTGCTGCAGCACTGAACTGCAGATAGATGAGCAAATAGAGCCTCGGCTTTGTTTCCACGGAGACTGCACTTGGGAAGGAAGGCGGGTTTGAAAGGTGAGTATGCTTTATTATAATAAAGGTTTTTAAAAACTCTTTCTAAAAAGACAATAACAATTCATATTTCTAGTAGCAATTCAGATATCCTTGATTACCTGTAAGAGGCATTTATTGTTTTTCATTTTTTGTCAGTCTAAGGTAGAAAAAGTAGGATCTAAAGTAGTATCCCTCATTTCCCTGTGAGTGCGTATCAGCACTGTTTTATGTAAATAGACACTAACATTTGCTATTGCATGGTGCCTACTTATATCTCTTTGTCTACTTTTATTCTGAGCTTTTTGTTTTCTTTATGTTTTTGTCAAACTTGTAAAAAGCCAGTGTCTACATAATTTTAATGCCTTGCTCTACACGTTTTAATCTATATTTTTCTATATTGTATATCAAATATGTCTTTTATCTTTTATACATTTTGGGTTTTTCAGTCTTAATGAATCTTCCCCCAAATTTTGACATAGATTTGTAGTTTTTCAAATTCCTTGCATAGTTTTTATTATTCTTTTTATATTAATTTTTAATTCATTTAGAATTTTGTTCTAGACTGTGATATAAACTGGAAGCCACTTATGTACATCTTGATGATCTCCTAGATCCAGGGCCGGTTGAGCCCCTATCGGACCAACCTCTTCCTACGGAGTAGAATCTCTCTGATTCTCTACCTGCTTCAATTTGTCCTCATCCTCCTGCTCGGTCTTACGACTGTGGCTTTGGAATATGTTCTGAAATCTGAACGAAATACTCATCTCAAAAAAAGAAATGCTCATTTCACAGTTTTAATATTTTTTAGCAAACAGATATAATAGTCCTTCCTAATAACTTTTAAGATCATATTCCCAAATACTAAACTGGCAGAATAAAACCTACCGTGGTACTGCTGGTTTCTGACTAAAATTTCATTAAATTTGAATTAATGAAGTGGAACTGACATTTTATGATATCCTTCCTGTCTTCCCTTCCAAGTATATGACTTAACTGTTCACTTTTTCAATAACATTATTTCCCAATAGATGCTATATTCTCTGTTAAATTTTTCACAAGTATGTTTTAGTTTTTACACTAACATTAATTTTTTTTAGATTTACCTGGGTAGTGATAAAATTTTTTAAAAGTTACCGATTTACTCTATTTAGCTGATACCCACTTTAACAATCTCTCCAATTGTGTTTACTAGAGATTTAGATTTCTATGAAAGTCACATGATAAGCAAAACAGATATTTTTATCTTTTTTCTCATTGCTAATGTGTACAAAGATAATAATGTACTCCTTGATAATGCAAGTTCCACTGTAAGACAATCAACAATTGAGTTCCAATGAGAACAAGGTGACTTTTTTTTTATCTGGGAGGACCTGACAGAGAGATGGATGGCAGATCCCTGCAGCTCGGTTATTTTCCTAGACCAATCTCTAAATCAAACTAGAAACCAAGTGACTGGGAAATTCCCATATTTGGATATTTAAACTGGAGCCAACAAATTCTCTCAAATAGCACCAGAATTAATTTAGACAGCACAGCCCAACTCCGAAATTCCTAGCTGGCTGCACAACTGATCTAATTGTATTAAATCACAAAAGCACAACTCCACATTTGACATAGTTGAATTTCAACAACTACATTTACTATGTTCTGATGAGGTTTTACCGATGATCATATTGCTTTACTTTGGAGTGTGTGTGTGTCTGTGTGTGTTTTTATATTTGTTTGTTTCTCTCTCCTTTTTTTTACATTTACTTTGTTGCATCCCTTAGGTCCTTCAAGAAAAGTGTTGAAAAATGAGGAGAAGGTATCCTTGTGTAATTCTTGCTTGATTCTAATTGAAATCATTTTTATTAACCATTGTTACTTAGACTGCTAGTCACTGTTGTTTTGGGGTATAGATTTTCGGTATTTCAAAGTCACTTCCTTCTATTTAATAGGCAGAAAGCGACATTTTAAAAAAGAAAAAAGAAAACGAGTGAAACTTCAACAAGAAGTTTACAGGTGCACAATTACTGATGTTAATTTAGCTTCTCAGCAGTCAGAAATAGAGTATTTGTGACTAGGCTTAGCCTATACCTCACACTTGTGACCGCAGGGTCACAGAACAACAGAGACGCCCAGACAGTCCGGCAGGGAACAGGAGGCAAGCAGCACAGGAAGCCCCGCCTCCCGTCAGGTTCTCCTGCTGCTGCTGATCCCAAAGCAGGCGAAGTTTGCTCCCCACTTCCCTCCTGCAGCTGTTTGCCATTTCAAAGCCATCCTCCAACAACCTACAAGTATCCCTCCGCATCCCTGGTCCTTGGATGAATAGTCTTCAACTAAACCCAGTATCAAAAATGTCGGGACTCACTGACGTAAAATATATTCTGAATTTTCTCCCCCTCTCTTTCCCATAAGCTCAGTATCAACCTAGCATTCTTGCAAGGAATGTCCCTTTATTTGTACTGAATTTGCAAAGAAGAGGCTTTACTCACTCTTCACGTTCGAAGGCATTCCACTTTATTAATCTCAGATATCTGTATTTTAGGTTACTTGATTATTGCTTTTTCAATGCCTTAAAATGAAACTGAAATTCTTTACAGCTTCTTTAGTAATAAAGGCACAATATGTTCTTTTTGTCATCTAGATCCTTAGTAGTTTGATTTTTATTTCTTATTTAATTCAAAAATTATCTAGAAAAATCTTGATTTTCAAATAGTTAAGTGTTGAGAGAGAGAGAGAGCATTAGTAGGTACTATGGTTGGGATCTGGAATGTCCTCCAAAGGCCTCAAATAGTCAAAAGTTGACTGGATCATAGGGTTGAATTGGATCAAGTGAATGAATCATTTAATGATTTCGTGCGCTGTTAGGAGAGGAGGCCTGGCTGGAAGGACAAGTCCCTGGAGGCATGAGCTGCAAACCTGTGTCTCTTGTGGTAGCTCCACCCTCCTCTCTGCTCTGCCTCCTGGCCACAATGGGGTGAGAGTTCCTTCAGCTAAGCCATCCACTGTGCCCTTTCACCATGGCCAGCTAAACTGGCGTGGACCGAGATCTCTGAAGTATAAACTAAAATAAATATTTTCTCCTTTAAGTTGTGAGTATCTGGTATTGTGTCTCAGTGACAAAAAAATGACTAAGACACAGGAAATTTTTTGTTGTTAATGTTAATGTTATTGGGCTGGGATCTGAGAATACAGACTTTAAAATCTCTGATTTCTTCAATTTGTCAGAGTTTCATTATGGCCAGCCATATGATTGACTCTTTTTTCATGAACAAACAAAATATATTTTTTCCCTTGAGGAATACAAAGTTCTAGACAAATTTCTTAAAACAATCATGTTGATTACATTATTCCATATTTTATGTCCTTATGTTTATCTGTTGTATCTGCCTGCTCATATTTAATAGGAATGCAAAGAATACCCTGCTCTAATTGCTTTTCCTGAATCTTGAGGAGACTTTATTAAGTATCTGTGACATTTCTAGCCTGCCTAATTCCAGTTGTACAAATTTGGGCTCTAATCGTCGTGCAGTGTCCTTGCTTGTCTCCGTCAGTGTTTCAGCCTTAAACTCCATCCTAGCTAGAGCCGCCGTCCTGTTGCCGGCCTTTGCCTTCTATTTGCCTGTTTCTTCATTTTCAAATTTTATCTCCATATACATGATTCTAAATAAATATTATACAGTGGAGTGTGTCGTGCAAAGGCACTATAGGATGCCTTTCTCGTTCCTTTCCTCTCTTCATTTCAACTTCAAGGTTTCAGTCAGATGGTTTAAAAATTTATTTTTCAGAAATCTGCTAGAATTTTCTTTGAAATCTCTTGTATTTCAAGACTATTTTATCAACGTTTGTATTACACAATTCCAATCTAGCATTCTCCAGAAATTTTATTAATATACTAGCTAGGTTAAGACCAAGTGCTATGACAGATACACCTTTGAATCTAAGGCAGTGTGAGCTTGTTTTACCATTTATGTAAAGTTCAGTCTGAGGCAAAAGGTTCTGCTCTGTTCAGTCACTCAGAAACGCTGGCTGATGGAAGCACTTCTGTTGTGGACGGTCTCCCATGTCTCTCCAATGTCAGTATCTGACTGGCAGATAAAGAGAGAGGGGCAGCAGGGCCAGCCTAATAATGGGCAATATCCCTTCCACTTCCACTTGCATTCTGTTAGCCAGAACTCAATAGCACAGCTCCACTGCAAAGAAAATGTGAAAATCTAGTTTTGCTATATCCTCAGTCAAAAAATGGCAGTGGTTTTGAGGAACAAGTTCTGGTCATTCAGTGTCCACTTAACCAAGTGACATACGATATATTTTCAAGACATGCAACTCAAAGTCACCTAGTCACGGCACTAAGCTCAAAATCCAGAAACTCCCCAATGACGGGCAAGCCTCACTATCCAAACAGCTGTATCTCTGAGTAGTAGTGATCCAGGAAACAGAAGACAAGTTACCTGTGCCGCCCTTATGGCTTGGATTTGAAGTGTCCCCCGAAAGCTTCTGTATTTGGAAAGTGCCTTGATTGTGGAGGCTAACTGGATCGAGTCAGTTGATCTACTGATTCATATGCTGTTAAGAGGGAATACTGGTCAGGAGGGCCCAGTCCTTGAGAGGGGGCCTGGAGGGGTAGGTCCGTGTCCAGAATTTCCCTAACTGCTCTACTTTCTGCTGCAGTGCCGTAGGTCGCTGTCATCTGCAGGGCCATCCGGCCATACTCCCCACCACTGCCAGCCATCCACATACGGTCTGAGACCTCTGAACTGTGAGCTGAAGTAAGTGTTTCCTTTCTTAAGATGTGGGTGTCGGGTATGGTGTTCTAGCAACCAGAAAGTGACCGACACTAACCAGAACATCCACCAAGAAGATCCAATCTGAAATACCCCAGAGACAGAGTAGCCCTAATAAAAACTTCCTCTTGGAAGAATGAATGAGATTCACAGTGGCCCCTGGAGCAGAGGTTACGGAATGGGAGTGGCCCCATCCTGGGTTTGGAGGAGTTGTTAGTGGAGACGGTGATTCAGGCCCCTGGATGAAGCCTTGTACTTCTCCACAGCCCTGGGCCCCAGGCATCTCTCTCAACCTGAGACAGTAAGTGAAAAAGCATCTCCTTACTCTGATCTTTTGTAGGGTGCTATATTTACTGAGAATTACTTGTTCAAAGTAGTTCTCAGATTTATCTAAAAACCTAGAAACAGATGACTTTTCCAGCTTTGCAGGGTCTCCTATTTCTGGACTTCCCCTCTATTTGCTGGCTGGACACATGCACAATTTTGGGTGAGAGGAGTAAAGGGCAGAGCCTCCCAGCCTGGCCTTGAGTGGAGCCGCAGGCCCTCCCGTCACCCACCACCACAGAGATAGGCTGTTATGAGAACACAAAAAGGAGCCTGCACGATGACAAGCCTCTGAGGGCTCATGGCTTATCTGTCACTGTGAACAGTGTCTCCTCAACTGCATATTGAAATGTTCTCTACTAACCATGTTTTTTAAATTCTCTTCCATCTTGCTATTCTGATTTTTAAGTTTTTTCAAATATTCTCCTTGGACATAAATAATGTATGTTTCCAATCATCGCATACCTGCATATTTATAAATATCTTTTCTTCCATATCAAGTACCCAGCATATTTCTTTGGATACCAGGCTCCATCTATTGTAAAATGCACCATGATTTTATTCACCACTAAGAAAGAGAAACTACTTCCAATTAGATTATAACGTAATGCTTTCTTATAATTTGAAAGCTTTGACAGACTTAGTTTGACATATTTCTGCCATGTTGTGCTCTCAGACATTAACAAAATGGAGAATTGAGTGCGGTAAGTTGGGTACTTTTAAAGCCTCCTCACATGGAGTCCAGACATCCTAAACTACTCTACAACTCAGAGTTATAACATTATGTTCTCCTACATAACATCATCTCTACCATCAAAATACTTTTGGAAGAATGGTCCATTATTACTTTCAAGATTTTTATCTAAGCTAGTAATCCCTGTTTTACAAGCTTCAATGCTGCTATTCTTTTAGTCTTTTCCAAAAATGTCAACAAAATTTTGTGCCATAACCCAAAAATTCTTATTCCTCCCTGATCACATAGTGGTTTGTCTGAGACGCCACCTCCATCTGCCTGCTCTGTTGTCACCTGGTGAGGCCTCACTCACAGGTGCAGATGTGCCCATCAGATAAGTGGGACATGGTCAGGCTACACATACCCTCCCACTCATTTCCACCTCCTTTGGAGCCGTTCCCTGCCCACAAGAAACAATTCTGCATTTTAACAACTTCTCTGCCAATGGCAACCCACTGTGAAAGAGGAACTTATGAATCAGGGGCAGTTGCTCAAATCTAGCAGCAAACTTGTTCTAGTGCAAATATACCCCTCTTGCCCAGCGTAGATCTTCACATGACACCAACGAAATGACAATTCTAACTTTTCAAAGAATTCATTCAGAATGAGACCCAGCCCTTGCGGTTCACATCGGCATGAGAGCTCAAAGTTCAAATGTTACTGGATCTTAGCCATTGATTATTTATTAACTTTCCAAATTTCTCATCAGTCAAAACCGAGATCTCAAAAAAAAGTCTCACTCAGGGCTTGTGTAGAGGAGGATCCCATGAGCCTCTTCCACCTCACGTAACGTTCTTTTACGTCTCTTCGCTTCGCCTCGTACCTCACAGTTCACAATGTCTAACTTCCCTTTACTCTGCTCTTTCACTTTTTATAGTTTGGTTCTCTTGTATTAAAGAAACCACGTGCATAATATTCTTGCTTACACTGGAGCAGTGGGGTAGAACGTGGCTGGGCTTCCCAGGTTCCTGGGATGATACTGTGTGATTCTTGGCCATGTTTTCACGAATATACTCTGTAGGTGTTACTCTCAAATGCTTCCAAGTTCCTTGAATGCAAGGCTTGTGGCTGCTTCAACTCACCAGAGATTTTTATTGTTGTGGTAGTAGTGGTTGTATTGGAATTAAGCTCAGGGTCTTCATATCCCCCCTTTGTGTATTTTGAGAAAGGGTCTCACGAGGTCACTAAATTGCCCAGGCTAGGTTCAAACTTGTGATTCTCCCACCTTGGTCTCCTAGAGCACTGAGATTACGGGTTTGGAGCGCTGAGTCCTGCTTGTCTATCAAAGCTGAGTGTCCAGGTAACGACGACACCACATACCTAGAAGGACCTAGTCAAGGACTTACTGTTCTCTTTCTGTCCTTCTTTCCTCTCCCCATCTTGTCTTTTCTGTTGTGTGAGAAAGGGAGGATAGCATGTTCAAAGAATCATGAAGCCAATGAAAGGTAGCAAGGGACAGGAACAATAAACAGATAAGTGAGGAAGGAGAAGAAATAGAGGGATTTCCCTCCCTGATGCAAAGAGAAAAGGTCCTACAGCAAACAATGCAGATACAATTCTGATTGATATGTTTTAGCTCAGACTGAACCTAAAATAGCAAACCTTAATAGCAGACTCCACATTCACACAAGGCCACTGCGTTGGTGGATAATTGTGTCCTGGTGGTATTTAAGCTACTCTGGGACACTTCGGTGAAAAAATTCTCACATTTCATGTACAGATGAATGTAACCAGTGGGCTTAACCTCTGAAAGGCCTAGAAATAAAGGCTGTAAATATGATATGGCCCCTAATCCTAACAGGCTTGGAGCAGAAACAAGTGTGCATATAGAATAGAGTCCTCTGTGGTGGTTTCCCCCACTTTTTGCTGCTGGCTTAAGCTGGAATCTTTTTAACGAGATGTGGGGAGCAAGCCCCTGGGGCTTCCAAATGAAATCTTGGATTGCCTAGGAGTTCAGCGCTCTCAGTATTTGTGTTTAGCATTAAGTACCTCATGCAAAGGTAATGACCCTGGCTCCTGGGGCTTATGCTCTTTTAGAAACAGCTCAAGCGAAAGCTTCAGGGCACCCATGCCACTGTGGTACCAGAATGCAGATTAGTAAACCCAGAGGTAATTATTCCTGACTTCCATATAGCTTCAAATTTTCCTTCATCTAATTAGCTTGACCAAGCACGAGCTGAGATGTTTAAAATCCTTTTTAACCTCCTAGTGGAAAAGTTAAATCAATTTCACCCCAAATGTTTAGAAGACAAAATCATTATCCAGGAGTCTTGGATTGAAACAAAATATAGGCTACGATTTGTCTGAGGAAACATTAGCCTCCCACTTGCAATCTGAACAAGTTCTGACTCTAATGGCATCACAAAAGGTGTGTGTTCAGTACTCAGAGGGAAGATTAATAATTCCTGGGTGAACCATGAAAGAAATCTATCGTTGAGGCCTTGTGGGCAGGAACACAGATTTAGGGGGTCAAAACACCAAGCATTCCCATTCATGACCCCACCACATGAACCCCCAATTAATTATGGGTGTCCTAATGTGAAAAATACTTTCATAACAGAAGGGTGACCCATTCATAAGCAGACCACAAATCAGTCATAGTTCCCTGAAGACCATGAAGGAGGTGCTCAATGTGTATCTGTGTTGAACTTCAAGTGTTGCATAATTTATGTTTAAAATCCACTCTCATACATCTACTAAAATACCTACTCTGACCTTTGCTCCCCTCAACTGCACTAAAAAGGACTATAAATCACAGGAGCTCATGTACCCAATCACAGCCCAGTTTGCTCAAAGCTAGGAAACTTTCTTCCCTTGGTGAGTTCATCATTTCTTGGAATGAGTTACAAAAATTGTTGGCATTTTGAGATAATAGCCAATGGCTCTTTGTTTTATATTGAGGTTCACTGTCCACTCAGGTGAACCAAGTGAGGGTGTGACAAGTTGAACAACCAAATTGGCACATCCAAGTCCCAGAATATCTTCCCTTTATCCTTACCTCGATATCACCATCCTCAAGCCCCCACTCTCACCCTGTCACCTTGCCATGGACCTGTCCCCAAGTTAATAGCACTCTGCTTTTATCCCTCAAATACCTCATACCCAAGGACAGCCCACACCAATGGAAAGCTCATATTGCCATTTCATTAGAACAAAGCTTCATTTTGAAGCGCAAACATTTCTTGATTCCTGAGAGACAATGTTCAATTTGCTCAGTTTTGCCAAGAACGATACCTTAAAAATTCTCAAATCAGTTGTGATCATAAGGCGGATGATGCTTAATCCCTCTCCACCCCGCCCAACCACTATGCCTGTGGAGAATCAGAAGCCCTGTGGTGATCACGTGCAGCAAAAAGAGGTCGTTTCCAGCAATTTCCAGGGACACTTCAAAGACGGATCCAGAAGAACTGTGAACAAAGTGTGCTAGCAAATGTCACCCAGCAGAAGGAGGGCACAAGATTCTCCTTGGCAGTTCTGGTGTCAGCTGAGTCTTGGTCCACCCAGGGAGGTAACAGAGGGCTATTAGGCTGGGACAGTGGAGGAGCTGTCTATAAAGCAGCCATCAGATGTGTCTGTCTCCAGAACAAGTGTCCTATTCAAAAGACTCAGCCAATGCCCCACAAGTGGGGTATTTAACTTAGGCCTTATCCCCATAGGCCACTGGAATGTGTACTTGGCTCCCTGTAAAGGTCCATATAACTTGTTAGTATCATAAATGCAAGCTGGAAAAGCCACTAAAAATAAGGCAAAGGAGCTTAGAACAAACCTTTTTGCTTCCTCACTTAATAAAGATTTAAATTTCCCAGTCAATGCATAACACAAGAAGACAAAAAAAAATTCTTTGTATGGGCTAACATAGACAGTAGAATTAGATCTGTTCTTTAACCAGAGATACCGTAGTGAGAGACTTTTATATAATATTCTGTCTCTCTCTCTCTCCCTTTCTCTCCCCCCCCTTGTTTATTTATTTTTGTTTTTTGTAGTATTGATGATTTAAAAAAAAAAAAAGCCCCCAGAGTCTGGAGCAGCTAAGCAAGTACTCTCCCACCAAGCTACAACACCAGCCTACGTTTTTTTCTTCTGTTCTTCAGGGATTAATTTTTACTTGTGACACACACACACACACACACACACACACACACACACACACACACACAAAGTTATTAAGGTCTCTGCATCACAGCAATGTGTCAGATTGTTGATTCTTCCCATATTTTGGAGCCTGGAGAGCATCGCTGGCCTACTACCCCAGAGTACCACTCGTTAAAGATGAATGGGGCCTAGAGCCAGAGGATTCCCACACTCAATTAGGGAAGGAAAAATAGAAATAAAACCAGATCCTTACTATATAAAAAGACACGATTTTTCAAATGTTTATTTTCTACCTCCATCATCCTTGAGAAAAACATCCTCTGAGTTTTGATCACCAGAGCCAGCCACAATGGGAATGAGAAAGTAGAATTCCAGATGAGAACAAAAACTGAGAAACTCTAGGCAGGATCTAAAGCACAGAAGTCAGGAATGAACAAGACTCTGGCAAGGGTTAAAGCAAAGCCCAGCACCTGGACTCCAAACAAGGAGGAGGTATGCTTAGCTCTGCAAAGAATCAAGGCGCCTGGCAATCATGGAGTGCTCCATCAAGACGGTAATCTCTAAAAGATGTTTAAATGGATTCTCGTGGGTCCAATTGCAGTCACCTGCCACAATGCGCAGCAAAAGATGCCACCAGCATGATGTTATGAAAACAAACTGTTATCACCCTGACCTCATTTCCTTCCTGCTGGAGTGACAGGCAGTTGCTAGAAAGCAATAGATGCTATCTCTGGAAACTTCAGTTAGGCTAGGCTCTGGGTTCTCCCATTGCAGCCAGCACCTAAGGAAATGGCCTGCGAGTGAGTGATGTGGGGTGGGGGCTGGAAACATCAGATATAAAACTTGGAGAACAAAGTGGGGCAAAAGGCAGGAAGACAAAAGAGATTCACAGCTCACATCCGTCCTGCTTGAAGGGCAGGCTCCCCTGTCCTAGCTCAGAGTGCCTAGGCACTCAAGGTGCTACCTGTAGAAAGTGCAGACTTTGTCTGCTCTGAGCACCAACTCTATTTGGTATCCTTACATTCCTCTCTCTTATTCTATTGCTATTCACTGTTCCTTCCATTTGCATTTTCAAACTGCTTTGCCAAAGTCAAGGCTGAGAAGACAGGAAACAACAAAAGTCAATCTGCTTACTTAACTGAAGTGACCATTTATTTTGGTTTGCTGGGGACAGCTTCAGTTTGTGTCTGTTGTCTATCTTACATAGAAATCCAAATCAGATGTTCACCCAGTCACGGCCACACGCACAACTCCTCTGTCCTCAGCCTTCCCTCTCCCCACAACTTCCTGCCTTTTCTAGCCCACATCTTTTACACCACACTGTATGGTAGCTAATTCATAATTTATTACTCATGTCCCACTTACCTCCAAAATGGATTAAAGTGGTATACAATGTACTCACCTGAAAAAATGTTGACCAGAAGTCAAAAGTTACCATGAATATCACCTAAGTATATACACAAATGCACAAAGTTGTCCAAATGAAAGATTTAAGGACAATGAAAACATTACTTAACTGAAGACTACAGATGAGACAGTAATTGTAATTTGGGTAGGGGGTAGGTTGAAAGGAAAGCGGGGAAGGTCTTGTTACCTTGACTAGATATGTATGCGTACAAAATGCCCAAAACAAATGTAAACCTTAAATTTTGCACTTATACATATCAATAAAATGGGGGGGGGGGGGAATAGAAAAGTTATTCTGAAGCAGTACAAAGACCAGTCTGTGGCCCCCAAGGAGGGGGGTCTTGAACATAGCCTCAAATTCTTTCTTTCTCCTCATTATGGTTGGGATCTAGAATGTCTCCCAAAAGCCTCATGTATTTGGATATTGTGGAGTACCTACGGAACCTTGTGCTGCTAAGAGGTGAGGCCTGGCTGGAAAGGGTGGAACACTGGGGCATGACCTGGAAGGAGTTATCTCTGCCTTCCTTGCTCACATGGCTCCCTGTCTGCCATGTTGCAAACAGCTTTCCTCCAGTTAGGCCCTCTCCATGTGCTTTTGCCATTGCCAGCCTCCAAGGAATGGCCTGAGACCTTCTAAAGCTGTAAGCAAAAATAAACCTCTCCTCCCTTAGGTTGTCGATGTTGGGTATTCTCTTCCAGCAACAAAAAAAGGAAGTAAGACAGCCCTTCAAAAGACTTTTAGGATACATGGCGAAGAGTTCTTTGGACACTTAATAGCGTCTTCTGTTGCCTGTATGCTTCTCCCATGCACCCTGCGGTACTGGTTTGACCTCAGCTTCTCTTTTGTTTTTCTCCAATTTTCTCACATTTGAGATAGTCATTGGGTCCCTCCTACTTGCTGAACTCCTCGTGGGACCACAAAGCAGCGTAGCCTTGGTTTGTCAGATCCCACGGAGTGTCTCTTTCTGTCTTTCCCTCCTCCATCCCAAGGGACAACATGTAAAACTTCAGTGATATGTATATATAAATAGGGTATTCATGATTTTTCAGGTGTTGTGGACACTTGAAGCTTATACAATTTGGTAAGCTCCAATAAAAAGAATAAAGAATTGTAATTGTGAATTTATGTATAAAAGTGATTATTGAATGGGAAATTGTTTTAGTTACTTTTTCATTGCTGTGACAGAATACCTAACATCCATGACTTAAGGAATGAAAGATCATCCTAGCTCACAGTTCAGAAAGTCTCAGTCCATTTATGGGCAGCTGGCAACGGTAGAAGTACACGGCAGAGGCAAGCCGGAGAAAACTTGTTCACTTCATGGCATACGAGAAGCCAAGTCAGGGAGGAAGGGCAGAACTAGTGTATACTCTTCCAGGTCCTGTCCCACTGATCTGCCCCTTCTGGGTCCAACCTCAGTGTCCTGCCCCTTCTAGGTCACGCACCCAGTAATGTGCCACACAACCCTAATCTACAGCATGCCCCCAATTCTCCACATGCCTGTCTTCCACCACACATTTGTAATCCACCCCTCCTGACCAGGCCTCACCTTCTAACAGTACACAGAATCCACTGATGATCTGTAGCATCCATATACATGAGGCTTTGGGGGCCTTCCCACCCTACCCAGACTGCTCTGTGTGACAGTGTACTAAAAAATCCCACATTAGGTATGCTTAACTTGCTGTAACCAGGTTGTGAAATGATATAACTCGGACTGCCAATATACTAAAGTGACTCCATTTTGTGGTGATTATGCTATTCAGGTCATGTCTTTGCTGTGTGAGTTAGAGTTTACTGTGTGTACGCTAAAATTTACTTTATAAGTCAGTTTGCTGTGAGTTCATAATGGGAGGCTCCACCTGCCTTGCTTTGGAGCCTGGCTTGTGCACTTATCAGATGTCTCTGGAGTCTTGCGATAAGGACAGAAGTTTAACCTCTTCCCCGCCGCTCCTTGCCTTCATGGCAGCCAGCTGAGAGTCACGTATTTCACAAGAATCGCATATTTTGCAAGAGTCACGTATTTCATGCCAGGGACAGCCAGCCAACAATGATGGCTAGGTGTTGGGTTATGATTGGTCACTATGTATGATGTACATAATCTCAGTCTAGAAACATCTGATTGACAAAGAAGGCCACTTCATTCCCATAAAGAGAAAAATCCAACATGAGGAGCTAACAATTATAAACATTTATGCCCCAAACATTGGTGCAGAAAAGAAACGCCACTAAGCAAAACAAAAGCTACTGTACTTTAAAAAACAGATAGACCCCAACTCTATAACAGTGGGGGATTTTAATATCCCTCTCTCCCAAGAATTCAGGTCAACAATGCACAAAATCAGCAAAGACATAGCAGATCTTAACTACTTCATGGAAGAAAGGGATCTGACAGACATAAACCGAATTTTTAATCCAACAACAGAATACACGTTCTTCTCAGCTTCCCGCAGAATGCTCTCCAAAATAATCCACATTCTAAGCCATAAAACAAGCTTAAACAGATACAAGAAAGTTGATATAATCCTATGTACTCTGCCAGACCACAGTGGAATAAAACTAGAAATAAACTACAACACTAACAAAATATACAAATGGAAACTGAACAGTATTCTTCTAGAAACATCTGCTTATGTTCTTCCTGTCCCTCCAAAAACAAGAGGTACTAGTTAAATTATGGAGTTGATTCGGTTTTTGTATTTAATCCCTCCGTGATAGTTAATTTTAGTTGCCAGCTCAATTGGATTGAGGAATACCTCAGGAATTGATAAGCAGACTTCTGAGTGTATCGGTGAGAGTGTTTCCAGAGAAGACTGGCGTGTGAATCAGTGAAGTGAATGGGGAGGACCTGTCCTGCCCATGGGCATCATCATCCAATGGGCTGGGATGTGAGACAGAATGAGAAGACACAGGAAGCAGGTACTACCCCTTCTGTCCTTTCCTTCTTTTCCAGTGGGTGCAGTTTGCTGCTGCTGTTGCACATAAGCATCAGGCTCCAGGCCCCTTCCTCTAGCCCACCTCTCTCTCTCCTTCCGGGGCTTCCCATTTCTTAGATTCAGTGGCCACTGGCTTCCCTGGTTCTTCATCATATAGAAGGCTAATGTGGGCCTATCAGCCTCTGATTGTATGAGCCCACCCAAAAATCCCCTCTTACAATTATATATACCCTAATGGTTCTGTTTCTCTGAAAAACTCCAAATGTGGAACCTTTCTAGGCAATGATGAAATAGCCTTTTAAGAGAAAGGGGTGTTTCGGGATCCCATCCCAAGTCCTGAGTCTCTCTCAGTTCCAAATCTGTAGAATTTCAGTCCTGTTTTGATGGTAGACATGACAGGTGTCAGCTTCATAGCCATTCACAGCTTCAAGCCTTGATTCTGGAGCTCAGTGACGATGACGTGTAGGTTATACACTCAACCATGGCCGAGCAATTGTTGCCTCAGGGGCTACACCTGATCATGTTTGTGAAGCAAACATACTTCTCACCCACTCTAATTTTCTGTACTCTTGCAGACAATGGAAGCTCAGCAGCCCTAACCAAATCCATCTGTGCAGCCAGCTTTTCACAGGGCCTTGAGTATCCTAGAAAGTAACTGAAAGAGATTTAGGAATAGCGCCCAAGTATGTGGCTCGGAACCCATAGTTCCCAGGGACTCTATACCCTCTTGACTGCAGACTTTTATTTCTTTAGGAAAAAAAAAAAAACACTGCTCCAAATCCATAGAAGAATGCAACGGGGTATCACACTGAACCAAGACGTAAGTCAACATGAAATAATGGGTCGACCAAGTCACTCATCCTCTATCCCTCAAAATCCCTAAGTCCTGACACCTTGCAGCGTCCTGGCACCATCACGGGCCCCACAACATGTGCAAACAAACCATCTTTCCTGGACTTCTGAGAATTCTAGTCTTCACATTGAGGATGGCTTCTAAGTCACCCACGTTATTTATTAGGAAGAAGCCTACAAGCAACCGTAACCAGAAAGTCTCTTTGCTTTTGATCTCACCAGCTTTCCCAGTGACTATCTGGACATTTTCAGATCATAAAAGACTCGTTTTCTTATTCTGTCCTTCCCTGATCTGTCTGGAATCTAATTGAAATCTGGCATGATCCTTGTCTCTTCAGTCCACCATATGAAAGCGTGGACCCTCTAGGGAAGGCAGCTGCACTTGATTCTTTAGGGCGGCAGCAGGGGGAGGAAGAGTCAGTGGTCAGGCAGATAAGAAAGAGGGAATAAGCCGAGGCTCCTTCCATAAATAAGCTCCCCTGAAACAGCCTCTGGCTGGCTTTTAATTAAGTGGGAACCGTCCATTTCCCTCATGTTCCCATGCTGCAGGATTCAGAAGTAGTGCTGGCCTTCTACTACTGGCTGGTTCCTCATTGTCTCCTTTTGCAGATAATTACTCTTCCAATTCATCTTAAAACTCTCTTTTTTATTCACTGCATAGTCATAATATGCAGTATTTTGCATCATGTTTTTGTCCTTTCGCTTAAGCAAAAAAGCTTTCCTGAAGTCCATAGTTATGTCTTATGCAAACTTGCAGCCTCAGTGTTTGACATAGAGTTTAGCACATAAAAAAAAGTCTTCAAGAGATACTGGTGGGAGGAAGAAGAAAAAAAAGAGGGAGAAAGAATAAGAGGAAACTTGAAGGCCTATAATTTTAAGAGCACATTATACAATGTCTGGTTAATATGCTGAATGATAAAAGAAAGATTTGCAAATATTTGAGCAGCTTGGAAGAGTGAGGCAAAACCAGCAAGATGAAATTTAACACCAATCCATGTAAATACCTGTATCAGTTTCAAAAAATAAATATAAGTTTAGCATAGGAAAAAGCAATAAAGAACACAAACGCTATCTTTAAATATCTGTGGCTCACTGCAGAGCAAGTCTGTTGTGTGTAGCTCCAAACAGACCTGGAAGGTTTTCTTTAAGCCCAAGGAAGAGGAGTTAGGGTTAGACGTCCATGTTGTTTGGTGTGTGCTAAGTACAGTGCCTGGGTCATAGAAATGGCAGCTGTAATCTCTCTTATGAATATTATTTCTGGTGTCATGGTCATTATTGTTTGTTAAAGCTGTCCAAGAGTCAGCCTTGAGGGGCTCAGAGCTCTATCCCTGGAAATCCAAGGTTATCCTGGAAAGCCACCTGTCTGGGATGTTTGTTGACCATGTCGTCCCCTTTTCCCTAATCCTGTGATCCCAGGAACGATGCCCTGCCTATTCTGGATGGCGAAAGCCACAGCCACAATTCCTGGCTGAGCAAATTGCCTTTCCATGAAGAAGCTTTTGCACTTCCTGCATTTGCTGCAGCATGCCTCCTCCGAGCCACCCTCGAAGAATCTCTTTGATGCCGAAAAATAAAATTGCTTTGTGTGAATGTTTGTTTAATCTCATATAGATACAAATGCCTTGTATCTTTGGGGCTATGCCAAACTACTCTCTGTATTTCAGAATTAATCTTATTAAACAAAGCTCTATTTAATACCCTCTGTCATTTACCAGAGGTGTTGAATAATTCTGCACCTGTTCCTTTTGCTGCTTCACCATTCACCCCTCCTGGATTCAAAATTGCAGAAAGAAGCTCGTCAGCAAGTTCGGGTTGGACAGTGGGAGTCTCATTGTTGTTTCCGTGCTGCAGTAATGGCGGTGCTCCAAGTCCTTAGTCTCAGTTGCTTAAAGAAAAGATCAAGGAGAGCTCTTCTGTTACAAAAACAACTAATGATGTTGTGAGGTTGCTTCATTAACTATTAAACTTAATACAATCACTTGTGATGAACCGTCAGTATTGTTTTAAAAATGGGGTTCATATAAATTTACTATGTGTGTGTCATCCCAAAGAACATAAGAAATCCTTGTTCTTGATTATCTAATTTTTAAAGCAAATTTTGTACGTAAGTATATATGCAAGTAAGTATCAGTCAACACAGAGTTACTGCTCCCTTCTTTCTCTGTAGTTCTGGATCATCTCCACTAGAAGGCATTGGAGAATGATCCAGCACCTCGCCGTATGAGATAATCACTCCTTTTTCTTTTGGCAAATATTCTACTGTGTGCCAGGCACTGTCCTACCTAGTTGTGACTGCAATGAGAATCAGGAAAGCGAAGCTTCTACTCCCACGCCCATAGATATAGTACACTCACAAGTGACATGTACCATGAGGAAATTAAAACAGAGATGAGAAATATGCTGAAGGCACTGCAGGGGCCAGAGAGAGCACTGTAGATCACCTGCTCAGTCGGCCTCAGCGGGGAGGGAGCGTTTGGCTCAAAACCAGAGGAGAAAGATCCAGATATTTGAAGATCTTCAAGTGGATGATGACCTTTCCGGATGGCAGGATGGGCGAATGCAAGAGTCTTGCGGTGAGAACAGGCTGTATGAAGTAAGGAGAGAGGCAGGTTCTAGGGACCAGAGTGACGGCAGCGCCTGAGAGAGCCAAGGGCCTCCAAAGGGACGAGGAAGCCGTGGGTGATGCTAAACAAGAGAACCGTAGGATGATCTGCTTTGTGTTTTCGAAACGTCACCTCTGAAGAAGAAGAGTTGGAAAGGAAGCCGACACAGGGAAGCTTTTATGGAAAATGACGATTTTGACCGGAGGCATCCAGGTGACCGGGGGCAGTCCCTCCCTGCACCCGGGAGCCCTCAGTGCCTTTGCTGTGCTGTGCTCCTCTGCCATGCTGTTTCTGCCTTGGAACCCAACAACCAGGACTGCCAGGACTGAATCCTCTGACACTGTGAGCCAAGGCAGCCACAGTTGTGCTTCACGGACGGGAAAGCTGATTGACACAGAGATCCAACAAGCAGCAATACCAGAATGTGTCTCCATGAAGTAGATTGTGTTTTCCAACTGGAAAAAAAATTTTTTTTAATGTATTGCATTTCCTCCCTGTGATAAATCTTGGATGTTGTTACCAATAGGACATCTAAAGAAATGTTCATATAGGATTTAAGCTCCTTATCTGCACATTCCTAAATCCAAAAAGTTATAAAAGCTGAAATGCGTCTTGATAAAATGATGGCAAATTGAACCCATTAGAGGAATAGGAAGCTGGGGTAGAGTGGTGACTTAAGTGAAATGACTTAGGCGCGGAAGATCAATATGTTAAACACCGTATGGTTTCTCGGACTTGGGAAACCCAGAACACAGACATTCTTTGGAACCATATGAAGTGATAGCCAGAGCCGGGGGAAGGGACAGGGATGGGGGTGGGAGGGTAGAAGATGGGAAGGGATTGTGAAGTCGATGTGATACATAGATGTACGAAACACCCAAATTCATTGTAAATACTATGTATTACATTTGTATATTAATAAAAATCGTGGGGGGAAAATGATGGCAAATTCATTTGGCCCCCAAGCCTGACCTACTACAGCTCAACTGGAAGCAAAGTCTGACCCTAATCAATGTGAGGCTGAAGTTGTCCTTTATCCCACTTACTGTGAAAATTTACATTTGTTGCAGAGATAAAGGTAAGAATCAGCATGGGTGCTGCCCTGGACTCTTCTACAATTGTTCTTCAGGAGTGATAAAAATATGGCATATGCTTAAATAAATTAATTTATTACCATAAAAGACATATTACCACTAATCCTTCTCAAAATAACCCCCTTCCTTCAAACACACTTACGCCATTCCTCTTACCACTGTCTGAAGCAGTCTGCAAGTCCTCTTCTGTGATTGCCTTTCACTCACTTGTTGTGTCTTTCATCGTGGTGTGCCCTCATTTACCTTACTCACTGCTTCTGTCATCTCTGGCTCTTCCCCAAAGTCAAAAAGACCATGAGAAGAAGAAGTTTGGAATTGAATCAAGACATTGAGACAGCCATGGCAATGTAACTAAAGAATGAAGCATATTGCTTTTATTTCTGTTAAAGATTCACAACAACCTAAATTGCAGTTAATCTATTAAATAGTAAAAGAAAATTAGGCTCATAGAAGTTACGTAAGCAGTCTTAGGCCACAGCTACTAAGCATCACTTCTCAGATGCCATACTGGGTGTATCTAATTTAAAGGTCTAAATAAGTCAGTCTGCAAAAAAGGAGGTAAGATATAGCTTCTTTTCAATTTTTGTGGCTCAAATTCTTAGAGATTCCTTCAAATATTTACAGGCTTTCATGGCAATTATTTTAAAAAACAAATAATATGTAGTCTATTTAGATGAAAAGATATTCTCAGTTAAAAGTTTAGTGGGTGGATTCTCAAGATTCTTATAGAGACCCTTTTAATTAACTTCCTTCAAGTATTCAAAAATATTATCAACAAAGCAGAATTATTGTTAACAGTTATAACATGGAATATTTAATTTCAGACAGGTCAGGTTTGGATCACAGAAGGATATTTTGGAGGTGTGCCCTGTCTCCAGACACTTCATAGGGCGGAGGCAGCAGTGGCAGGAGAAATTGTATGTATGGTCTTGGCTGGGCTCCAAACAATGTACATTTGAATATGTTCTCTGCTTTTGCCACATCTATCTCTAGGCCTTTTTCATCACTTATAATATTAATAAATTGACTTAGAATGTCCCTGCTTTCCTTCTTACCTTATATTTCTAAGATTATCCCTTTGTTCAAGATGCTTGAGGCCAGTTGTGTTGTGGAATTCAGATGGATCAGATATATTGTTGGCACGGTATGACTTAAAAATACAGTGTGTTTAAATTAAAATATTTTATTACAGTAAAATAAAAAGCCACACAGCCATTAACTCCCCTCAAGGAACCTCTTCCCACTTTGAACAAACTTATCTCATCTTTCCTGCCACTTTTTGAAGCAGTTCGGGAAGCCCTTTTTTGTCAGCATAGTTAGTTGTACAGCCATGGCTGCCTCAGTGTCCTGAATTGATTCAAAATGTTTGCCTTTTATGTTATTTTGACTCTGGGGAAGAGCCAGAAGTTGTATGGTTCCAGCAGGGGTGGATAAGGTGGACGGGGATGAACTGTAGTGTTTTTACAAGCCTGCCTCTCTGCCTCTCTTTTGGATGGTACGCAGCAGAAACACTTGCCGTGTCTTAGATCACACTTTGTGAGGACACAGAGGCCTACCAGAACTGCTTGAGAGCAGAAAGAATGATGGGGCACATTTGCTTGAAACAAGGAGTATCCTCAGAGCAATTAATGGCAATGTATCATTTACTGTAGTAATATTTTAACCGTGTATTTACCATGCATATACACATGGTCTTACTCTCTTTCCTTCCTTTGTCAAGAGGAATTATTGTTTAACTGCTGTGTGTGAAACAGTCTGCAATAAAACCAAAACAGGGACCCAGGAAAGAACCCTCAGCAGATCCCCTAAGAAGCGCCCACTCCTGGAGAATACCTCTCTCAGCCCCCAAGATAGTTGACAATGGCCACAACAGACCAGGTTCTGCATCCTATGTGGTCACTTGTTACTTGTCTGACTTTGGTGGAGTCGCTTAATTTCTCTGAACACCAGTGCTACCACTGTAAAACAGACATGATACTGTTCACCATACAAGGCTGCCGTCATGAATATAGCAAACGGAGCACCCAAAACTGCTTCGCAAACTGCAGAGAGACGCAGAAGAGAGGGGAATGGAAGAAGTGCCCAAATTTGGAAGCAGGAGAATCTTCTGCTCAATAAAAAGAAGCGATGAGAAGGCAGACGTGCCAAATCACAGCCCAGTAAGGCTGAGACGGGTGCTGGGCAGAGCTCTGGGCTATTTCAGCGTGGTGGCCTGGTTTCCGTTGGGAACAAGAACATGCAGCGGATTCCTGACCAAGTGAACCATGCGATGTTGTGCGGGGATTCAAACTGTTTACTCTTCCTTCCTAGGAGACTCCTCCTGACTCAGTAGAATAGGAGCCTTCTTTTAATCTCTTGAAATTCTAGCAGAAGACTGCCATGAATTCTTATGCATAGGAGGAAGCCGCCTCCAGGCTTTCCCAAGAGACAAAGGAAGACTAATTTCTGTAAGATAAGTTATGACCATGAGTCAGAGGTCCTAACAAGGGGCTGCTAACTTAGCAGGTGAGACTCAGGTACATATATAGTAGAGACCTCTCACACATCACTGGTAAGATCCGCTAGAAATGCTTCCCCTAAGCCAATGTACATGTAGCAAGAGGAGCGGAGAGGGACTGTCACAGCGCAGTGGCTAGCCTCGCAGGTTCAAGGCCCCGGGCTTGATTTCCCAGGACCACGCAAAATTAATCAGGCACAATGATGCACACCTATAACACAGCACTCAGGAGGCTGGGGCAGAAGGATCGCCATTAGTTCCTAGGCTAACCTGGGCTACATAGTGAGTTCAGGGCTGTCCTGGACTGCAGAGTGAGACCCTGTCAGAAAAAAAGAAGAGAAAGAAAGCAAGAGCAAGAGAGGAAGGGAGGGAGGGGGAGAGAGAGAAGGAAGGAAGAAGGAAAGGGAGGGGCTGGAGTGGGGAATAGAGGGGGTGGTCGAGGATTGACAGGAGACAGGGTCCCCCAAAATGGAGAATTACTGAAAAGCAGGATTCTAGAAAAGGCAGCAGGCTATCACTTGTAACAGCCTGTCGCTGCTCACCACCCAGAACGCCTTACCCAGCTCAACTAGAAGAACCTGTAGGCTTTGAGCCACGCGGCAGCCCACTTTTCCTGCTTCCCCTTCGGAGTGGCAGAAGCTTTATATCTTCTCTTTACTCCTCTGTAATTTTCCCAGCAAAGTCCTCTCCTCACAACCTGCCTCTCATGTTCCATGACCTATTCCTCAAGCCCATGGAGACACCAACTCGGCACAGAGGCCCGACAGGATCGGGGCCTGGCACCACCCTCACTAGCAGGAGGAGAAAAGAGAGAAAGAGAAAGGGAGGAAGAAGAATCAGGCCTCTCAGGGTACCTTTGTTTCCTCACTCTGACAGAGACCTGGGGCCCGAGCACTGCTGCTCTACCTTGCCGAGCACAGAGGACTGTCAGGCTGCCTGGGAGTGCATAGCCACAGGCAGTGACGGACACAGAGGCCTAAGTGGTACGAGTGTGTCCCTTTCAGCCGTGATTTAGCTCAGTGTTTGCACGGGGGAGAGCCAGCTCAGGGCAAGCCAGAGCCCTCAGTTCTTTGTGAGCGCTACCAATGCCAAATATTTACTCCCATTTTTAGAAAAACATGATTTGATCTGAATAAAACCACCTTCCAGCTGACTGGACAGCGGCAGTCATTTTGGGGAGCTAGCATAGAGACGGGCTACAGTCATCTACTGGAAAGTTGCTTTTCCTGTTTTAACCACAGAAATTAATCTGCAGTCTATCAGAAACCATGACTAAAATGGGTCAAGATCTGAATCACAAATCAGAGCAAGGATACTTGCTTCCAACACTGGGTATCAGGTCACTGGTGCTATTTTTGCCTTTAGGTTTCTCTTACAAATTTCTAGGAGAGTTAAAGGGAAAGTGCACAGAATGTAGCCTCTCTTCTGATCTTTGAAATGAGAATGCAGCTGTCTGGACTCTTTTTCCCAAAGCCTGATGAGAAAATGGAAAGAAAAGACTCCTAACCTTGAATGATAGCATGCCAGCGATAACTGCAAGCTGGGCTGTCCAAGAGACCAGGTGACTCTGATCTCTTAAGCAGCTAAAAAATCGGAAAGGTAGGGAAGTGCGAAGTGAAAGCCATCGGCGGAGTCGGCGTGCCCGTTTGTGCTTCTCACCCACCCCAGGGCAGGGTTGGACAGACAGACTGTCAAAGAAAACCAAAACTGAACAGCCACTAACGGAACAGAAAAAGACTTCTGTAGGACTATGGCAAAAGGAGAAAGGAGACATTGGCATGAAACTGGGCTCGGTTCCGAAGACAGAAAGGGCAAATGGGAATTTATAACCAAGGAGCAGGGTGGCATCAGTGAATAGAAAACTAGCTAAGAGGAACTATCAGGATGTCATGAGAATGGATGGAAAATCAAGAAGACTCATCAGGGACTACCAGAACTTTGGTTACGCTGGCTCAGCAGGATTCTTGCTGACGACAAGCCAGGATGATCAGACACTGTAGGGCATGGGGATAAGCAGATATTGAAGATGGTCTAATCTTGAAAGTAGACCGTTCTTGCTAAACTCAATTAGCAGGTTTCTGCTACAACTAGATCTTACTATGAAATGAATATTTTACCGTGAGGTGCAGGATCCAGAGGGCCAAATTCCAAGTTCTGGGGTGCTCCGATTAATGAATCAGACACACAAGTGCACATACAAACACATGCACGATACACACCGGCAAGGGAGACAGCAGCAAATTTATTGAGGCAAGAGCACACCAAGGCTGGAGGGGCTCATGCTGGTGGGAGGCTACGGTAAGGCATGAGCGCAGAGTAGACTCTGCTCTGGTTTAAATATTTTCTTTCCCAGTTCGTAAGCACCTCCAATTATTTTTTATTATAATTGTGTGCATGAGATGAAGTCTATATGTATGAACCCTCAGTGAGTTCCAGAAAAACAGGGCTACTATCAGACGTGCCCAGAGTTCCAGTGTTAGAATTGCCCCAGCCCGGCTTTGGAGGTCTTTGCTTCCCTCACTTGATCACCACTCACTGGTCAAGTGGTAGGCTCTGGGTAAGGTTGGGCTTTGGCCAGCATCGGTGAGTGCAAGGGAGTGATAACTGAAGGGATGGCACTGTGGCAAATGGAAGGGAAAGGCCCCGGGGCTTCCAGTTGTGCTGCATCGATTACATGGACAGTCCTGGAAGGAAGCTCAAGAGCCTGCCCAAAGCTCGGTCAAGCAAGATATCTTTGTCACTACTCTCTACTTTCTCTCATCATCTAGCTCTAGTTTACGGAGCAATGCGTCCGAAGTAGACCACAATCATAATTGGTATATTTAGGTTTTAAGTCCAGTTAAAGATGGAACAGCTTCCTCTAAAAATAGAAGAATCTTCCATCCGCGTAGATATAAGCTGCAAAGCTTTCCCACAGCTCACCCTCTACTCTAGAGGCAATTTCCCACACCCACGTCTCATCTGTTGTCTTATCCTTCTATCCTTCATCTCCTCTGAAAAGCATTTGAGGCAGTCTACTTGGAAAGACATGTACATGCATGAAGGACAGATCAAAGAGCAAGTCAATATCTGCCACTTCTCAAGTAGCTCTAAGAACTCTCTCACTTGAGTCAGTTTGATCAGATCGCTTTCCAGGCCGCCACCATTAAACAGAAATGACGGGAGATGCCACCATCTTGCAAAGGACTGGAGCTGGAATCCCCCGCAGCCCCAACACGCATGCACACAAGAAGCTAGAGCAAGCAGGCAAGCAGTGCCCAAGACGCAACGCCGTGCCTTTCAGCTGCTGTCTCTGCTCCACGCGCTCAGCCCCGGGCCAGTAGCCAATCACAGCACTGCCATCCAATAGACCCCACCCCGCAGTGTGCTGATGGGTGGCTTGTGCAGATGAGAGTGGTGGAGCCCACCGACCAGGTACACGTGAGCCTGTCCAAGCCAATGAGAAGAGAACGGCACCAAGGTGGCAAGCCGTGGGACTTACAAGTTCAGAAGGGGAAAAGAAAGCACTGACAGAAGGAACAGCGCCTCGGAATAGTCCTCATTACGGGCGCTTCCATAGATTTCTCCCCAGCTCAGGCTGTGAGCCATGAGCTCTGCCTGACCACAGGAGAATCATGAGGTGCCTGTCTCTGGAGGCCACTGCCCAGCCACTGCCTCACAGTCTCCAAGTGCCTGGCTCTCAGCACCATATACTCCTTGGCTTGGCTTGGGCTGAGATTTCAACTTTGTATGTTTGACATCTTGGGTAGGTAGAGAAAGCCTTGCAGCACCTGGGAATCTTGTAAATCCTCAATTTACAGATGGTCTCACCCAAAGTCATGTGGTCATTTTCACTCCACAGGAAAACTTCTTGTCGGAGCTAGGTTAGGGGTCCACAAGAGCTCTGTTCTCTGGGTCAAGATGGCAGCTGAGTAACAGAGGTGCACAATGTTTCCTGGTCGACCCACTTAAAAAGTTGAGAATTTAGTCATAAAACAACTCTTCAATGTAGCGAGGACAGGAAGGAGCACCCCAACAACTGAAAGGAAGCCAGGGGAAGGTCAGAAATCCCGAAGGAACGTCAGAAGTGGAAGGGAAACAAAACAGCAGCCTAGGAATTTCATTGTTGTAGTTTTCTTATGTGGACTGGTGGGTGAGGCCAGGCTAACGAATCTCAACAAAGGTAGAGCAAACACAGAAAAAAAGAACTTTTGGCAAATATCCCAATAAAGGAATCTGCTGGCCCCGGAGAAGAGACATCAAGATTGGACCACTGCAGCCCATTCTAGGGGCAGGAAGCTGAGCTAAAGAGTGGCGATTTGAGTGAAGCAAGTCCCAGAAGATTAAGTATGTTAAGTATCGTATGGTTTCTCTGATTTGGGAAATCCAGAATACAGGCATTTCAGAGAACCACATGGTGTGATACTGTGATAGCAAGAGTTAGGGGGGATGGGGAGGGTGCGGGAGGGCCAAAAATGGGAAGAGATCATAGAGTTGAGATATATATATATATATATATATATATATATATATATATATATGCACACAAAATACTCATGTTCATTGTAAACATTATGTATTGCATATGTATATTAATAAAAATGGTGGAAAAAAAGATCTCTGTTCCCCAGGAGCTCTCTCCCTAGTCCATGGCCACAGAGAACAACCCACTCATGGTAAGCAAGTTGAGCTTTTGCACAGGAGTGCCATCCAAGAAATATCTCCACGATACAGCCTCATTGTGTGAAGACAGCAGTATCATGATGGTGCCCAGAGAACTCAGTACCTCTGAGACAATCCTCTGTGTCCTTGTGGGGCATGAACCAGAAGCAACTTCAGTTACACTGTGGAGAGAGAGTCCACCAAGCTGGTAGGGCTGCAGTCTCTGCCTCGTAAGAGGCGGAGACTCCAAGATGGAACTTTCAGCACTGCTTCCTTGGGGACTTTAGTGGATGAAGTCACAAAGGAGAAGTGCTCCAGAAGAATGAGGCTCTGGCCAGGGCTGTTTGGATATGGAACCCTGGAAGGGAAGATCTGTCAGTGAGATGAACCAGAATGAAGGCTGGCAGAGGGTCCTGAGGTTTGGCTGAGACCTGCGTGGTTTTCAAGGGAATGACTTGTAGGAATTCTGCTCTTGGCTGTGAGTTCCCTTCTAAGGTCCTGCTCAGCCCATCGCATGGCTTTCCAGGGAAGACCCGGTACTGAGGGGCTGAGGGTTGGTCCCAGATCCCACACTGAGACTTGGAAGCTTCTCCTGCTCCATGGAGGTAGCACAAGAGTCAGGGTTGCACTGGACAGAGACCTTCGAGAGGCCCTTTGTCCAGCACCTGCTCTAGGCCTTATGCCAGAGGAGTCGGAGCCTCTGAAGGTTTGGCTTAACCTTGGGTTTGACCTTGACTTTATCTGCCTAGAGAGAGTAAACTGCCCTCCCTTGCACTTAGGACCACCCTTTATGATTCCACAGACTAGAATCCTAGGCCTTTGAAAGAAACCCCCATGAATGAGTTGGAGGGGGGGAAGGCGAATCAGCTGGGTGAGGTTCCCACCAGCTCTGGCCTTCCTACCTTTTCTCTGTTCCTCATTTTCATGCTCCTCCCCCGCCTGACCACCCACTGCCAGGCCTGTGTGCATGCCTCTTCTTGCTTCTGCTTCTCATCTTCTCCTACTGTCCACTCTGTTCACGTAAAAAGTACAAGGTAAGCGCTTTATTCCCAGAGTAATTAGCTTGGCTCTGCCCCAAACACTCCTGCGTGAGGATGTGGTCTCCTCTCTTTCCCCAGGGTGGAGGCAGCCCTACCTCCAGGGAAGACCAGCTGTGCAGCCCTCTCCCTTCAAGACAATCCCTTAGGCCACTTCCTCGGCTGTTTTTGCATTTTCAGCGGTAGGCGTGGGTGAAACTGAGGCAGGCCAGCTACTTAGGAATGAGAACATGGACTTCCACAAGATCTCTATTAATCATTGAATAATCTTTGGAATTTGTTAAGGTGACTTATTTTCCTCCATTGAGAAAAAAATCACAGCTATTCTCTTAATCCATAGACCCTGACTACATCCAGGTACACATTGTGATATTTCTGTAAACTCTCTACCCTGCTCATTTCTTAAGAAATGACATCAAGCTTCTTTTAAGATAAGCTTTAAGAGCTTTTCATGTTCATCTTGAGTATCTAACCCATATCCTTCATAAGTTTTAATAGATGTGTTGTACCTCAGAATTCTACAACTAGGACAGATAACTGTACCCACATCACGCAATACTACATACCCAAACCAGGAGCAATTGTATTCTACAATGCTACCCTTCATCTATATACATATTAGGACTTAGGGTAACACACAGTGCTCTGTTTTGTCTCTGTGAATGTGCACTGCTGATTAAACTGCCAAAAGAAAGAAAGAAAGAAAGAAAGAAAGAAAGAAAGAAAGAAAGAGAGAGAGAGAGAGAGAGAGAGAGAGAGAGAGAGAGAGAGAGAGAGACACCATTATGGACTGAGCTTCTGCACTAGGCCCCAATAGACCAGACTACACCAGAATGGAATCACTCATACTCAATACCACATAATCGAAGTGAAATTTTGAAGAAGCAGTGTTTCCTGGAAACAGAGGATTCAAGAATTTGTGTTACAAGGAATTCCCTTCTTTAACCTTGAAGTAACTGGATGTCGATCAACTGTTTCTCTGTTTTTCTGTTCCCATGTTCCCACCTTACAAAACGCACTGCTCCTTGATCTACTGTGACTCGGGGGAACGCTCATGCTAGCGTTCAGGACTGAGATTACCAGATTCCTGTATTATAAGGAAGAGCCAATTATATCGATAGCTAAATTGGTTGTAATTTTGCCTTTTGACACCAGCCCATACAAAATGCCTAATAATGGATTTTAAATCTCCCCCTTTAATTTCACAGTCCCTGTCATCTCTCTGGAAGGACAATTTCCCCTGACCCTGGCTGGGCAGGTCTGGTTAATCCTTGCCACCCCTACCCCCAAAACAATTAAGCTACCTATGAGGCCCTTCCCTTCTTTCTACCAACTCTCGCAGTCAGTTATCTTCCAGATTTACACTTGTGAAGCTGCCTATCACAGGATGTATTCTTCGAAAACAGAAGCAAAGAATGAAATATTTCTTAGGCTCATTTCCTAGAAAGAAGGAGGAGGAACAGGTGGGAGTGGTCCAGGACGGTGTGTGTGGAGTGGGCTCCAGAAGCTTTGGTCAGCACGCTGGATAGCTCTAGGGTAACTGCCACCTCTCAGATAAGACACCTGTGGCTGTCTGGGAGTTTATACCTCACCACGTGGAGTTAGGAGGCAGGTGATCCCAAGAAGGACACAGCTACTGGCAGGGAAGTGCAGCTGAGACAGATCCCAGATCAGTAGCTGTTGACCATGCTCTCTGCAGCTAAACATCACACCCTTCCCTGGAAAGGGGTCTGAGCAGTGCCCTCGAAGCTCACCATCCCGCCCCTCCTAGTGGAACTCACTGACCTAAGGACTGTAGCAAGCCTGGGGGTGGAGGAATGTGCACACTAGCCCCTCCCTGTGAATGTCCTCGCCCCTCCCATCCCTGTTCCTGAGCATCACATTGCTTCACCTAAAAGTGATCTTGGTGGTCTCCTCTGGACTCTTCCCTAGAACAAAGCTTCCCAAGAAGGGCTGGAAAAAGTAGACCAAGATACCTCTCTTCAGTCTCCAGACAGGATTCCGGCCAGTAGCCTCGGCAATGAGCAGCCTCTTCAAACTTACCCACCATGCAGAACGCATGCCTTTTCAAGCTGTGGAAGGCGCTGCTGTAGCGCCACCTCTTGGTGTCTTTTCATACAGTTCTTAGGCACCTGTCATGCGCTGGGCTCCAGCCTGCCGGGCGTAGAGGGGGAGCAGGTCAGAGAAGGTTGCTGTCATCCAAATACTGACACCTAGTAGGAGAAAAGGTTGAAGACATGACTATGGAAATGGATACGTAAATAACCACAGGGAGAAATGCTACGGGAGATACAAACAGCATGGGGCGGTGGAGAAGGCATGGGAAGAAATAGGGTCAGAGAGACGGGGAGGCCTCGGAAGACACGAATGTCGTCTGTCTTCGAAGCACAAGAGAGCGCCTGGGGCAGCCGGAGTGCGGGTTGTCAGCCACGGATGCTCTGATCCGAGTTATATTTTCACCAGGCTGCTTGTGCATAACGGCTAGCAGTGTGGCAGCTCTGTCCCAGGAAGCCAGGAGTGCTGAGCAGAGACGCTGTGCCCAGGGCGGCCCCACAGAGGAAGTGGAGGGTCTCCGGCGTCGCGTCTGTGGGTCCCTCTCTTGTCGTGCATGTCGTCTGGTAGTTAGACATCTGTTTACGTGGCTCTTTTTCCTCTCCTGATGTCAAACTCCTGGAAAATAGTCTGCCTTTTGTCTTGTGCCAGGAAATATTCCTTGTCCGAATCAACACAAATGTTCTCTAACAACATTCTATTCCCTTCTTGGTTTCCAGGAAGGACACGTGGCTGCCCGCTGCCCGCCGTGCCGCGTGCCCAGCGCTGCTCCCGCATGGCCGCTGGACACGATTCCCCGTCCCGAGCCTCCCCTCCTGCCCCTGCCCCGACTTCCGAACGCCCCACTCGGAGCTCGCCCTCCAAGGAGGGGTTCCCGGACCAGGAGCCAAGCCAGGAGGGTCCCCAGGCTGCGGCTGCGCTCAGGGCAGAAAGCGGCTCCCGGGAGGGGAAGCACCCTGGGGAGGGGGAGAATCGCGGGAGCGGGGCGTCTCCGGAGGGGGAGGCGTGTGCGGAGGCGGAAGGGTCGCTGGAGTACAGCGAGTACCCGGTGGATGGCGCGCACCCGGAGTATGGCGGGTACCTGGCGGACCGCGAGGAGCACCTGCAGGAGGCAAGCTGCCTGGAAGGAAGAGAGGACCTGCTTGAAGAAGCGGATCTGAAGGAGGAAATGCACCCGGGAGGAAAAGAGTATCTGTCTCAAAAAACCCTGGAAGAGCGTGAGTATCTGCAAGGAAGAGAACATGTAGGAAAGGGCAGGTGTCCGGAAGGGCGGCCCTGCTGGTAGGAAGGAGTGCCCGGAGTAGCGAGGTGTCTGGAGGAGCACTCCCGGAGGACAGCGGCAGGACAGGACATCGGCGCCTGCGTGACTGCCAGGCTAACCCTACTCAGGTTCCAGGCAGGTGGCCATGGGCAGCAGTCCTGACGCGTTCCGGGGTCAACTAGCCCAGCCAGCAGCCACGAGCCACGCGCCAAAGAGCAAGTGGGGACACTTCAGGCACACCAGGTACCTCTTCCTTGAAAAAAAATAACATAATTCCACAATTCACATGTTTTCTTTTTATAATTACATGTATTCATTGTGGTTGTTTAAAAAATCATGTGTACACACAGAAAGCAAAAATCACCTCCACTCAGAGATGAGGATAACTTTTACATTTTATTATATCCTCTCCAGACTGTATATACATATATATGTATACACTAATTATGCATGGCATATGTAATTATACATATATAATATTTTGTATCCTCCCTAGATATTTATATATGACTAATTATGTATAACATACGTAATTGTACATATATATTTTGTATTCTCCCTGGATCAGGCATATATATCTGTATACTAATTATATGTAATACATATAATTATATATAATATGACACAACATATATAATTATATATAATGTCATATATAATTATAATAACTTTCTTAATCACTTATTTGTTGCTGTGGCAAAATACCCAACATCTGCAATTTAAGGGAAGAAAAATTTATTTAGCTCACAGTTTCAGAAAGTCTCTCATGCACACAGTCCACTCACGGGGCAGCTGGCAAGGGTGTGGACACAAGGCCAGAGTCCTTCCAGGAAGAAGCTGTAACAATGTTTCCTCTTCCTTCTTTTTAACTACTTCAAGCTACCATTGCCCCCGTGCACAGGGTGGGTGCCCCTCTCTCACTTCCGGGCTGTAAGTCAACAAGTCACATGAAGGGGTTGCTGTCCCTCCTCCCAGCATCAACAAATTGACACATTCGTTCCAGATCAAACCCCAAGCACCTGCCCCGTCCAGCCAGGATCTACCTCCTGATAACACACAGTTCCAAATACATGAGGCTTTGAGAGGACACCCAGGATCCAAACCACAGCAATGACGATATATAAACTAATTATGTATAACATATACATAATTATCTTCACATGTTACATACACTATATAACCCAATATATAGGTTTTCTATACACATATAAACACACATTATTCACTAATGAGATCTTGTTGCTTTCTTGGTCACGAATAAAGGTGGAGATAGACATAGATATTTACAACTCTATCTCCATCCTTTGGTAAAAGGGTCATACAGTGTTTGTAACCCACTTTTGAAGGTACAATCATTTGCATATTTATGTATTGTAATTATATATACATGTATACACTTATATGAAAATCCTCTTACATTTTATAAACTCACAAAGTTATTAAGTTTTATTTTAATTAGAATATAGTCATGCCCACATTTATGGGGTGTCGCTGACATCCCAGCACATGCATACACTGTACAGGGATCAGATCAGGGTCACTGGCAATTCCTTTGCCTCCTGACTTTGCACTGGGCACATCCTAAAGCCTCTGTACTGCTGTGCAATATTTAGGTAATTGTTGTCAAGCATAGTTACCCCACTGTCGTACAAAATATTAAAAGTTACTCCTCCCACCCAGCAGCATTCCTATGGCGCTAACGTCTCCCCTTCTCTACGTCCTTTCTAGACTATGCCACAGCGTTTTAATTGGGTCCCTATTGTTGACGATTCATTGCTTCTGATTTGATTGCTACTTTTTAGAGCAGCCTTTTGGTGAACACCCGTGTGGCTGTTCTTCCAGCAGTCTCTGATGATTTCCTGGAATACACTGTTACAGACTCACACTCCACCCGCAGACCCTAGGATGCTGCGATGCCCATCCGGCCAGAAGGAACAGCCTCACTTCACTGCTGGGTGTTTGACTTTGCAGGGCCGCCTGTCATCCTGGGTAGGGCTGCTGTTTTCTCAGGACCGTTTCTGCAATTGGCAAGATTTCCTTGAGTTGGGTTTTACCATTTGGCAGCAGCGTGCTTGTGCTGTTTGCCAGCGGTGGGTAATGTGCACTCACTCCTATGCCCGTGAGGTGTCTTGTTTTGATGTCATGACTGCATGGCCATACCCAACTGCACGGGGAAATTTTAAATAGTTCGCATCATCCTATTATTAGCCTAGATGTGAACTAAACTATTTTTTCTGGATCCAGTTGTGCTACCAGCTAGCTGTAAACATTCAGGCAGCTTGAATGTTTAAAGTCCTAAAAATGGGATTACATACAACCTATAGCCTAGGTGCTCTACGCAAGCATTTCACCTTTACACCCTCCACATGATCATACACATTGTCCTCAATTCCTATGACCCTTCTGGAAGTTTGGTTGTTGCATTGGTCAGGTAACTTCCCTACTGCTGGCAAACTCTTTTCTGTGAGCCTCCACCATTAATCTCCCTCTTGGGATTCTAATATTCCTGCTGTTCAAGTACCAAGTGTAATTCTAACGCTGAAAAATAGCACTTAGGACTTTTCTTTCACACAGTATGAATCAAGCACTCTTAACACGTCCCCTCTATGTGTTGGATCTTTGTAAATATATTACCCACTAGAATAGGACAAATACAATACTGTCAAGTGAATGGAACTGTGCAGAAAGCAAAAGCTTTGAAAATAAATGACCTGCTAGCAAAAATTGGAAAGGAACTGAAAAAAAAAACTGTAGGGAATGCTAAAATGACTTTAAATGCACATGGAAGACCATCATGGTCTATGCAAACTCAGAGTACCAATCAGGTCACACAAGAAAGGTTAAAGGAGTTTTCAAGAGAATTCTTAACTTTTCAAAATCCTATGTACCTTGATTTCCTTATGTAGTATATTTTCCTAATATCTTCAGGACATAATTTTGTTTATTCTTTGTGTTGAATGTGAATGCCTAATAAGAGTGCCTTCAGGACCCATAGAAGATGCTCTGGACATGCAAATCGAATCAAGTAATCCAATTAATTTTCTAAAGCCAAACACACATGCACATACATATACAACATGCTCACGCAGTTATTTTTTAAAACAGCCTTACATTTTAAGTCATCATTTATGAAATGTGTCCCAGCCATGACAAACGGGCTGTCATCTCACATTCTGATGATTATTAAAGGCCAGTCGTAGACCACTATAGTGGGAAGGATGGGGAGGCCCCTTCCGAGCTCAGCGGAAAAGACCGTTGTGAGCAGCTAGTAGCATCTTTCACAGGATCGGGCAGTGGAAGGGAGAGTCTCCACCATTTATGTGCTTCCTTAGTGACAGACAGCAGTCTGCCACAAAAAGCATACTTTTTCTTTTTCTTTCTCAGAGTCTTGACGGCCTCAGTGTCTATGCCAGCTCTCTCTCTCTCTCCCACTTGCTAGTTGCATGAACTTGAACGAGGTATTTCAGCTGTCTATGTTTTGGTTTTATTCCCTGCAATTAGGAGTTATCAATAGACTTACATTGTAGTATGCATGTGAGTATTTAAAAGATCGAATTACCTAAGGCATTATGAGTTATGTCAGGCACATAGCATTTTAATCTTACGTAAATGTTAGTCCTTATTAGTATTGTGTGTTGTAACAGTAGTCACTTACTGCTTGTGAATGTCCGTAGTCCCTGACTGCATATTCCTGCTTTCTGAAATGGACGTAACCAAAGGACAAGATAAGATGTCGTGAAGAAGGTCCTGGGAGGACCTGCACTCCCCACCTGTCTGCTCTGTGGCCAGTCACCTTCAGAGATGCCCATTGCCCTAGACAAATGGCACCAGGCCAGTTCCCACCCTGCCTCCTCCTTGCAGACATGGCTTCCCCCTGACCTGTGAAGAAATCCAACAAAAGTAAATGTGCAGCTTGGATATAAGCTCAACACCAGTTGCCACTGAATAGTGGATAATTGCCCCGACTTCCCCAAGGGAGTTCCAACACTGGATGTAGTACAGGGGTATTATCACTGCAATGTCAGGGCCGGAAGGCCCAGTGCATCACTGAGCCCATAGCTGAACATGTCACTTACTTTCTCCAGGTTTCAGTTTTCCATGTGCAAAAATCACCTTTTTGATTGTGAAGTTAAATGAAATAGTATATATGAAAGTGCCTTAAAAGCACTCCCACACCACTAGACTTGAGAGGTGTTAAGAAATACTTCTGATCTTGCAAGAAGGAAGGCGACAAAAGGAATGCGGGCTTAGATCTGGAGCGTCTCCCCAAACGCCTGGTGTGTGGAAGGTGGTTCGATCATGGGAGTCGATGCATTTTTTCCCTCTGCTGCCAAGAGGGGGCCCGGTAGGGAGGGGCAGATTACAGAGGGTGTATTAGATTCCTGGGAATGTAACCTAAAAGGATGTATTCTTGCCTCAACTTCTCCCCTGCCCTCATTCCTCCTCTCATGAGCAGCTGTTTTCCACCAGAACTTTCCCACCATTGCCGGCTGCCCATAGATGAACCAAGACCCCACGAAACTGAGCAAAAATGAACCTTTCCTCCCTTAAATTGTAACAGAAAAGTAACTAATACAAAAGAAAAGAATATAACCTCTGTTGTTTTGCTGCCACAAAGCATGTGTATGGTGAAAGGGGTCTATGCCGAGGAACCATTTAATCTTTGTTTTACCCAAGGCTTTCCCAATGACACATTCTGCTCAATGGGAAGGGATTCTCTAAGACATCACAGTGTAGTGGTTTTGATTCTTACAGTTCTTCCTGATAGTATTTTGGTTTTGTTTGTTTTTTAAATACTGGGATCTAAATTCAGAGAGCACTGAGCTACATCCTATGCCCCCCTCCTTTTTTTATCTTATTTTGACATAAGGTCTTTCTAAGTTGCCCAGGCTGGCCTTGAACTGTGGTCCTCCAGGTGCATCCTTCAAATAGGCATGTGCCACCATGTCTGGCTATATTCACCAGTATTTTGATACAGAAAATGTATTGGATTTGACTTGCTTTTCTCTTCCAGAAACTACTTAGCAATGCCTACTGACTACTTAGCCCAAATGCTATAACTTGGCTGCCATCCCAGCTGAAAATTGGTGCCTTGACAGCATCCCAGGAAATCTAGCATTTCTGAGTATCTAAGAAAAAAGGTGCTAGGGACACTCATAAGACAGGGATGGGAGAGCTAGCCAACTTCCTACGCAGGAAAGGTCCCTTTTATGGCTTGATTAGCAACCAGAAAGCGTGGCGCTGAGCCCCAGGTCCAGCCCCCACTATGCTGTCTACAAATTGCATCTTTTCTGCCTGTGACTTGTCCCAGAGATGGTCAGGGGATATACCAGATATGCTATGTTTTGTATATTTCACAATCTCTATATCCTTTAATACTCCCAACCACTCTCTCCTACCCCCATTTCGCAAATGAGGAACCTGGAGCCAGAGGGTGTGTGACTGGCCCACAGTCACAGAAGACAGCAGGAGTCCCTCTCTTTTTTCCTAGCCACTTTTTTTTCCTCTTTTCCTTCCCCTTTTCATCCTTTGTTTCTGATTTTTTATTATTTATCTCCATATTTTAGGTTAGGAAGAAACAATTATTGTTTATTTCTTTAAAAAGGGAAATATTAAAAGTAAAACATAGAAAATCACCCAGATTATCACCTTTAAAATTCACATTTTAGTGATTTTTATTCTATCTCCCTGGCTTTGCCTGAATATTTGGTCGTGGTGCTTCTTATTTTTTGATATTGTCTTTTTTATTGTTTTAAATATGCTGCAAAAATGAGTTCATACTTTGTTTTTTATAATTGAATATTATTACTTCATTATTTACCCATGTTAACTAATTTTTATAAAAATTATATTAATAGCCAAGTACTGATCTGTTACTTTAATTGATGGTATATTTTTATCTTAACTACACACAAAATTTCTGATATCATATCATTCAAAGCCAATAATCAGTTAAATGCCACAAGCATATTTTTAAAAATTGAAAATAATTCTTAAAGTACTTCTACCCCCGGCACCTCAGTCACCTCTGCTGGACAGATGTGCTTTGTTTATGACAGAGAAAAACCTTTGTGATTGCTTAAGAGGTTAGCAAACTTGAATTTCTCAAATCAAAAATTTCTTGAAAACTATCTTCTTGAATTGCCTCTAATTTTATAAAGCTTTAATCTCATAATGTTTAAAGAAGACCATTCAGAGAAACAAAACAGATACAATCAAAAGAGAAAATGTACATAATTCAGGCCCTGTTGACTGTTGTAGATCAGAATTAAGAGAACACCAAATACCAACTTAAAAGCCCCCGTACATCACTTAAGGCAAGGTAAGGATCTTTATTTAGTGGCCAAGATGCTATCATGACCAGTGGTCACACTGTCTCTTGGACTCTGGGTGAGTATTCAGAGAGCAACGCCAAGAAACTTCTACATAAAGATAATACAGAGGATTTCGCATCATTACATACATCATATGTAGTGACCATTCATAGCCCAATGTGACTCTCGCAAAATACATGATTCTCAGCAGACTGCCATGAGCAAGGGAGGAGGTAGAGGTTAAACCTCTGTCCTTATCACAAGATTCCAGAGCCATCCTGCACAAACCAGGCCCAAGGTTAGGCAGGCAGGCCTCACAAGATGAACTCACAGCAAACTGACTTATAAATTTTAACTTACATAATAAACTCTAATTCACACAGCAAACACATAACTTAAATAGCATAATCACCACAAAATGGAGTTACTTTAAAATATTGGCAGTCTGAGTTATATCATTTCACAGCTTGGTTACAGAAAGTTACAAAATTACAAAAGTATACCTAATGTTGGATTTTTAATACACTGTCACATTGACCTCAGCATCAGAGGCTTAACATCTGAAAATACAAAGAAAGATGCTCTTTGCCAACATTGCCTTTCTGTTCTTTTTTCAAGAATCCAACAGAATTTCAAGAATTCCAAAAGAGTTCAAGGTGGATTTTTCGACAGTAGTCATGACTAATCTTAACTCAAGGTAACAGTTTACCTTTGGGATAAATTGAGTAGACATTCACAGTTAGGGATAGTCTTTAAGATCCTTTGGAGGCCCAAAGATGGGAAGGGGTAGAAATTCCGCACACTTAGGATGTGAGTGACCAAAAGTCAGATGTATCCAGAGCACACACACCTATCCCAGCCTTTATTGTTGTTTTCATCTGGGGACATTTTCTGTTCCCAGAGTCCTCCAGAGAGTTCAGGGGACCAGAGAGACACAGGTGAGCTCCTTAGGCAACTGTTACCTCTTTGTCACATCAGTGCTTCCATCCCAATTCTATTGGTTCAGCAGCATGGATTTTTGAAACTCATTTTGTGGATCTTAAATTCTCTCTTTGAGGCCCAGCATGCACAGGCATTATCTCACTAGAAAGGTAAAGAGACTGAGGCCGTGGAAGAGTGCCTGACCTGGCACTGAGGCACTGATATGACAGAGAGGAGACAATTGCCTAAGGAGTCACCTGTATCCACTTGTTTATCCTTGTAGTCATCTGACTCAAGACTGCAGTAACTTGCTAATTAGTCTGTGGCCACTTTGCAGTGATGCCCCTTCAAGAGGCACCTGTAAGACTAGCCAGTGACTGCTACGGACTAGGAGAGAGTTGTTTCCCATGGTGCTTACCTGCGAGGATAGATAGCCTCCTCCTCTCACCCTGGGCTTGAGCTCCAGCCCTCAAAACTCTCTGTCCCTTTATTGGTAACACAGCCCCAGACTGGGAACAGCAGACTTCTCCTTTAAGAATAACCACAAACAAGTACCCTACCAGCTACTTCACTACAGTGCCACAGCCAACATACGAGCTCGGGTCATCTGACCCAATTTGTGTTTCTACCAGCCACAGTCACCACTACCTTATATGAGCATTTCCCTTGGGCCTGGTCTCCGTCAAAGGGGTCCATATACTCAAAATGAGTTTAGGGTCAAATTATGTTGTTCTTAAAATGACAATTTCCTAGTCCCAGTTAAAGACCAGGGAATCTCATGAAAGGATGTAGTACGAGTGAGTGCGCTGGGGTTGTCTTCCTTGACCCTCGCTGTGAGAGAGCAGGACTGACCCTTCCCACTCCGCGTCCTGCCATCGAGCCCTTCAGAGAACTTCCCTGGTGGTGGTGATAAGGTGATGGTCATGTCAGTGGTGGCAGCACTGCAAGGGCAGACCTCAGAGCCCGACTGAAACCGTGAGGGCATCGACTTCAGTTGGTCCACTCTGCCCAAGGCAAGGGTGAGGCCAGAAGGGCGACTGGAATGAGCAGGGCTGTAAACCAGGAAGGGGAAGAATGTTCTGGATAATTCAACTAGAGACCAGGGGCCTCTGAGGGTCCCCAAAGAGTCCTTTATGTTTTAGTAAAGCAGCCACAGGTGTCATGTGGTCCTGCTGCCCAGAATGACACGGTGGCTTATTCCCCGTGGCTCCATGGGGCAAATCGGTCCCTTCTAGCATTTTGTCTGCTATCAGCTAGGAATGAAGGAAGACTGCAGGAACAGGATGGGAGCCACTTCCTTCTCAGCCTCTCAGCATGACATCAACTTAGGTTCCTAACCTGGCTTCTGCATGGAGGTTGACTAGCCTGTTCCTCTCTTCCAATAGGATCTCACCCCATAGCACTGCTCAGGAGACCCCTTCCGTTACCGCCCTACCCACCTTCACGGTTATGCCTCTCACCTCTATTCCTGCCGTGGAGCCATCTACGTCTTCCTTACGAGACCAGGCCAATCAGACAGAATGGGCTTATGATGGTAAGGAGGCAGCATCCTGCTGGGACCCACCAGGCTGCTCAGGGTGGCAGGGTAGGGAGAGGAATGCTCTCACAGTGTGTCCTGTGTGAGCTGCTATCTCCCATGACAATGGTATGAAACTGCTTCCTGGGGCACCCCATGTCATATTTTGAGTAGGACCTCAACTCTTCATTGAGCCCTGTCACCTCCTTCCTCCCATTCCAGATGTCCTTAGAAAAAAAGGCATCAGCAATGTGCTTTAATAAAAATCTTTTCAATATTAACCTATTTTTTTCATTAGTTTCCCCGTCCTTCTTCTCCATGGACCCAGGCATTCCTCCCTTGGCGACACGGCTATTTCTTTTCCACATTACAGACTGGCTCCCAGGGGTGGCGAGCCATACCCACATGATTATGTAGAGAACACCAACTGGGACTTGGGCCATTGCTCAGTATCTGCATGCAGTTGAAGCCATCCCTGACTCCAAACCTAGCAAAAGCACCTATACAGTGAACTTCCATGGCCACAACTGGGAACCACCCAGGAGAGAATCAGGCATGATTACATCAAGGGTCTTAATTCTCTACCCAATTAAGCCTAAAGGCCGCTCACAGCATTTCTCACCATTATTAATCATTGAATTCTGACCTTAGGAGGGGGCAATCCATCACTGATTCATAGATTTCTTTCATAGCAGCGGTGAATTAGATTCCCCCAGCACCTCACCTCCCTGCCCTGACCCATGCCTGCTAAAATTTGCAGCTCAAATATGATTTGTTAAAAATTAGGAGCCAGGGTGGGGGGCAGGTGGGGAGTAGAAGGTCGAAAGGAGAGAGGGGAAGGATTTATAACTTTGCCATGACATGTATGTGCACAAAATGCTCAAGATCAATGTAAACTTTTAAGTTTTGCACTTATACATATCAGTAAAAGGGGGGAACATAGGAGCCAGAAACTTTGTAACAAAGGACAGAAAGGCAAAGGGCAGACCCCCATGAGCTCATCTGAGCCAGCTAAAGCTAAGAAGTGGTTTAAGGGATAAACAAGTTTATTCACGGCTTTTGTTAGCATCTGCGTTCTCACAAGGGCCCAGGAACTGGACCCATTTCAAAGTCAGTGACAGCTGGGAAAATTCTGAGCGTTTGTCTAAATATTCATAAGCAAGACTCTGAAAGTCATTTACTGAGTAATTGCCTATAAAGTGACAATGTTAACATGAAGGGATGTGAGAGAGAAGACGGGAAGTAGGAAGAAGCTGGTGTGCAAAGGAAAGACTCCCACCTGCGCACACCCTTGTGGCCTTAGTCCCAGCGGGACCCTGCTGAAATCACTGTCGTATGTGTCGTGCTCATTCATAATCCTTTGAGTATTTGACCTTAAATTATACAGCATCCAATGCCTGCACTTGATTTACATTGTAAGCACAAGGTATATTTGCTTTGAATGGGCATATTTTGCAGCAATGTATCTGTTCAAATACTGAATTTCTTAAAGCCAGCATATGTTATTGTTTAGCAAAAGTCTGGCCTTCCATAGGATCAGACACTGTGACATTGGCAGCCTCAGCCAAAGATGTGGAGTGGGTCAAAGCCTTCAAATCAGGCCCAATGATATACCCAGATTCCTGCAATTACCTGGGGGAATCTAGAGATAGTCAGCCTAAATTTCGTGGCTGAGTAAGTCACAGGAACTTAGAAAGCATTAGGTTCTTGAAAAGGCTGTATGATGGTACCACCTTGTCTGCTTTAAGTTCAGGCCCTCTGGTCCCTCCCCTGAGCTTTGACTAATTAAATTTTTATCACAGGAAGAGAAACTGAGGTCTGTCAACACACCTGGATGGACTTTTGTCAGGATTATTTACAGTTCTTTTTCTGTGCTGCAGACACAACGGAATTTGTTCCAGACCACATGTTTTAATTTCTCAAGCCCATGGAATTCCCCAAATTTTTTTTTTTACTATTTCCATAAAAATTGTCTACAAACCTCTACTCTCCCCTTTTTCAATGAAACAGGGACAGAGAAGCTTATCAATTATGTTGGGCTGTCATTTAGGTGATGACGCTGTGGGATTCTCTCCATACATCATAGATTCATGTATCTTTTTTCCTATCTAGTCAATTATCCATTAATTGCCCCCTATAACAGAGACTGAAGCATAAGGAAAAGCAAGGAATTTCCTAAAATTCAACGAGATTATTTCCTCCTCCTACCTATAGATTATAATCTATCTTCGTGGAGAGCTTTGATGCTAACAGATCTGATGGTGTCTGATCAATAGAGAAAGAATGACGAAGAGTGACAATATATAGACATGCATAGCAGCTCTTGAGACTTGAGTAACTCCCAAATGCCAAGAGTACATTTATGGCCTAGACAGCCAGGCCAGCTAAAGAGAGCCATGGGAAGGAGCCATTTTTGTCCAGTGGCAACCTTCCGAGTTAGGGAAGCTACACTCTAAGGGTCATGCTGTTCCTCTAAAAATTATCTACTTTCCCCCATCCTCCCTTTTCCCTATGCAAAATGAGTATACAAGCCAAAACATGAGCTCTCATATGCTGACTAATGTTGCAAATGTACCCAGTTTGCATGTAAGGCATGCCTTATCCTGCTGAGAGAAAAAAGCAGCAGTCAGATTTCAGCCACACAGCTCCATGAACGCATCTTGAAATGGTTCCAGTTCTCAGCTGCATCGAGGCGCTTAAGCTGACAAAAGTGCAGCAGAGTTGGAGCATCTCCTTGCCTCCAGGTGGCCACAGGCTCGAGAGGAAAGGAATGAACATGAGACTGCCCCATGAAGTGACAAAGGAAGAGTACAGGAGGAAACCAGGAAGCAGAGAGTGGCCGGGAAGTAGAGGAGCTTAAAGTCAAGTCAAGAGGAGGGAATGGAGGACAACACAAGAAAATACTGTGTGGAAATGGGAAAGAAGGATTTGCAGTCAGCACATAGGTTACTAGAGATTCCCAAACGTGGCAGATGCAAGAGAGAGTCCACTTTCAGCGCAGGACAGGAGCCATTCATCCACTTGGAGAAACACGGGGGACCTTGCAAGTGCAATCCAAAGGGCTGATACTGTGGAGCCAAAGACCAGCATGGAGCAGGCAGAGGTGAGACCAGGCGTGGAACTACTACTCTGGAGGACTCAGGACTGGGCATCTTCCATTGTCAGGCACTTATAAGAGGCCACCTCCCAGCCCTTATCATAATCTTTATCTGAGATGGCCTGAAATCTGCATTCTTTATAAGATCCCCATGGGGATACTGAAGAAGAACTGAAGGCCACCAGCTCACAGTGAATTTCAGGTTGCCAGGCTCCTCTGCTCAAAGCATTTTTATTATGAGATTGTTCAGCTATTGCGGGTCAGAAGCAGTGTTAACATGGCACAACCCTTCTTGGCAAAGAGAACTCTGGACTCAGTATGGAATAAGATATTCAGATAAAACCTTGAAACACTCTGGAGTGTAGCAGGCCTGACATGGAGGTAATGCTTAAGGTACAAGAAAGGCCTCTCAGTCCCTATGGGGAGGCGCTCAGAAGGACCAGGAGGACCAGGAGGGCTGTTTATGGCCCCAGGTGTCCATTTATGTGGGCATAGAGCAGGATCATAAGCAAAGGAGACCAGAAGTTACAACTCTGAGCACTGTATCTGTACTTGCAGAAATCCTCAAGACTTAGTGCCTGGCATGTAGTAAATACCTATAAATATTTATTAAATACTTTCGAAGTTGTTGACTCTTCCGTCTAATTCAAGGTCAGATTAGAGTGACAAAAGGATATACCCTGCTCCAGAGAGAGAATCTTTGTAGGAACAGAGCTCTAGATAGAAATAGGTATGCAGAGATGCTGCACACACAGAAGTGTGGGTGAGAATGAACAAAAGAGGAGTGATCCTTCTAACCACCTGGCAAGAGGGAGGAAAGGCCTAGCAATTCCTCAACGTGCAAACTTCTATATTTGCATGAATTTTCCTTCAGTGGACGTGGGTTTTGAAAGACCATGTGCCAAGATTAGAAACATGTGTACCCTCCCAAAAGTGAGTGCAAGAAAGCGGTTCTGAACTTAAAGGATAGTGCTGAGAAAGTTCGATCCCGGGATAAACGTTCTTCTAAAATAAATCATCATTATGTTAATGATGATTATGACAATACAGGTAGCAACAAAACACGGGTATTTTTTAAAATATGATTGGGGAAAAAAGAAAAGATTCAGGCAGATGGGATTACTGTTAATGCAATGTTCATGAATAATTCAGAAAACATCAAGTTCTTTGATTGCTATTTAATTTTGATTTTATTGTGAAAGAAAATTATCTTCAGGTTGGAAAGAGTATAACAAAGTCAGGTAAGAAGTAGCAAAAACCAAAAACAGGCAGAGAAAAATCAGAAGAGTATGGTAACTGCTTCCAGCCTTGATAAAACACACCCAGAAAATAGTAAAAATAGCTTTATCATGCTTTGGGGTTTCGAGAAATTGTAAGAAATCAAGGAAATGACCAATCTAGGGCAAATGTTGAAACAGAACAGTAAGTTACTTTCTGACAACAAAGCTAACCCCACAGAGCCAAAACCCGGCACTTTATTCCCAAAGGCTTGCTGATGCTGCCAAACAAAATACAGTGGTACAAGGTGGACGCTAATATCAGACAATGGGGCAGTCACCACCTGGAGATGCTGCTTAAGGGATCACAGTCAACCAGGGGAAAACCACAGGGTTTGGCCCAGAGTGTAACCTTTTTCTGACATAATTCTATATAGATGTAGAAGGAATGCTTGCATTTGTAGATGACTTGAGGCTGTTGGATGATGAGGGCAACATAGTCAGATTCTAGAAGGTTTTGGCAGGCAGAAACACAGGATCAGAGTTAGCTAGGTATAATGTATTGGTAGTCAATATTCAATCCTACTCTACTAAACCTCCCACAAACAAGAGGATGGAGAAGTATGGATAGGAAAAGTTCAGTTGATTGTCAGATGCCTCACTCAGCCACAAACTCAGTAAGTCAACAGTATAACAGACAAATCAACACAAGCAAATAGAACCAACATATTATATAAAGGGGGTTAGTTCCACTTAGCTCTGTGCTGGAGGGCAGAGCTGGATAGCTCGATCAGTTCAGATGATACCACACTCTCCAGAGTAAGCAGAGGACTCGTTGAAATCAGAGGAAAGGCTGGGGTTAGGCAAACCGGGAGGCTACCTTGTACAAAGAACTGTTGAAGCAAAGACATATTTAGTCTGGAAGCTACGCTAACTCTGCAAATATTGGTTGGTTGCAGTACAAAACTGAAAACTGCTTCTCCCTATTTCCCTGGAGGGGCTAGAATAGGCCCACTAATGGGATTTTTCCAAAGAGTCCCCCCTATGCCGTGGTGGAATGAATTCTCTTGAGCTTTGTTCCATTGCTTGTGGAGGTGCTCAGCACCAGCAGGCCTGACTGGTGGTGCAGCCAGGCAGGGGCCTCGCGTCCCAGCACCACAAGGTCCAGACTCCAATGTTGGCACCGGTGTCAACAGATGCAGCCACCCACTTTCACTTTTCCATCAAGGGCCTACTCAGCTTCTGCTCCTAAGAAGCAAATGCAGGGGTATGCACATGTGTGTACAACCACGTTCACACATGTACCTAGGAGGGGGAAGAAGAGGAGAGGGAGAAGGAGGAAAAACGAGCAGGGATCACAAAATTCCAGAAGACACAAAACAAGAGCAACCAAGGACTTACGAAAGTTCTGAAAAAAACCTCAGTCGGCTCATCACAAACTCAGCAGATCTACAAATGAATCTCAGGTTCTAAATGTCTCAGCATACTCAGCCAGGCTCTGTTTTCCCCTCAGGGCTCTTGGCAATAAACTACCATGGATGCCCACTTGTTGCAGTGTGACAGGGACACCACACTGGGTATCTGTAATAAGAATTGTCCTTTGAATGCCAGCCAGAGTAACTCCACCTTGCAGTGGCCCCTGTTTAGCTTGTCCCGTGGGCCCCTGCCAGGTGCTGAGCCTGTGTGCTAGACGTAACACTAGGCCATCCACCATAGCAGCTAGCAAGTGCTTGCTGAGACCAGCAGTTTCCTGATGAAGAAAGGATGGAAACAGCACACACAACTTTTCCCCCAAGACCCTTCTTGCTTTTGTTGTTTTAACGAGTGCTCTATAAAACCACTAGCTTAGAACAGGGAGGTCTGCAGCTTTGCTATTGTCCCAGGCTGCAAGTCATCCTCGGCTTGGTAAGTAATCCTTATTTAACCATTTAGTGGCCAGCTGGACTTGTCTGTGTTGTTGGTTAGACTGTGGGCTCTGTCTTCAAGGAGGCAAGAAACCAAACTCTTGCCAGGTAACTTACTCAACAGCAATCAAGGCCTTGAGGCCACCTGACTTTAAGGTTCTTACAGTAGGAGAAGTGTCTCTAAAGTGACCTCAATCCCTACCCTTCTAGGAGTACACACCATGGGGACCGAAGGGAAAATCCCTTTGGCTTATTTATTGCTGTCCTAAAGCAAGTGACCCAAGTCAAAGAGGAGGTGGGGGTGCAGGGGGGAAGACCAGGACCCTGCCCAGCCTTGGGCCCTCCCCTCCATTGGCTGGCCTCAAGTGCCAAGAGAGAACCCAAATACCAAGCAGCCAACATGAGCCCACAGGAAAGTACAAAATTAAAGCCATAGTAGCCACTGTCTTCTGTCTTTCAACAGCGCTAAAATCAAAACTGAGAACAGATAAAGGAAGCTCACCGCTGCCCATTAAGAAGGCTGACTGGGAAGGTATGATTTAAGATGATTTTAAATGACTTATACAAGTTATTGAGCAATTCATGAGAGTGTAAGAAGCACAGAGTTCCCAGCCCCAAAGCAAGGAGAGCCCTCTTTTGGCCATCTTAGAGCAGGGCTGACCTTACTCAAGGCCAATGGCTAAGGCATTATCTTTGGAACTTAGGTTCAAGGCTCATGGCTCAGGTAAGCCATTAAACCAAACAGTTAATTGCTCTCATGCTTTAAAAAGGAAAAAACAGTGGTTATGATGAGAGGATAGGTAATGAGTTATCCATATGTAGTTCTTCAGTGACATTTGGCTACTGTATACTGAATAAAATATACAGATGGACAAAACCCAGATCATCCTCACAGACCTTGAACTGTAATGGACAGGATGAAATGGAACAAAAGGGAAGTGTCCATACTAAAGGAATATAGCCTGTTGGAAGATCAAGGAAGCTTCTTACACCAAAACTCATGATCTCCACTTTCTCCACCTTACGTAGTCCCAGCTATTGAGGTGATTTCTAAGTTGACTCTCTCAGGAAGTAAAAGACCCAGAATAGTTCACCATACCACACATTTGGCTGACAACTTTTCCTGTTCTCTTTCAGAGTACCTTAACTCTGAAGAAGAGAGAGATAAGGATGACGGTGAGAATCCAACAATTTACACGAGGATCTCAGTATCCTGGGTTGGGGAAGGTCTCCCACATGGTTGTCTCTCTTGCTAGCCTAGCTTGTACCAAGCTCACTTGGTGACCTGGGGACAATGACCTGGACATGTGGCCCCAGAAACTCCAACAGAAGAAGGATGAAACAAGAAACAGAGCCTCCAGATGGAGACAGAATGACCCGGGACAAAACCATCTCCCTACTCAAAAACCTCTGGAATGAGGCCCCCTGCATTTATAGAGCTTCCAGGCTAGAAGCAGGAAAGCAGGGCTCAGACGCAGCCAGTGGCCTCGGGTAGCAAAGAGTTTGGAGCTCCACCCAACGGTGCCTTGGGATTTATTAAGCTTTTATTAGAGAGAGGATAGGCAGACCCTAGGAGAAAACAGACCAGAGAGACCGGGAGAGAATCACTATGGTGGCAGAATCTCGGCTTGCAGGGGAACTCTTCACAGAGCAAATGCCCTGCTCTGGCAGACCCATCCTCGTGAGAAAACCATTTAGGGACTATCGTTTGTTTGCACTTGACATGGAGACTGGGATGGGGGCAGGAGGGGGATGTTGTCACATCCTGAGTACACATACCCCATTCTAAACCCATTCTCCACCCCACCTCACGGCTTTTCGACTGCTTCCACACTCCAGCTGTGGCCCCGTCCAGCCCTCTCAACCCCAGAAGGGTACTGCTTAAGCCGACTCTCCCTCTTAGTCCGTTTCCACGAGTATTTTAAAGCAATGCTGCTCAAATACAAATGTGCAACAGCCGCTGGCTTGTGGGTCGCAGTCCGGATCTCACTGCACTTCTGAACGACTTACGGCCCTGCCTGCCCAGGCCGCCGGAGCTCGCTCCATGAAGGGCGGAGGAAGGGAACGGCCGAGCCGTCTGGGTGGTTGGTTGGTAGTCGCAGCAGAGCCGCCCCTTTCTTGGAGTCGGCCCTTGGTGAGCCACTTAGTGCCCATCTCCTTCTGTTCTTCATCTATTGTCAAAGGAAAACTTACTTACTGAGAGCTGCTCACTCATGGCAAGGACATCTCTGTGCAGGACCATGTGAGGAGTATGAAGATCTTGGCGGCTGGGCTCTGCAGGCAGGCAGAGAGCGGGATCCTATGCAGCTCAGCCTGGGCAAGCGGAGGCCACAGCGTGGAGCAGGGTGGGTCAGTGGATGGGAGGTGGGTGACTGGACTCATCAGGGAAAGGGGGTCCCGGCTGACCTAACAGGGTGATGGGACAGGACACGGTGGGGGACAGAGACAGACGGAGGAGGCAGCGGAACTTAGGAGAATGTTCAGGGGCCTGACTAAAGTTTGACCGAGCAACAAATCACTGTCACTCTGATGTAGGGATTATCGTATCAGCTCTACAGGATGAATACACCGTGTTCCAATATTTATCCTAAGTCCAGGAAGTGAAATTCTGCTGAGATAAACCTTGGAACAGAAGAATTTGGATGGGGAACCATCAAGACTGGTTCTTAATTAGACCAGGGGAAAGGGACATTCCACTTACAAAATGGCGTCTGGACTGATCTCCATTAGCGCGGGTCCTAGAGCCTGTCTCGTCCCTGTTGTATCACACACATGAGTGGGTAGGAAAAAAGGAGAGGAGAGGCATGTCAGCTGGCCCCAGGGGTACAGCCCAGGCCGCGCTGGAACCCGCCTGACACTTGCCCTGGCAGTCCCTCCTCCGCAGAACCCTTCAGGAGGGAATAATGACCTCAGCCAGCAGGGGTGGACGGGGAAAATTCCCAGAGAGACAGTTAACGAGACACAACGCTGTGCTTCCTCATTCGCCCCGTTACGGCTGTGTGGCTGCTTATTCCCCTCTGATTTAACATATCCACAGCGCCCACTGGTGCTAATCAGCTTAATCATCACGCTGCCACGCAAGCGTTCGTGAGCGCTGCTATTCGGAATTCTGGACTGCGGAGTTCACCTTCCTGTGATAACCACCTGCTTCCCCCCCACCCCCCCGTGATTAACTGTGTTTCATGTAATAGTGAAAATAGGCAGTCACAACTGAGGGGGCTTCTCTGAGCTGCAAGCCCTGTGGGCTCTCTCCAGCCCACCAGCCACGGAGAGGGCCGCCCCGGCACCTCCACCGGCACCCGCTCTGCCTCTCTGACCTTGTCCTGGCGGCGCCTTCCTTTATCCTCTCTCCCGCCACCCGTGCGGGGTTTCCCAAGTGCTCACGGGAATTTCCGTAGGTTCTTACTGGGTTTTCCTAGGGGACTTTTTAAATTTTTCTGCGGTCCTCCCCAGGACAGATAGGGTACATGCATCGTTTTTTCAATCCTGCTGAAAATGTTCCTGGCTTGTGCCACATGGAGTACCCCAGTGGTGGGGGTGGGTAGCCCTTGCGGGAGATGGCAGAAATGAATGGCTGTGGGGGACTTCTCACGGATGGCAGGTGTCTGTCAGGAGTAAGCCAAGCCTGCCGCGGGAGGACCACAGGCAGAAAGACCCCAGGCGGGCATCTAGGAAGGCAGCTCCACTCAGCAGAGTGTCCCATCCCACCAGGAGCCACCAGAGTGAGAGCTTTTAGTACTGAACCCGAAATGGGAAGCAGTGCAAAACTTAATGGGCGTGGGGCTCAAAACCTTGCCCCCTCCCTACTCTCAAAGGCATATGGAAGACACAAAGTCAAACCAGATAAGACAACCCTATTCCAACCTTGTGCACTCTCGGGGATCTCTGGATGGCCCAGCCTGAAGGGGCTGGTGTCACCCTCAAGCCGAGGCAACAGCTCAGTGTCATTTTCCTGAGGCCCAACTATCACATAAAGTTGCAGAAGCCACACCTTCCAAGGAGGAGGAAAGAGGAGCCCGTGTCACAGTTTGCACCCCATCGCACTGTCCCCAAGAGTCGCCAGGCTGTGGGTGAGCCTGAGGAGCAACGGCTCTCACTGGTTCTGGTAGATTTCCTTTAGCTCGCTGGCTGGCAGTCTGCTCTGTGGTTTGCAGTGCTTTGATTAGCAATTACGAACCACAGGCAATTGTAGAAATTGCCCGTTTTTGACAAAACTAGTGGTGGATAGACACATTTCTTGAACTACTGAGAGAAAATCATACTCAGAATACATTTCCCTTGAGAATAAAACCTGAAGCCCTTCCCACAGCCTCCACGCACCTCTAAGAGATGGCCCTGTCCCTCCATCTCCTCTCTGATCTCACCCGCTGCCCTTTGCCATGCTCTTTCATGGCATCCTGGCCTCTTGCAGTTTGTCCACAGGCTTAGTGATCCACCACTCGCCCCAGAGTCTGCACCTCCTCTCCTGCGGGCGACGCTCATTTCCAGCTACCCACCTGCTCACCCGCTTACTGCATTCAGGACTCACTCAACTGTCGCTTTGTCAGACAGACCTCTGCCAGCCAGCAGGAATATACCTTTGCCTCCTGAGTCTGCCACTCAGACTGACCCTTTTATTCATATTCCTCAATTTTTCCTGAGTGGAATTTTAGATAATTTGATTATTTTAGCCTTATTCATGATTTATGCATTTTTAAAAGGGTAAGGATAAACAACATACAATTCTTTTCTTTTGTTCCCCTTCTGAAATGCCCTTCATTTCCATGTGCCTTCCAAAATCAGAAGCTCTGGATTATATTATTAAAGAGAGCTTTTGGGATTCCTTAATAGATGAGCAGGAAGTTGACAATGAGGAGGACAAGGTCTTCGATAAGAATGTAAGTTGGATAAAAATTCAGATCATTTCCCTCCAAATACTAGCACATGTGGCACACGCAGGCAATCCATCCTTCATTTCGCTACGAGAGGTTCTGGAAAGGCACGGCACATCTGGCAGGCTTCTGGAGAGTCGCATGGGGCAAGAGGGTGTTGGTCAGCGCCCATCACAAGCACCATGCCATCACCAGGTTTTGTCACACGGACTCTAGGCAGGGGTGTGACACAACCAGATTGGTTTCTGGTTTTCTATTTAGGTATTTTTAATTCAACCTGGCTTTTAATTCAACCTGTCATGTAAACATAATTTTTAAACATTGAAATGCTAAAAAAATGGTAATTCTCCAAGTATCCACCTTCTTATATCCCCGAAATGACTACTGTATACTACTCTTTATATAGCTTTCTGGAAAATTCTGTGCATATGTATAATAAATATACATAGATTTTCATAAGTGGGATTATAATATACATCTGTCCTATACTTTTCCCTTTATAACACTTTTTACTTAGCTATTTATTTTATTTTATTAATATATATGAACTACAGATTCAATAACAATAGAAAACATACAACTGTGGGGGACAGTGACTATCACTTCTGGCCACTTTTCCCCCCTCTCTAACCTTCTCCCCACAGCTCCCTCCCCCTTCAGTGATTCGTCCCTTTCCTGGCAGTCCATTTCCCCTCCACCTACCTTATCTCTCATGTTGAAGTCTCTTTGTGCAGTCATTTATGTGAATTTCATAAGAGGAACACCAGCTGACACTTGGTTTTTTGTCTTTAGCCCATTTCACTGAGCATTATTGACTCAGTGTGGCCCCATTTTCTTTCAAATGCTTCAGATCTGTCTTTCTTTTTGGGTGCATAGTATTCTATTGTGCATAGATGCCACGTCTTCTTTATCCACTTAATAACATTTTTTAAATATATGGTATTTCATTATATCTTACACCATAACTAGTACCCTGTCAACAACTGTTTGTTTCCAGTACATACCCCCCACACACATACACCCAGAGACAGATTGTACACATATTATTACACATGCAAGTATATCTAAACAGTAAATTGCTCACAGTTGAATGCTGAATCTAAAGATAGCTCCATCCTTAATTCGAGAAGTACTGACCTATTTTCACCCACATAGGTTGGGTCATTTTCTTTTCCCTAAGAGGCCATGAGAATGCTTCCTTCTTAATGCTCTCACCCACGAGGAGTAATCATTTGAGTCTAACTAGCAGGATGAGAGCGATGCCACAGTGGCCATGCGTGTCTCTGCAAATAGCCAGCTTCTGGAACTCATCCACTCTTCTATTATGTTGTTTCTTTCTTTTTCCTTCTGGCTTGTAAGGGCTTTTTATATGTAGTTATTTGTATGACATCTCTATTGTAAATTTTTTTCAGCTTATAGTTTGTATTCTAAATTTATCAAGATATTTGCCATGACATGTCACTGTCATTTTTAGATAGCCTTGTTGATCAAATTTTTCTGCTATGACTACTGAATACTGTTTTATATTTAAAAAGGTTTTCTACTCTCAGAATATTTTACAATTCACCCATGTTCTTTGTAGCTCTCTAAGGAACCTTTTAACAAATATAATCGGGAATGAATCCAGGAAAAATAGTACAGCATAAGAGATCCACCAAGGATTCCCAACAATATTGATTAAGTTCTTTCACAGTAGACAAGATCTGTTTCACATTTTTAAAGGTCACTCCAGTGGCTATACAGATGACAGATGGATGTGGGAAAACTGAGCACAGGAAGGAGAGTGACTCTACAGTAGCAATACAGATGAACAACCTTGGCATTGAATAAACAAGCACCCCTGAGATTTTGGCCATTCTGGGGGCATAGAAAAGCTACTATGCTCTTAAAACATGGAAGTATTTTTATGTCCTATAACCATCTCAATTGGTAAAAATATTATTTTACATTCCCAAAAGATTTCTTGGCATATTGATGTCAAAACAATTCTGAAAGAAACTGGGATGTGGGGGCAAGACAATGGTATGATACTAAAAATATTCTTTAAAAAGAATTCTTAGCACTTTTTTTTGAGACAGGGTCTCCCTCTGTTGTCCAGGCAGGTTCTAAGCTCACCATGTAGCTCCCAGGCCGGCCTCAAATTCACAGCAATCCTCCTGCCACAGTCTTCTACCTGCTAGGATTACAGGTGTGCGCCACCACACCCAGCTTATGTAGTGCTGAGGAACTGAACTCAGGTTCTCAGCATGCTAGGCAAGTGCTTTACCACTGAGCTATTCCTCAAGTTCCTTACTAACCACTCTTCTGTACTTACTCTTGTGTTTTTTGAATAACATGTTGAAATGTCACTTAGAACTTTTGGGAGTCAGAAAAATGATTAAGTAATCAACTATTAATTTCTATTTTCTGGATATTTCATTGTGTGATTTTTTTGTAGCTTTCTGACAGCTCCTATCAGGGAGTTTTAAAGACAGTAGTCAAAGAAATGGCTGCCCATGATGAATTGGAAGAGGATTGGGACTTTCCTCTGATTAAAAGGCTGAAAATTGACAAAAGGAGAAAGCTGAGAATCCTGTGAGTAACTGGGAAAATGAAGCTAGTGGTCAGTGGGTTTCAGAAGGCTAGAGATGGCAGAAATAAAAATGCAATGGGGGCCACTGGGGAAGAGAGAAGAACCAGGCAGGTCCCCCAAGCCAGGGAACAGTCCAGGTCAGGAAAAAGGGCAAGGGCGATACCCCATGACCAGACGGGCAGAAGGATCCGGGCCGGATCCAACTCAAGAGCATGGAAATCACAAGTGCCGGAGGCGCCCGAATGGAGAGAAGGCAAGCAATGGCGGATGCTGCAAACCTAGAGCAAGAAAAGTCTTGTCCAGCCCACGAACTTGCACAGAAATGTAGGGAGTGAGACTCTTAAAAGAAAGGGCAAGAAGTCATCAATATCCTGGACAGCTGCCTGACAAACTCCTAGCTTCAGCCTGGCTGGTTAGCACTTTGCATGCTTTCTGAAGGAGGGAGAGCCATTGCTTCACTGACTTGGGGGTCATGGCCAGAGCCCTGGACGATGGAGTGGAGAATAAGTTTATTGCAAAGCTGATCTTGGCACCAGATCGTCCTAGTTGGCAGGTCCCAGGCCACAAGTATTCCAGAACGCCAGTTGTGCTTTCAGCCTGTGACACAGAACAGGCCCACAGGGTAGAAGCCTAGATTTTTTTACCTTATCCAGAAATCTGGAATGCAACCAGGGGAGAGGTGGAAAACATGGGCTTGTAACGGAATCTAGCAGTGGCACTAGGCACAGGCTGCAGGGATGGGACAGGGCACCCTATTTCAATCAAGTCAGGGAGACAGTGGCTTGCCAACAACTTCTGTTGTGGGTTCAGTAGTCACGGGCAACAAATCTCCAAGCTTCTCCGAGAAGTGGAAGACAAAAGCACACAGTTCCAAGAGCAAAACATAAAGAACTCCCAAGATTTGAGATCAGCAGAAACAAGCACTGAGTTATATCTTGGTAAGTCATCCCACTGCCTACGTGCTACTTCCTCCCCTTTCCTCCCATTTAAGCCTTTAACAGAGGCTCATTCCAAGCTGATCGCACCTGCCAAGTGCTAAGTGAGCACTAGGGACGGCAGCATGTAGCCCACAGCCTCTGCCACTGGGGAGACAATGCTGGGGGTTGCAGGAAAAAGCCGAGAGAGCAACAACTCGCTCTTTTGAAGAGGAATTCTGATGTTCTGGCTGGGTCCCTTCATTGGAGTTAACTCCTGGCTCCATTTACCATCTTGCTCTCAGGCCAGTGGACAGGACTCCCTGCCATTCTTAATAACTTACTCATTACTGGTGCCACATTCGTCAGTTGTCCAGGCTCGTGGGCTCTCAAGTGATTATGCATAAGACAACTCAGAGTGCAAAGGAAGGCTCAAAGCAAGTGAAAGTTTATTGTAGGCAGTGAGAAAAAGAGGAAAGAGAAAGCTCTCAAGGGGAGCTCGACTGAGATTCCTCACTCAAGGTGGTGAAGCTGGACTCTATAAACTTGGTATCTGCGTATACAGCAGTTTGACTTCCTACAGTGAGCCAGATGCAGCTGCAAAAAAATGCACTTGGCCTATAGCTGAATTTACTGTCTTTTGAACATAAGGAATGGAATGAGGAATTTCTTACTCTCACTGTTATCCTGTGTCCTTGGTTATTTCTCAGAGGAGCAGTGAGGGGGTGGTGAGCTGTAACTCGCATCTGTTCCCATGACCACTGAAACACCCTGCCATGGCCTCTTGATCAGTCCTATCCAATCTTCCTATATGTCACTGGGACAAAATACGTGACATCTGCAAATGAAGGGGGGGAAAGATTTATTTTAGCTCAGTTCCAGAAGGTCAGTCCGTTCATGTGGCCGTGGCGACAGTGAAGGCACGTGGTGGAGGCTACAGAGCTGCTTAAGCTGCTCATGGCATTCGGAAAGAAGCAAGTGATTCTGGAGACTCAGGCAAGGCTAGAGCTTCCCAGGGAATAAGCTGTCACGTGGTTCTTCTTCCTTCCTTTAGTTAGTTCAATCTGCTAGTTGGGCCATGCTAAGGGTGGGTGCCCCTTCCCCACTGTCTGGCCCTTGAGTCAATACCACACACCTGAAAGCTATTCCCTGGACATTTCCCAATTGAAACAAGGTGACACAATCCTTCCAGTTCAAGCCTCAAGCGTCTGCCCCCTCCAGGTAGGCCCTTCTTCCCTGCAGCACACAAGTTCCACAATTATCCCACTACGCTCAAATAAATGAGGCTTTGGGGGACATTTCGGATTCAAACCATAGCACACTCCACGCTCCTTATCTTTTCACAGGTGCCAGTAGGCTAGGTAACTGCTTCAATTCCACTTTGAGAACTTGCACACCAAACAAATAACATTTGATAGAAATGAGCCACGAAGATCTCACTCCCTAGGTCCCTATTGCTTCTTGTGCACAAATGGTAACCCACTGCTCTCTGCTGAGTGAAGCAGTGCTGCCCACTCCAACAAGGGACATTTGTTTGCTAGAGTAGTTCTGGGTTAAATTATTATGTTCTCTCCAAGGAATCTGAACTGAGAACTTGGAACTTGCCGTGGCAAAGGCCTCCTTCTTCGATCCAATTAAGCTGGGATGCTTACTCTTTTGGACACATTTCCTTTCAAGGGAGCTCTGATCTTTGAACCAGGAAACATAGCTGTCCTGTAGGCCACCATTATTCGGAAGGAGAACAGGCTGAGCCATTGAACTTACAGCATGACTTATGTTATATGTTGACAAGAGGGAGAGAGTAAGGTGCTGGATCATTTTTGAAAAGCCGTGCCTTAGGGTGGCCTCTGGGATCCATCATTTTCAGTGAAATTACTTGAAAGTTTCCTACTTCATGCAAAGTGGTTTCAAATGGCTCTACCTAGTTTGCAAACAATACTGTTTTTCCTAGCCATATCCTCAGTGGAACACGAACAAGCCATGGGAAATCAGGCTTCATGAGCTTAACCCCTAGAACACACTTGCATTTGGCCCTCCTCACCTATCTCTAGCCCCCAAGAAGACCCTCCCTGAATTCATTTTGAAGGACTCAGGGGTCAACCCATATACCCAGGTTGCAGATCAGTTAGACCAGGCAGGAAGCCCAGGATTGATCCTACAGTCTGTGCCTTTATTTCTAAATTTCATTCTTAGATGGTAAGGAAAATCTGGGTCAGAAACAGAGTCACTGGCCCAACTTTCCCCCAACTAGGAAACTGTCTGCAGTCTTCCCTTGCTCATGATTGCACATCATGACATGGACACCTGAATCCAGTCTTGGCTTCTAAAGATGATTCACATTCCTTTTAGGTTAAAGAAGGATTTTGGAAAATTCAAAGCAACAGTTTTATGGATTATGAAGAAACACAAAGGTAAGCCCCCTCTGCCAATGTCTGCCTATGCTGTTCTCCTGCCTGGATCTAGCTGCCTTTACCAGAAGTACTTGCCCACTCAAGGGCCTACTGAGCTAAAAAAGCCCCAGCAGCAGGGGTCTGAGGCCTCAGCCAGCATATCACTTGGTGGGAAGTGAAGATGGGCAAGAAAATGGGGACTACATAGAGGATTGTTAAGGCTTGTGACGGGCAGAGAGAGCCATGGGAGAGCACAGAGGGCTCTGACCCAGACGTGAGGAATAGAGACTCCAGAAAAGTGACACTAATGCAAAATTTTGGAAAGAGATAACACTTTAGCAGGACACTGAAGGAATTTGGAGACCAGCTCTTGAGATTGGTCAGTCATGGAGGTGACCCATTTCGTGGATCCAATAATAGATTAACAGGCAAAGCCATTAGGCTGTGTGATCTGAAAAACCAACACCAAAATATGAATCAAACAACAGAAGTGACGGTGCCCACAAGAGACATGGGTAATCAGTCATGGTACACTTCCTCCCTGAGCCAATTCCAGGCATCCCCCTCTAGAGTGCTCCCATCCCCTGAATACAACATATATCTTAGCATGACCCTTAAGGAATAACCACTGTGGTGTAGGTACATTTACATACTTTGTGGCTAAACTATTTTTCATAACCATGTGAAGTGAGATTAAGAAACTAAGGCTCAAAGAAGCTAAGTGACTTGCCCCAAATCATCTCGCTACTGAGGAGAGAAGCCACACTCGTGCCCAAGGCCTCTCAGGCCAGGATGTTAGAAAATAAAATAGGATGAGGCAGTCCTAAGCCTAGGCCTCATGTTCTCATTGGAGTGAGGCGGCAGATGAAAGGCCAGGGGGTTACCTTCAGTCACTTGGTGGGAAAGATGTGCCAAGACTCACACAGGGGATGCTCCAAAACGAGGCAGAAGCTGATTCGCAGACGCCTGAAGCTTGGCAGGTGTCTAGTTACACTTACTGTGTCACTTGCTTTCTACTTGTGTTTCTGTTCCTCCTGTGCCTACATTTCCTTCATGAAACCTGAGCAAGGCACACAGTAGGCACTCAATGAAACTTCCTTGAATTGAATGCATACGTGCTTAATTTTATTTATTTTACCCTTTTGAGGGAGTAAAGACCTTTCAAGACACTCTTCTGTCACACTCTCAGAGAAAGACTTTTAATTTGAGAGTGAAATATGATATAAGACAAATGGCTGAATTTCTCCTAATACCGTGACTACCATCCCTGCCCACTTTCTACTTCTTTGGGCAATAGAAACCTATAAAAACTTAAGCATTTTATACACAAGTGCCATATTTTTAATTTCTTTCATGATCCTGTTCTGGCTACTCCCATCGAAATCTTTAGCTGCCTCTGAGATATAGCTCATTTATTTCCAGTGTCCAGTCATTATTCTGTCCTGTTGGCTCCTCACCGCACATGTGAACACTTCAGTTGCCGAGCCAAGGCTGCCTCCGGATGCAGCCACCTGGGGCTTCACAACTAAGGGGACTGTTCACTTGTCTTAAAATTCTGTCACTGCCTTGAAATTCATAATTTTATAACAAAGGCCCTGCATTTTCCTTTTGCTTTGAGATCCTCAGATGATGTAGCCTATTCAAAACCAACTATTTGGTGTAATTATAGATTATATCGCTGTATCATGAGCCATCAAAATGCTGAGCTCTGTGTTCAGGCTACATACATACTTTCTTCCTACTAGGTGGCAGGCCCTACATGTCCTCACTTCACAGGAATCTCACAGGCAGATACATGTGTAGACGGCTTTACCCATTTCAAGGAATCTGAGGCTCAGACACCTTCATCTTCCCCTGGGATTGTAATCGCCCTCACTCCTATCTTCTTGTCTCTCAGTTCTTTCTTCACATTGTTTCTGGATTATTCTTTTAAGAACTCTTCATTGGTTCTTGATGACCCCCAGGAAAATGTCCAAATTCTCCATATGGCTTCCAAGGCTCTCAAATTTTCCTCTCCAGACTCACTAGGTGTTTTGCCATTCAGCAAATGGGCCAAGTATTCCCTGCCACAAGGCCTTCGTACTTCCTGTTCTTTCTGCCTAGAGCACTCTTCGCTCCAACATCCTGTGACTCACTCCCTCACTTCATCCAGGGCTCTGTTTGAATGTTACCATCCCAGAATAGCAGAATACTTTCCTTGGCTACTCTCTATGAGCCACAGAACGTGCACGTGTGCGTGCACACACACACACCATTTACCTTCCTGCTAGCCCTGCTTCACTTTTCTTCACAGCACTCGTAGCCACCTGGCATGTTTCATATTTACCTGTTCTCTTGGGTAGCAGCTATCTCCTCTGAGAACAGAGACTGGAGCACCTCTGACAGCTCTTGGTGCCCAGGAACACAAGAGATATCTGATGTTCTAGCCCTGCTTGCCCCACCTGAAGCATCTGTCACTACTTACTCATTCCCACTGGAGCCTTCAACTACAGAGTTGCACTGCTAGGACAGCCGTTAGCATGTCGAAGAAGGCCTTTCCACCAAGAGTCCCTCAGCTGAAAACCTGGCTAGACTCTCTCCTGTGAGCACTCAAGGCACCCTGTGCTGGCCCCAATGGCGGCACTACTCAAGGGCCTTCGAACCAACACCCCCCACCCCAGCTCCTACGTGCACCGGGCTCCTCATCCCACTGTGAGTGTCCTGGCCAATGCTCCTTTCCCCAGCCACCACTGCACCTCCCAGTCCTGTGTCAACATCTACCAACAGGCATATGAGGAAACCGTCGTGTCCCTGGGTTGTCCTTCCCAGGTTAGCTCCAACATTTAATTGTTATAAAAACAAAAATAAAAATAGACTCATTGCTATGAAAATCAAGTTGAATGGGTTTTTTTTTTTAAGCTCAATAAGAAAATAGCTTCTAAAAAAAACTGCTTTGAGGCTGGGCCTAGTGTTGCAGGCCTGTAATCCTGGCAGTCTTGGAGGCTGAGGCAGGAGGTTTGAAAGTTCTAGGCCAGCCTGGGCAACTTAGTGACTTAATGAGACCTTGTCTCAAAATCAAAAATAAAAATGAGCTAAAAGATGTAGCTCAGTATGAAGGCCTCAGGCTCAATTCCCAATACCACATAAATAAATACATAAATAATCTGAGTTAGATATGCCCAAACATATACAAAAATTGGGGACTATATAGAAAAAAATTTAAAGATTCTATGATTCTGTACTCAGCCTGTTTAGAAACTGCCAAAGTCAAAGTGAGAAGTAAAAAATTATGGATGCGGTTTAATCAAAAATGATCATAGAATTCCTGTCTTATAAAAAATGGTTTGCCTTAAAATGACATGTTAATATGTATTTACATCTTAAAGTAATACATTCACGATATGCTCCCCCTTTTAACTGGCTCCTCAGTGTCGCTGGCGTTCACTTAGCCTCATGCTTTTGTTGGTGAGGGCTCGCTCACGGCATGACAGTTGGCACATTGCTGAGCCCCCCGCAGGCCCCCACATCTCAGGTGGGTGGTCTTTACCCATGCCTTCATCACACTAGGCCCTTAGGGAGAAGTGCTGAGCGACACCGTGAAGAGTCGAGCCCTCCCCTCCTTTCCTTCCGGCTACCTGGCAGCCTGCCTTCCTCCCAGAGTGGCTGATGCCCCACCTGCCCAAGCGGTTTTGTACCTGCAGAAACCCATCTCAGCTGCCTTTCTCTTTCCTCCCCAAATCCCGCTCAACCTAATCACCGGCCAATTACCAACTAGCATATCAACAGTTGGTGGAGGAGTCCACTCTCACATATCATCTGCTGACTAACCCAGAAGTTGGGTCTGAGGGAGAAGTCCAGAAGGAAGAGAAAAAAGCCAAAAAGTATAAGCATCCTGTTCGCCGCCAGGATAAGGATGTAAACCTGAATAAAGAGTGGATACAGAAGACAAAGGTAGAGGTGGCGGTGTGTGGGCGCTCTTGCTTCTTAATGGTTTCTGCTTCCTTCTTTCCCCTCTGGTGAGGCACACAGACCAACAGACAGCGGTCAGCGCCAATGCACAACATGGACACAAGAAAAATGTGTCTACTACATGGACATACGTGCGGGTTATGGGCAGATTGACTAGGGTTATACTGAGGTTGCTGAGATTTCTGCTTAAAGGACATATAGAAGGCAACCAGGTGTATGGGAATGGAGTAAAGAAAACACATATTAGAAGACCTATTTCTTAGCAAATTAGAATCTATATCAAAAACCAAGTTTACAGTAAAGGGATGAATAGACTGTCACGAGAGCTAGGAGGGAGGCAAGCAGAGCCTCTTCCTCCCGGCCTCCTGAAGTACTAATCCTGCAGGCGTCCTGAGTCCACACTTCTGGCCTCCACAATGGTGACAGAATATATGTTTGCAGCAGTAAGTGGCTCAGTTTGTGATTCTTGGTTACCACAACCTAGGGAATCAACAAGCATCAGGGTGATTGAAATGATAGCTTAAAATTGATTCGTGCACACGTGCACACACACTCCCTTGGGCGAGCCCAGCCTCTGCCTCACACAGACAAGTGAGTTGTGTTCCCCAGCAAGTCGGTGAGAGTCACAGTGGAGCAGCAAGTGGGCACTCAGAGAACAAGAAGACGCAGGGTCCCCGCCCAGTAATGAGCACACCACAGGGCAGTGGGCACTGGGGCACTTTTCATAGGTTTGTCTTTCCTTGCTAGGTGCAGCAAAGTGAAGCAAAATTCATTCTCTACTCCAATGAGAATATCTTCCGAGTTATCTTTCCTGATGGAACAGGCCAGATACAGTATCTACTGGAGCACAGAGGTGCTTATATTGACACAGACTGGCACCTTAAAAGACTATGATTAGGGGCTGGGAAGTGGGGTTTGAGTGAGGACTCTCCTCAACCTTTTCTAGTGGGTCCCAAGGAAATGTTTGTGCCTTAACTGACTCCCAGCTACCCATCAGGAAACCTGGCTCTGCTCATCTGCACAAGTGTTAATAAGTTTATATACATCATTCTGGAAGACTGTATAGATATGAGGATTCGGGCCCTTATTAACAACTCTGGCCATGGTACCTTTTATGATGAAAATGGAGATATCAGGTAAGGTTGAGTTCCCAACACCCCAACCCCTAAGGAGTGATGTAGTGGAAGTTTGATTACCAGCTCACACCATCCTTTCTTCTTCCCTGTCTCCCAGCTCAGAGGACCAGAACCTCCTTGTTCCATGGTCAGTTTGGGGGTGGGGGGAGCTTTGCTGGTGATATGGGCTTTGGAGCCACACCTGCTGCATACAGAATACAGGCAAAATGGCAACTTCTAAATACCTCATTTTAACCAAGTGCATTTAGTGAGTTCCCAGCTCTGGTAATGGTGGAAAACTTCATCACACCAATACAACATAACTTGGTCACGTCCCCTTCTCTGAGGTGGGCAAGCTATCACATTCGGCACCACCTCTTCCACTCATACTCATCTGGGAGTCCGATACTATCTCAAACCAACTTACATTTTCTTCTTGAAAGCCAAAACCAAAAATTTTAAAATTCTAAAACAATATTTTCATCCTTCTAAGAACACGCTCTCCACTGTGGGTCTTTTAAACACCATATCCTGTTTGACTTCGTAGAGTTAGAAGGCATCTGCTCCCTCCTGAGGAATGTTTTTATGGAAAATACTGCCTAAAAATTCTGGTCCTGGGTACAGGAAAGCCCCAAGGATGGGGCAAGACATTCAGTCAGTTATCTTTAATCATATCTGATGATGTTCAGTAGGACTTCATCTCCACAATAAGACCCAGTTTTTAGGAACAAAAGAGAACTTGGAGAAAACTAAGCACCACTTTTATTGGGTTGATGAAGAAATTTAGATTTAGATAATAAGTCACTTACCCTAGACCAGAAAACTATAATCAAGAAATTTTATGACATTTTGATTTAACCTAAGAAAAATCATCAAGTAAGGCATATGGGAGATTGTATATCTTATCCCTGAATCCTAAAGCCTGACAAAAGCCTAGAGATGGATGTTACTCAGAGCTATGGGAAGAGCCAAGATTCTGGCTCTGTTTGGCTTGAGCAGGGCCTGGACATCTGCATTCTGTAAATGCATTTCAGGTGATCCTGTGGCTCAGCCAGCCTGGGTGTCCAAGGCAGAGAGTCCTCTACCAGACCTCTAAGGCCATAGCACCCACACAGGACTGTAAGATAAAAGCAAACACCTGAAGGGTGGGAAGCCACCATGTACCCTTGTTGAGATCCACCAGAAGCAGCCCTATGGCTTCCCTTTAGGTGGCCAAAGGTGCTGATACCCTGCAACTCTGGAAAAGCCTAAGCTTCCTGAGTGTCCTATATTAGGGGACAGCAGCAACCAATGACTTAAAATCTGTTCCTCACAGGAGCCTTGTTTAGAAGTCTCAGGCACTGGCCTTGCAGCAAGTTGGATCCAGGGGTTCCTAAGTTTTCATATTCATAGTTTTCCTTGAGATCCGTCACTTTGGAACTAGAGTATTAGACAGAAGGGGACAGTTAAGCTGAGATCTAAATGATACATAGGTGCCGGCCATGCCACGTGGAGCAGGAGGCCTTTGCTAGCAGGGAGAAGAGCACGGCAATGCTGTGAGGCAAGAGCATGACCCACGGACAGAAAGGGCAGCCCAAGGGAGAAGGCCAGGCCGCAGAGGCGGGGACGCTGCGCCACCCCGGCCCCAGGGCTCAGCATGCAGCTAATCATCTCATGTACCCTCTGGGTCTAGGTTGAGCCTGAGCAGCAGCCTGGGCCACTACTTCCCCGAAGGCAAACACCAGAAGGCCTGGAACTGGTGGGATCCAGGCATCCACGTCCATGCACCCCCTTTTCAGCACATCTCCTTGAAAATCAACCGATACATCCAGATACAAATTAGAAGTCAGGACAAGATCATTTTCTGCTTCTTCCATAAACCGCAATGGGTTCGTCTAAACCTGGGCACCAAGTTCAAGGTAAGGCCTTGACTCCTACTGTCCTTTGCACCCAATGCTTTAGGCCTCGGTCCATGTACCTTCCTTTACCTGGCTTGACCATAGACACATGACTTCATGTCACCTCCCAGCACCATGATACTGAGCACCGAGAAAACTTGACATCTTCAGCTCAACACGAGCCAGGCAGAACGTCAAACATGCACTGGCCTTACCTCACACTTGCAGCAAGGCTAGCAAGCAGGGGAGTTTGTTTGCTTCTCTCCTCTTCAAACACTTTTCTCAAAACATGGTCACCTGGAAGTTTGACGCGCTGCACCCACGCCACGCAGGACATTAGCAGTGGTGCATGTCTTGGTCACTTTCTTGTTGATGGGATGTAAAAACAGATCCCCACACATCAAGGGAGGAAAGGTTCACTCTAGCTCACATTTCAGACGTCTCAGTCCATTCGTGGTCAGCTGGCAATGGCGGTATCCTAGAAGAGCCTGGCAGAGAACAGCTGTTCATGTCTTTGCAAGAGGAAGACAAAGGTTTAGGGAGAAGCCCAAGTAAGAATGTATCCTTCCGGGCTATACCCTCAGTGATCTGACCCTCCCAACCAGGCCCCCTCCACATCACAGCGTGTGAAATCCATAGCTTAACCCACTTGATCCAGTCAACTCCACAACCCAATCACTTTATAAATGCATGAGGATTTTGGAAGACATTCCAGATCCAAACTATAACAACATTCTACCTCTGACCCTCCAAAAACTGGCATTTACCTCTTTATGCAAAATACACTTAGACCATCTCTAAGAGTTGCCAAATTCTTAACAGTTCCTGCACTGCTAAAAAGTTCAAGCCCAAAGTCTTCTCTGAGATTCAAGGCAAATGCTGTGAGCCCCTATGAAAATCAAAGAAAGATTAAACTCTTTCAATATACAATGGCACAAGGTAAACACTCCACATAGGAGGAATAGAAGAAAAGGAAGCAATGGGACCAAAGAAAGACCAAAACCCAGTAGGACAAACAGTATAAATTCTGTAGCTCCATTGAACCCTCTAGTTCCAGTCCAGCACCAGGGGCAAGCTGTGGAGACAAGTGAGCCCCAGAGGATTTGGGTGGCCCTGCCTCTATGAAGTTCCCTGATGCAAACGTGATGGCCTTTCTCTTGCGACTGTCCTCAGCAGATGTCCTGTAGGCCTGATATTTCCAAATTACTGAGATCTCCACTGTACTTTTGGCTCCACTCTCCCAGTTTCACATGCTGCCCTCTCAGGGGTCCACCGCCTGGCCTCCAAGGACTTCTTCTGAAATCTAGGCAGAAGCCCCCATGACTCTGCAACTCTCACATTTGTGTACCTACAAAACACCACTACATGGATGACACCAAGGTCTCCCACTGGCTCAAGCAGTAGCCAGGCCCCTTGCACTATGGCCACAGTGGCCTCAGTTCTCAGATGGCAGAACCCCTTAGGAATTCATCTTTCTACGTGACTGTGCAAAATGCCCTTGGGGTCTCTTTTCATTGCAAAGTATTATGTCTTTATACCCTTGAACTGGTAAAAAAAGATGGGGTCTTGCCTGTCTGCAAGATGCCCCCAAGACATTCCCTGCTGTCCTGATGCAAAGCACCCAGTTCTTTCCATTGCTATTCCTTTCAGTAGCCATGCCTTCCCATGCCACATCCTGCAGGCCCTTCCCTTTGGTCAAACTGGAAAACTACTATATCATTTTTGCTCTGCTGTCTTCTGACCTTCAGCTTAGGTCTGGCTAAAAACATCAAGTGGTGCCCATGTGAGAGCTTAAATTTCCTCTGCCAGATTAATTAGTTCACACCCTAATCTCAGTTCAGGCTGTCTCAGGACATGGGTAAAATGCTAACACACATTTTGCCAGAATGCAAAAAACATGGTTTTAGTCCAATTGACAGTAGAGTTCTTTTTCCCATCTGAAACCTCTTGAACTTGACCTTGAGGCTAGCTGGACTGCGTAGTGAGCTCGGGACCGGTCTAGACTACAGGTTGAGACCCTGTCTCAAAAAAAGAAAAAAAATTAAGATGTGGGATTATTGAGAGTAGAGGAAGGAATGTGGTAGATTTAGGGTATCCAGCCACCCATTCACCAACTTCTGAGAGTTTCCCAGGACATAGAACTTCAAATGCTAAAACTGGGTAAGTTCCAAGCAGGCCTGACCGGCTGGTGTGTTGGACCCCTTCCTGGCAGAGCTGCTCTTCTGCCCCCTGAAGGGCGATGACCCCGAATCCTTCCCTACAAGGGTCTTTCCAAGCTGCTGAACCCATAAAGAGAAGGCCACAGTGCTGTCCTGAATCCCAACAAAACCCAGATACACTCCTAGGTAGCCCAAGGTGGAAGTCAGTCTCACTGGCAGACACTGCAAGGTCTCCCAGCACTGGCAGGACCTTGGCTCAGCCCTGGGATAGGAAACCTGTAAGCAAGAAACCCAGCTTTCCCCAGGAAAGCACAGCCTTCGAAGCCGGGCCACCCCAGGGCAGAGGCTTGGAATCAGGTTGGTGTGTGGCCTCAGCCCTCCTCAACTGTCCATGTTGCCACAAGCACTGGCCAAGAGGGTGTGTGTGTGGAGCAGCAGACTGGAGCCTTTCTGCCCTCAAGGGGGAAGGTTCCAGGGAATACTCCTCGTGGAAAGAGGGGATATTCCCGGGGTGGGGGAGTGGCACTCAGGGAGCACCGATGCTTACCTGGCCTTCTGTGAATCCCACAGTCCTTAACCTCAGAGGCACTGAACACCATGAAAAGGGAACCGGTCTTGGAGGTGGAACCTGGCCCAGCAACTCAGAAAATCCAGATCCTTCTAGGGAAAATGAGCAAGATCCTGCACAGCCTGACTATCCCTGATCTGGAAAGCTTCACAGAGGCCACCAAAATGTTCCTTGGTCTGAGCATCGGGTCCAAGAATAAACCGTGAGGTTTGCGCTAGGGCCGTCACCAAACTCTCCCAGGCCTTCTCCTTCTCTGAAGGTGTAAGGAAGGGGAGTCTGAGAGACTCACGGAAAACCCCTCAGGCCTGTTTATGTCTTTTGGAGTTGGGTTTGTAATTTGGGACCTGTCACAGCTCCTTGGTTGGGGGGCTGGGGGGGGGGGGTACTCAGGGCTGACAGTCCGTGGCTGAGTACAAACAAGACTCAGTGGTCAGCCTGACCTGACAGCACTGGGAGCACACTGTCAGCTCAGTAAGTAACACGCATCAACACCTGTCCTGCCTCCTCCTCTGGGTCACCGCCAGGCGGGTCTTTCGCGGCTTTCAGTGCTTGCCCTGTCACAATGTGTAAGGAATAACAGAGCCAGCAGCACCAGAAAGAGACCCCATCCTACATTTTGTCATGCTCTCCCTGACACCCTATAAGCACTGCTCCAGGCAGTGAAGGAAGTCTCCAAAGGTCCAGCTGCACAATCTCCAAGTTGGGCTAAATCTCAAAGAAACAGACTTAGAGCCTACCGGGATGAACCTCCCCTGGCTCCCACACTCATCCGGGTACAGGGACCCAGGCGCACCACACACCCTACAGGAGGCAGCTTGGCTGATGGGAGCAGTCACAGCCTGTCTGGTCCAGCCCCGCCCCCACCACACGTCTCAAGACCAGTCTGTTCTGACTCCTTTTGGTGGGGAGGAGGAGGTGCACACCTGTGCACCCGCTGTCTTTAGCTCTTATTCTAAAGACATCGCAAAATCCTCAGCAAGGACTGCTGGAAACGAGAGCCTCACGCAGGAGTAATCTCACTGCAGAGAGAGAGGAGGGAAGGAATCGGAGCCACTCGTGATGGAGAATAGGCAGGGTGGGGTGGAACCGGCACGGGGTGGAGAAGGCTGGTACTTAAGCAAGGCATCCAACAAACGCTTCCTGAGCATGGACCATGGGCACTATCCTAGGTGCCGGGGAAACCGCAGTGAACAAGACAGAGCTCTGTTTCCACAGAGCTTCAACCTGGCTTGGCAGAAACCAGGTGAAAGACGTGAGGCCAATCAAGCCCGGTGAGGGCAACAGCAATACTAGGAGTCCAGGGCTGTCCTTTGGCTATTTAAGTGGCAGGCTTTTGCAAGCCCTATGTGTTGGCACTGTGGGTTCTACCACTCTTGGTTGTGGGAGCTGCTCTGGCATTGTAGCTTTAGCAGAATCTCTGGTCTCTACCTACTGGAGGCACACACACACACACACACACACACACACACACACACACGCACGCAGACCACCTAAATGTCTGCAGACCCTGCCACATGTACCCAGAACACACGAGGAAGATTAACTACTTGTTCAAACCGCTATCGTCAATCTTTTTTCTTAAAGGCCCAGTGCTTGCTGATGTTGGCAAATTTTCCATGTTTTTAAAAAGAAAGCATCCACAGTTTTAGAGCATTCTGAATTTACTAGTGAGAAAACTTAGAACATCCATCCAGGTTGTAGTTGGTCTTTAGAAAAAAGAAAATTAATATTATGAAAACAAGCAAACAAAACCGAAAGGGTGGTTGAAATTAAGAGACCAAAAAGTTGTGACAACCAACAAAAATGTGTGACTTAAAAGAGATCTGAGGGGATATGTAAGGAATATGAAATGCAGACACCACATATACACACATATGATGTGATAATGGTATTGGAATTATGTAGAACAAAATGCTATAATGACTGCAACTTTCGCCTAGTTCAACAAGAGTATGTGTGTTTAGCTAAGCGTGGTGGTGTATACCTATATCCTAACATTCCGTAGGGTAAGGCAGGAGAATCAAGTCAGGCCTGGGTAATTTAACAACTTAGTGAGATTCCGTCTCAAAAATTAAAAAAAAAATGCTGGAAATATAGCTCAGTATAAAGGTCCTGGATTCAATTCCAAATACAGAAAAATTTTAAAAAAAGAATGTGTTTATAGATTAGTAATTAACATCCACCTAATTTCATTAAGAATGTACCTAAGCCTGATTACAAGAAAATTTACTTTAAAATATATAGAGAAAAACTGGGAACTCTATACCAAACACTAACAACTTATTTTTGAGAGTACACTTGACAAAAGTCATATAGTTTACATTAAAATTTGAACACTATAAAAATGTCTATAAGCATGTATATTTGTATAACCAGAAAATAGGTTTTCAAACAACTTGTATTCTTACAAGGAAAAGAGACATTTATTGGATGACATTTAAAGAGACGCCACCATGCCAGGTCTCCAGCGTTGCTCTTCACGGAGGTCCAGGGAGGACTGAACTCAGACAAGCTGGCAGCGGGGCCACCGCAGGAAAGCACCCCGGACAGGAAGCAACCAACTGCCCCTTCGCAGAGAGGCAGGTCTCTCACCTACACTTCCAGGTTCCTTTAACTGACAGCCCCTTCTTAAGAACTCAGGTTGACTATTCTGCTTCATATAGTCAGAGTAGGAAAGAATTTAAGCATACAAGGTTGCTAAATCAGGGGGGAAAATACAATTTCTTTTCTTTTTTTTTTTTGGTGGTACTACGGATTGGGCCCCAAGGCCTTGCATGCTAGGGAAGGGCTCTACTCCTGAGCTACATCTCCAGTCTTTGCTAATTTTTTAGAATATTTTGCTCAGGTTGATCTCAAACTTGTGATCCTCCTGCTTCAGCCTTCTGAGTAGGTGAGACAACAGGCCTAAACCTACAGTTGTTTTTATTGCTACTACAGTACTACTAAATTTCAATATAACTATCTATTGACAGTACTCAGGAAATCTGCAATTAGTCAAACAAAAAATTTAATGTTCTTTTCTTACGATTTGGACGTAGAATGTTCCCCAAAGGCTGATCATGCTACTGGGAGAAGTGGAACCTGTAACAGACAGGGAACAGTGGGAGGTCTTCTGATCACTGGTGGCGTGCTCTTGAAGGGAATCACGGGCCCACAGCCCATCCTCTTCCTCCCTTTCTGCTTCCCAGCCACGAGACGAACAGCTCTGCTCTCCCACACACTCCTCTCCCACCAAGTGCGGCATTCCCACAGGCCCACAGGCAATGGTGACAATCGGTGATGGACTGACTGTAGGCCTCCCAACTTCAAGCCAAAATAAAGCTTTTCTCTTGTTAAGTCAATGTATCTCAAGTATTTGTTACAGTTAATAGAAAGCTGCATGAGTCGCCTTTTAATTAATGAAACACGGAGTGCTCCAAAATGTATTTTCATAATTACTTACCAAAGGACTTCACACAGTAGAAATAAAACTGGAAAACATTGGTGTGGTGTCGTGTGTTAATATTAATAACCTGTTTAAAACATTGTGTTTCAGTTTGTAAGATGTTACCAGAGTGGGAAACTACACAGAGTACGTGGATCTCTCTGTATTTTATTAGTACTGTACTGTTTATGAATCAACAAGTTACCTCAATAAAAATTTCCATTAAAAAATTTTGAGAGACAGACATATAAGGACACATGAGAATAAAGTAGAAAGCAAAATCTTTTATTTTTTAAAAATTCATTTATTAAAAACAGCAATTTCTAGCTAAATAATATAAAGCATTTTAAATTAATTATCTGAAAATATGTACACTGTGTAAGTAAACACTTGAAACTGTACAAATTTAAACATTCATTTAACAAACACATTGGATCACTGTCACCTACTCAGCACTTTGTAGAGTTTTTAGAAACAAAAGATCAAAACATGAGAAAAAGTGCCATTAAATATCCATGTCCTGAAGAACACACACTGCTCTGTATACCAAACTATGTCAATCACAGTATCAAACAATAATCATGCCCTCATTTCTTTGGGAAGGCTATTTAAAAAGCAAATGTACATATAATATACAAAACCAGATATTTTACAGTTTATTTCACTAAACACGTATTTAAAACAGTAAGTGGAAGTAAATACAATCTGCTTAATTTATTTATTTCAAGGCAGAGAAAGTACATGGACCTCTTACCTCCTCTATCCCAAAACACTCGAGTGAGTTCTATCAAGCAACATCCACCACCAACTTAGAAGGGGTTGGAAACAAGTGACATTTTACAACAGACAGACACTACACTCCATGAAAAGCCTGTGCTAAATGTGTGAGAACCGCTACAGTGACACTGCCTGCACAACAAGGTTACTGGCCACCCCAGAACCCATGACAGTGTCCCACCCCGACCCCAGCATTTGAGTAACAGAATTCTTTGCGAACTAAGAATCAAGTTACACCATAACATGAGAGGCAAAACAAATCCACTTCCAAATTCAAAGAGGAATTTGCAGGAAACTCGCTCACAGATGTGTCTCGTGCACGATCCCCGGAGGGGTGTAATCGTTAACAGGTATAGGCAGTGTTTGTCATGTGTCATCCTCATGTGTGTCAGTGCAATGTGCCCTGCCAAGCAGGGCTGGAGGTCCGGAGCCCAGCACAGCACAGGGAGCTGGACAGACACACGTGAAGCGTTAGCTTTCCAAGGTGCAGCTGCACCTGCAGGCTGTGTGCAGAGGTGGCGCTTCACTCCTCACTCGTCATGTTCTTAACTCTCCTGTGGGTGCCAGCTGGAAGACACCTTAATCAGCCAATCCCCCTCGCCCACACTGACTACTGTCTCACAAAGACCTGCACTAGAGACACCACACCTACCGACAGCAGGAGCTGCACCCCAGCAGTCCAAGGAGTTCAGATGCCGGGGCTAACGCAGGGCCTGCGCACCTGCAAACTAGCTCACCTCAAATAGATCATACCCTCAATTCCCAGGAAAGCAAGATGCACGCCCAGAAACGACAACTAACTCCCAACCAAACTTCAAAATGATAGGAGGATCATTATATTAAATAAGATATAGAAATCAGGATTCTAAAAGTAAAAAGTAACCACCGTGGAATGTTGAGCAGTAAAGCACCGCCACGTGTCACGCATTAGCAAACCTCTCCCTTAACGGCCTTCTTAGGAGCCGTGTTTTCATAAAGTTCTTTGCACTACTTATTGTAATCTATATTTATTGCACAACTTTAGTATATAAGCCTTCTGCTGTGAGCACCCAGTGGCTACCTCTCACAAACTATAATGTCTCGTGACCATTTAAAGGAGGCAGTTATTATCCCTCATCCATTCAGCTTTGGCATCTGGATGTTTTCAAAAGGGAAACACCGGTCTTGTAATACGCGGCCTATGCTTCTTTCTGTAGCCAGCACTCTTGTGGGTCTCAGAGACATTCTCAGAAGGGAATCTTCAGCGTCCTGCAGGCGCGAGACTCCTCTGCCATTCCTACGGCACATGCTTATCAGCCTGCTTGTTACGAAACCAACAGCAGGAGGTTCAGCTGGAAAGCAACAGGAAGATGGTGAGCTGTGCTGTGGCACTCCAGCCTCAGGAGATGCACTCAGAACCTTAGAAGCAGAAAGAGGTGGAACATGTGCACAGCCACGGGGCACCTGGAATCCGGATGCCCCGCAGGAAGCTATCCTCAACAAATCCAGCCTGCACGTCATTTAAAGTCCTAATGGCAAAATTATACACAAACACAGGCAAATGATAAAAAGAAAGCTACAAATTTGGTAGCACCCACTTCTACATATAGTATGTTCTGGGAAAGTCTGTGGATAAGCTAAATTCTTTAAATGACTTTCTCAAATGCGTGATGTCCTCTGCAGCTGCATGCATGCGAATGTTCAAATTACAACAATTAAACCGACTGAGACCAGGCCTTGATGGCCATGCGGAGTCACAGCATTCCCCCGAAATAAAAGATGCCAAATACACGGGACCACAGCTCTGTGTGCGCATGGGCTGACTAGTCCATCAGGATGTCTTAATTTAAGGGGAACTAGTGGGCAGTGTTCACTAAATGGCCATGAACCAGATGCCAGATACAGTTTCAGGTTAGTAAACCCCAAGTGTTATGGGCCCAGAGCAAGAAGCTTACATGCTAACATGCTAACTCTGACAAACACAGGAGTGACCTGTCTGCTATGGAACAGAGGCCCAGAGCCAGGTCACCATGGCTACAGGAAGGGAGTAGCTTGCGCCACACATTATGGGGAGTGGGAACAGTGTAAGAGAGCATCATTTTCTTAAGAAATATACTCTGAAGTATTTAGGAGTAAAGGAGCACAGTGCCTCTCAACTTCCTGTCAAATAATGGAAAAAGGCTGAGATAATGAAGTCAATGGGGCACACTGTAAATTGCATTAGGGAAGCTCTAATATTATTCTGCACCTTTTCTGCAAGTTTAAAATTGTAACAAAATAAACTTAGATAATTTATATTGCTACATATTTGTACCAGAGTTTGGCTCTAGAATGTTCCCCAAAGGCCCATGCATTCAAAGTTTAGTCCCACCCATAATGCTACTGAAGAGGGGGGACCTACAGCGAGGTCTTCAGTTCACTGAGGACTTGTTTTTGAAGGGAACAGGGGATTCCTATTCCCTTTCTCTTGCTTTTCTTTTCTTTTGCTAGCTCGGCTGCACTATATGCCTCTACTATAGTGTCAGCTGCCTAAGGCCAAAAGCAACAGGACCAGTTGACCGTGGACTGAAAATCCAAAACTATGACCCCAAAATAAACCTTCTTAAAGTAAGTTATCTCACATATTTTTTATGGTAACAGAAAACATACTAATACAACTGGACCTTAGGATCCAGCTACTTCACAACTACATTCATCAATTGACTATGACGATGGAAAAAGAAATGAGACAACTAAGGTGTATGGTCTCTTTTGGATTCATAACCAGTAATCCACCTGAGCCACTGTTCACAGACCTCTCTCACTCTCCTTCCCCACAATCAGCCACGATCTACCTTCTTCCTTTGCTGACAAGAGTGAAGACTTCAGAGCCTCCACAGGCTTCCATCGCACCCTCCCCTGCTATATTCAGTCTGCATTCACCATGCAATCAGACCTCCTTTCTAGCACAAAACTTCCACGTGCCCACCTAGGACTCCACCTGACTCTTCTCAGATTCTGCCCCATTCTCTACTCATGATACTTCCCCTTTCTTTGGAGCTTTTCCACAAAAATATAACTGTGTTTCCTCTATCTTCAAAAAAAAAAAACACTACAGAAAGATAAGCCAGAAAGAAATATAAATAGTTATGTATAGTGAAGGGAAGGAAAAGGCAGGAGACTGGAAGACTAGAAAAGGAAGCAAGACTTCTGCAAATTTACCTCATTCTATAATTCTGACTTGGGAATCAAAGAAATATTTCATGTAATTAAAAAGCAAAAACAAATCAAGATTGGGGGTAATCTCTAAATACTGAAAACAAAACTAACAATATAGCAAGTCTGTGGTATAATCACACCAAAATTAATCACTTCAAATGACTTCAGATGTTTTGACTGTACAGCCCCAGGACTATAGGGTATCTTTTAAAAATATCTCCCACCTTTCCAGACCAAGCCTTAAAAAATAATGGAGTTCTGATAAATGCAGCAGTATAGATGAGCCTTGAAAATACACTAAATGAAAGAAGCAGTTATGAGAGGTATTTCATTAAATATTGTAATATTTAATGAAATATCCATAATAAACAAATCTATAGAGACAAAAAGGACATTAGAAGGTAAAGGAACAATGGAGAATCTGCTAATGGCTACGGCAGTTCATTCAAGATATGAAAATACCCTCGAATCCAATAGTGGTGATGATTGCACAATTTTGTGAATATATTAAAAACCACTGAACTCTACACTTAAAAAGAGCTAACACTGTCATGTGAAAATTACATTTTAATAAAAGAAAGACACTATTTCTCCTTCCGGATCTCTCTGATTATAATAAAACCCCTCCAAAAAAATCTATACTATACTGACTTCCCCAAATCCCTCCTCCACAGTCTCTACTCACTTCCATCAGGATTTCATCAACCTTACCTCTTTATTCAAAATTCTCTAGTTTTTACCATGTACTCTTTTTATAAACAACATCAAACTTAATACCAGAAATAAAAAATTCTCCAAGGTACTGGGTTGCTCCTAATTTATAACAGGCACCCAATAAAAATCTGCTTACTGACTTGAATAAATGAGGAACAACTAACACAAACTACTTCCTATATTCAGCTGTTTTGGTTTTTTTCTTTTTCTAAATTTATGAAGAAGAAGGAAAAAAAACATAAACACTTCTAGTATTCTAATTCCTTTTTCATTTGAAATTTTCTTATTTCAGTCAAAATGATTCAGCAAGCTAAATAAATCTAAATAAATGCTCTTGAGTCCTTGGTTTTTAAAAGTAATTTTCACTATTATTATTTTTATATCAGAGGATTAAAATAATTAAAATCATCCCCCAAAGCAATTCACATTCAAATTCTTGTTAATCCATTTGAATAACATAATAGTTTTTATTAAGTTAAAACTAAAAATTTGTTTGCTTCATTGTAGTATCTACTCACATAAAGTAACCAAGAAGACACAAAAATATCAATGACTTTTCATGTGTGAGTTACCTGTTCCATGGGAGGACAAGCAATGATGCGGATGTCTTCAGGGCTGAACTCTTCCTTTAGGAGGGCAAGGAGCTTCTGGAAGACTTGCTGAATGTTATTCTTAGAAAGAGGAGATGGTATCAGATAAGCCACGGGAAACACAGGTCTTAAACCTGAAGCTCTACAAATGTTAAAATGTCATGATTTTTACCAAAATGACTGGAAAGAATGTACCTTTCAAAAGATTACCAAAAACATAAACTGAACTTAATATTTCATGTGCTAGTAAAACTAGTGATATTTCCTAGAAAAATTAGTCTAGCAAGCTATGTCTACACCGAGAATAGTAAGTCTTCAGGAATTTCTTACAACAAACATAATAAAGTTTGAGATACATAAAACATAGTTAAAAACCAACCAACATTTTGGGTAAAAATGTGAACTAAACACAGAACTAGAAGTTATGAGGTTATTTAAGTTTGCTCTGACACTTAATCCTTCTTCACGGCTGCTGTCAGCCACCTATCTCTATTACTCATTAGTAAACTGGAGTAACCTGCCCTCCAGGGCTGTGCTGCTTACACAGGGCAATCCAATCTTTTGTTTACTTACTAATTTCTAATTTTAAAGTTAACACTAAAAACTTAACATAAAAGTGGAGGAAAAAAAAGATAATCAGACAGCTGCAGCTGAAAGTCTTTCATGATCATGTGATACTTAATTTTAAAACTTCCTGTAAAGCTACAATAGTCAAGAACACAGAAATAAGACTGCATGTTTATGGTTACCAGATATTTAACAATAGTGTTAAGGTGCTTCAAAAAAAATTTTTTTTTCTTGGTTTGTTTAGCACTTGATAGTGACTGAATTCATGTATGAAAGGAAAAAAATCATGATGATGAGTAATTAACTTCCTTAGAATAGTACACAACATTTCAGACTGTCTATAGGAAGAGAACAGTGGTAGATCAGAAAATAACTTAAAATCACTGGCTGCCATTCAAAAAAGATTATCACTGTGGTACTCACCCTGACAGGCTTAAACAGAATAAATTCAGTATCTTTATTGGAAAGGTACAGTGACATGCTTCTCAATGTCAGGGGCAGCTTTGCTTTTAACGTCTTATAGGTAGTTGCCACAAGGTCACCAACTTTTGCTGCAGAGAAATTAACTTTGTTAAGCATCAAAAAGAAAAAGAAAAGAAATATTTCTATTTTAATTCAGAGGAGAATAATGAAAGAAACAATAAAATTTTTTTTAAAGACTATTGCCCTGAAACTTTTTCTTTCATATTTCTGGTTTACTTATATATTTAATCTTTGAGAGAAAGACTCACTAAGGTTCTTTTAGACACAAACTCTAAATCCAATGCCTAAAGCAGCAAAGACTCTCACACCATGTCAGGACCATCACAGGATCTATTATACATGCCTTTGGAACCTGGAGATACCAGACAAAGTTTTTCAAGGAACACTTAGTGAGGCCCTGGTAAATATCACTTCCTAACTACCAACAGTGTCCGTCTGCAGAGCTGGCCCACACTCGGAGACACTCACTATCTAGCCTCGATCACTCTGGAAACATCCACAGAGAGCCACGACATTCTTACAGCACCAGCAGACAGGGAGCAGGACGCTTTTAAAATAACATTACCCAAGTATAGTATCTGAAAGACCTATATATACGGAAAGAAAGAGTAATCATCTATATACAATATTTAAGAGAAAATTATCCAGACAGCTATAAAAGAATATTCCTAATTTCAAAAATGCTCAACTTCACTCAAAATTACAGAGGTGCAGATTAAGCTTTAAGATATTTATAGATGGACAGAAACTGGCAAGAAGACCATGGATGACCACATTGACAAGGATATAAGGAAACAGGGAGTCGGCCTTCCATATTCTCAGCTCCATGTTCATGGATTCAACCAAGTGCAGATCAAGAATATTCAGGAGGAAATTTCAGGGATTCCTGGGTTTACTGAACACATACAGACCTGTCATTCTGTCGTTATTCCCGAAGCAATATAGTAGAACAATTATTAATGTAGCATTTATATTATTGTAAGTCTTCTAAAGATGATCTCAAGTATGTAAAAGGATGTTTAAAGTTTTTTGCAAATAAGCCACTTTATATAAAGGACTAGGGCATTCACAGATTTTATTATCTGTAGGGAGTCCTGAAATCAATCCCTACTGGACACTAGGGAACAACTGTATCCTCATCGCTGCTCAGAAGAGTGTAAAATGGCTCACACTCTTTTGAGAATTAAGCAACATCTAGCAAAACTGAAAATACATACAGTTTCAATTAAACATTTCCACTGCTAGAAATGTATTCTCTTAATCTACTTGTAAGACTGCAAGGTATGTACATACACAGATGCTTACTAAACAATATGTAGCAAATGAGTCAAAAGAAATACCCATGGAGGAATGGCACAATGGTTACAGCACTTGCCTTGCAAGTGCAAGGTCCTGAGTTTGATTCCTCAGCACCACATAAAGCTGGGCATGGTGGTGCACGCCTATAATCCTAGCACTCAGGAGGCTAAGGCAGGTGGATTGTTTGAGTCCAAGGCCATCCTGGGCTATACCAGTGAGTTAAGGACCAGCCTGGGCTACAGAGCGAGACACTGTCTAAAAAAAAAGGCAAACACAATGTTTGTCTTGTAACCTGTGAAAGAAAACAAACTGAAATATAACTGCCGAAAAATCTTACATGATATGGTATTAAGCAGCTTTAGTTTTCATAATACAAAGTAGGGATAGTCATCTGAAGACCTCTTGCAGTAAGACTAATGATTGACTGTGAACAAGTCATGACTTTATTTATAGAGTAAAAGAATGATAACATATAATACATAGAACTGTTAAAAATAATAAATAAAAAGTATATGGAAACACAAACAAAACAATTTAAATACCTAATAATAAAATTACTAAAGAACTTTTGCTACAGTATGTGTTCCACACACCCACCACACGAGAGACACAGTCTGACGTGCTGGTGCAAAGAACTGCAAGTTACACAGAAAGTTAAAACAGCAAGAGGCTCAAATCCAATTCCTTAACATCCATATATGACAGGATATATAAACAATTTTGGGAAAGAAACTGTTGTAGTGATTACCTTTGAAAGATGGATTAGTTTGCAGGTAGAAAATAAGATTTTTTTCATTTTATGCCTTTCACATAACATTATGTTTTTAAAAATGTAATTAAGGAAGGACTTTGGTAAAACGTAAGAAAGTCCTAATACTCTCAGGAAGAATGCTTTTCATTAAGTAAATGGAAGGTCCTTCTAGATACTCATTCCATGCAGTCCAGTTCAGTCACCACTAACACTTCAAGGATCACTAGGTCAGCTTTTAGAGCCTATGATAACCACAAAAGACATATTTCTAGAGCAAATTAACAAACTGGCATCCTCATTTATAACTTACTTTCTTGTGATTTTATGATATGATTCCCCAAAACCTGAGTAAGTCCACGTGGACCAATAGCCTTGCGTTTTGAGGACAGAGGTGCTCAAGACAGTTCATGATTGTCCTCAGTGCTTCCATCCAAAGAGGACCACAGATGTGACACTGAAATATGAGCATCATGCATTCCAGATCGTCTCCACCGTGGCTCAAGGGACAGAAGAGACAACCAACCACAAGACTGAAATGTCACTGCTGCATTCACTAAGATTTCCTACCATGGACTGGAACCAAACTGGTTAAACAGCAAAACTGCAAAGTCTTTCAATTTGTCCTTTTGTCAGTTTCTTTTATCTATTACTGTTTCACGAATGATAATTCTAGTTAATGCACAATACACTTAATACTGTAAATTCTCTTAGGATTCTACTTGAGAAAATGACAATCTTACCTTGAGAGAAAGGATCTTTCCAAAAAGGAAAGAACTATGCATGTATCATGCTGTACTAAATATGCATGTGCCTATTTGCTGCTTCTAACTATTCTACCAAAGTTATTGCATCCAAGAGTTTCATTCACATAAACCTTCAAACCACAAATTTGCTATTTCTAAATAAGCCCTACATGCTACTGAGACCTTAAAACCAAAGATGGCAAAGTATTGTTCAAGCCGAGTTAGGGTCTGGAAAGTCTGTTCCTTGACTTTGAGGAATGAGAATAGGTGGGGACACTAAGACAGACACATTATGAGTAGTTTCCAGTCATATTAGTAAAAGATTCTGACTTCTACCTTCTGACACAGTGTACAACAAGTTTACTGTTTTTTTATGTCAAAGATTTCAACATCATACACAATTCCAGTATTTTTCTATACCACAGCACATCAAAGGCCTAAAGCAAGTCACTGAGTTTATTTGCAGTACATGTCAATGCAAACCTGTATGTGAGGAAATGCTGAAGTATAATTCCATCTTCTTCCCAAGACAACTGATAATCCTCAGTATCTGCTTATCTTCCTAATGTACAGAGCCACTCTTTTCACTTTTTGGCCCAAACTCAAGTTAGCCTGAGGCATCACAGTGACTGACAATTTTGGAGGCTAGGCACAGTGTTGTGGTTAGGATCTGAAGTGTCCCCCAAAATTCTCATGTATTTTGATGTTATGGATTGTCTATGGAACCATGTGATGTTGGTAGGACTGGGGTCTAGTCTGGAGGGGTGGATTACAGTTAAGACTAAAGGCGTGTGAGTTAGGATTAACGGTGTGTAGTGGCCACACCTGGATGCAGGAGGGACTAATTACTGGGCAGAGACCTGAAAGGATACATAAGTTGCACCTGCCTTCCTGGAGGACTGGAGGAACTACTCTCAACTGGTCTCAGCTCGCCTTCCTGTTTCTGATGTCCTGAGAAGCTGCCTCCACCTCTGCCTCTGTCCTGTACTCTGACTGCTGCTGGCCGCCCCTGAATGAATTGTGCCCATCTGAAACTGTGAGCTAAAACAAACCTTTCCTAAATTTGTGGGTGTCAGGTACTGAGTCAGAGCAACGAAAAAGTAACTAAGACACACAGTTTCGATCTTCTCTTAAAAAAAAAAAAATCTTCCAATATGGAAAACCAATCATATTAAAAGAATTGATTCCAAACTTCGTGCCTGAAGACAGCCAATTTTCATGGACACAAAGCCAGAACCACCTTTTGGACTCATTTATTATGAGCAAAAAGCTGCTTTCCACATTGGACACTATCTACCCATAATTAAAACTGTTTTCACTATTTTGCCCTTTTTAGTTTCAAAATATGAGTCAGGGATGGCCAGAAACACCAATTTAACAAAATCACTTGCTCTGGTTAAATAGCGCTAACGGTTAAAATAACCACAAAAATGGCTAAAATACCACAAAATGTATCAAAAATAACCCTATAGTAAGGTATAATTATAAATGGCTAACATCTAATACTAAGGAATCCCTCCGCCAGGTTGGGGGCATGTATCAGTGGTACAGAGAGCACTTGTATATTGTATAGCATGACCAAGGACCTCAGGTCAATCCCCAGCAACACACACACACCTCTCTACAAACAAAACAACAACAAAATATTAGCGCACACCAAAAAAAAAAAAGAAAAAAGAAAAACATTTAGGCAAGAGTTAAGATTGCAGTCTCCTAGATATATCTGCAAATCAGCCAGTGATAACTCCTTCCAGCTCTCAACTGACACCTTAAATTTCAGTTTTTCTCAAACACTCTAAATCATCAATGAAGGATATAACTTGGAGAAAATGTGGAACAAAATAGTGGCATCACATTTCTTCATATACTTCAAAACAGGTATTCTTTCTCTGCATAATTGCCTTCTGTCAAGTACAGTATTTCCATCAAAGCTGTAGCTAACCCAATGAGTAGTAGGTGTGCAGAAATCAGCAGATAAGAAATGTTTCCATCAAAGCCACATCTGATTTTTAACTGGATAATTATTTTTTAAATGTCTTTTCCTTGGAATGCTTGCTGCAATACAAGTAGTGCTGGCCAAGTAAGAGCACCAGCTTCAAACTGAACCTCAAATTAATTCATACACTGTACCCCAGGGTCCAAAGGAAACCCACCCTACATTGTCACAGCTAGGACTACAGAAGTGCAAATCAGCAATATCCTAAAAAAGAAATCCAAAATAGTAAAATCTGCATACCTGGCTGTGCCCAAGGCTGCTGTGAGAGGGTGTACTTGGGGCCTCCCTGACTGGCCATTGTTTTTAAAGCTGAAACCTATTAGAGGAGACAAAAAGAAAAGCTTCATTTCACCAATGACAAATCGAACTGGTACTGTACTGCTCTCACAGGATACACAAATGCCATTTAAACCCGTGGAACATAATCTAATGTGCAGCTCTAACAAAGCACACACACTACATAATATAGCCAACAAAATACTTTGCAAAACTTCTGTCATACTTTCTAGGCATAAGTTGTCGTGAAAAAAGCCCTATAAAGAGTCTACCTATTTCAGGACAGAAAGACAAAAACAAAGGTCCCTAGAATAATGTCAACAAATCTGGTTTCATTTAAGTAGGCTGTTATGTTAATATTAAATTATTATTGTATGTAATTAGAAAAATGCCACCTCAAATGGACAGATAACTTCTTCACATACTAAGTGGATCTTTTTTCTTATCATAGAAAGAAAGAATATCATTTAAAAAACAAACAAACCTAACTTTCAAATCTTACTGAAAGGTACGTGGCCACTGAGTACTGAAGACAGACTTGGGAGCCTGCCTTCTGGTCATCCCTTATTCTAGAGCAGCGGCACAGAGACACAACGCCAGAAACGTGCCTTCAGGTGTTCACACACAACTAGCACTAACACGGTACACTGGAATGGGATACGAGGTAGTTAGGGAGAAAGAGGACACAATTACATGAATACTTTTAAAACCCGGACAGTTGTGTGCCAAAGGTCCAGGCCATGGTCTTGACCTCACTTCCAAGTCTTATTAGAAAAACCTGAATATAAATTCTTCAGCTTTCTCATCGAAAGGGGCAAACAAATTTTTAGGCAGAGGATGGGCACAGACAAATATAGTATTAATTCAGATCTCTCTCGCACCAGGCATGGTGGCACGTGTCTGTAATCCCAGCACTTAGGCTGAAGCATGAGGATGGCAAGTTCCAGACCAGACTGAGATACACAGTAAAACTCTATCCCAAAACAAACACGCCCCAAGCTCTCCCAACCTTACTTCTAGTCTCCGTTTTCACCTTTGCTATCCACACACATAAACTCTATTTTCCTTCTCTCACTAAATTCTTCCTGTCAGTTTTTCATTATGAGATGTAGTTTTTAAAAACAAATCTCATATGTGATTAGAGATTAAATACAACCACCAAAAAAACCTTTCACACTTTAATGTATATTATCCCAAATGTTTTATAGTGTAAAAACATAAATATTTTTGTGTGTATACTTTATAAAAGACAACACATTGTTCCATTAGCTTTTTTTCACTTCATATTCTGGATGTTTTTCTCTGTCTTACAGTTCAAATAATAAAGACTGCCTCCTATTCCACTTACTATTCCAGAATTTAATTTCACAATTACACATGTTTAGGCAATTTGCTTTCAAAACACACACACTTGAATATTCATCTGTGTTTTCTATCCAGATAACTTAGCTATCTTTAGGTCAAACCTCAAGAAAGCTTTTCTTCAAAAGCTTTCCCAAATTTGTACAGATAATCTCTCCTGAGAAAGAAATTCAGAAAAGGAAGAAGAAGAAATGCCTGGTTCTAAGAGGCAAAAAATAACCCCCATGTAGTACCCATCTTTTCAAAGCCCCCACAATTAAAAGAGACCTGCTGTTTTCTGACAGCTCTGCCATATACATTTTAATGTTTATATTACCTTCCTATCTTGATTTCCCACTAGGTTGTAACTCTTTGAGAGCAGAAATTAAATTTGTAAGTCCAATTCTGTTACACACACTCTATCAAGTAAAATTTATAGGGTCACTGAAGAAATTAATACTTCAGAGGGAACATTAAAAATAAACTTGCAATACATTATTAAATTGCTTAAAGAAAAGGAGTATTTCTACATATAAATCTGGTTCCACAAGATGAAAATATTTCTGCTCACAGCTTAGTTATAAACTTAAAATTATACTTTCTTTAAAATGACTTAATTTTAATTAAGACTTTTGCTAAAACAAAATCTTAACCTCAAATGCAAAGTATTTTTTTTTAATGCAGCACTTTACAAAGTGCTTTTATACCCATGATACTAACTGAGGTTCATAGTAACCTAGTTAGGGAGAAAGGACGCTGCAGCTATGCCACCACAGCTCAGAGAAGACGCTGGCCAACAATATCAGTCAGGAGGTTTCTGGGATCGAGCTTCTTGACTACAAACAAGTTCAAGGTGCTTTCTATCCCACCACTACATCAGGTCCTATGTAAGAATTTGAAGCAACATCCAGTTTGATGGGATTCTAAATCAATAAAAATAAAACAAGAATTTCTGAAGTTTCAAAGAAAATAATCTGACTTTAAAATATCTTCCTAAGGGCCTCCACTTCAAGCATTCAGCAGTATGACACTGCTGGGCCACTCAGTAACACTTGGAGTAAAGGCTGTTTACCAGGGGCGGAAAATATGATAGAATATAGATTCTTCCTGAGGTTCCTTTTTCTCGGAAAAGACTATTAATTACACCAAAATTCAAGAAAAAAGACAGGTTAAGATGTAAAAAGGGAACAAGATAAAGCACATGTAAAAAGTCTTCTCATGTCTATTTGGTCACTCTGCAAATCTTTTTTTTTTTTTTTTTTTTTTTTTTTTTTTTGGACACAGGATCTCACTCCCAGGCTGGCCTGGAACTCATAGAAATCCTCCTGCCTCAGCTTCCTGAGTGCCGGGATTATGTCCAGCTTATGTGGTGCTGGGTAACTGAACCCGAGGCCTGGCACTTGCTAGACAAGCTCTCTCACAGTTCTGTTGTGTGTCTGCAGACCCTGCAAAATTTTTCTTTCTCAATCTGTGAGATCAAGATGCATCTCAGACTCCAAGTACCAGGGATGAGGCAAGAATTAATGAAAACGAAGCATCTCAGCAGGAAAGCTCAGAAGGAGCCACATAAGGAAAGCACCAATACTCACTTAGCAGGTGAGGGAAGAATCACACCTCAGTTTTTAGGCTCAAGCACTAGTCTTCAGGTGACCCAAAAATACTCTGTACTTAAAAACACACATTTTTTTTTTCCGATACATGAGACTGCAGACGCCACCATGCAGGTCCAAGAGACAGTGAGAGACAGAGCTTACATGCAGAGAACTTACAATCTGGACAACAGAACACAGCTAGCCAGAGGTTAGCTGTAATGAGCTTTGCAATACTTAAAACTCTTGCTTTTCAAAACTGAAAACGCTGCAAGATTACCCAAATGCCTGCAAACCAAAAGCTTCTGTCACAGAAAACACAGTAATTTCCTAGGCAGAATCAGCAAGATTGGAGCATTACTATGGCCGGCCCAAGTTTCCACAAGAGGCTAGCAGGAAAGGACACAAAAGGAGGTCGGCGAGGAGGCGTCACAGTCACTACCTTGGTCATGAACTCCTCCAGCTGCTCCACAAACAGCTTGCTCTGCTGCTGAATGAACTGCTCACAGGCCAGCTTCAGATGCCGGTCTACATCTTTTTTAGAGTCAAGATAATGTTCTCTTATCTCAGGAGTACCCTTAAAAAGAAAATGACAATTTCCTCCTGTTTTTATGTGCCTAGAAATTACCAGACATGTAAAGAATGCCACTTCCCTCCCACCACCAATGAAACAGACTCCTCACCTCCAACAAGAACTCTATTAAGGCATTGTTGCTATTCAGCCTAAAAAATCTTGGAACAGTCATGGGGTTCAGAATTTTAAATGCAGCATCTGTGAAACAAAATTACTCATCCAGTGAAAACGTGTAATTTCAACACAGAAGCCCTGAACAACAAACTGTAGCTTTCTGCTGCCACAAACCACAGACGGCCATTACCCGCAGCTCGCCTCTGTGACCAGCACCAAACAGGGCTAAGGTACCACAGCTACTGTCCAGGAGTCAAGATCGCAGAATGATTGCTAATCCCAACTACCCATTAAAAAAAGAAGAAAGATAACAAGTGGCACTTGACACTAAAATCTTACCATTTTTAGGATGTTAAGAAGGCTTTTAAAAAATGGTTACATACTTACCAGGATTTTTTTTTTCTTTAAAGATACTGGCTGGCACAGAAATTTATTCATTTGAAGCAGAGAGAATAAACTAATGTGTCAGCCAGGAAGAAAACACCAAGAGGACATATTTATCCCTTAACCTCTAGACGAACTAGAACTCATACAAATTCTAACTGAGGTCTCATTGATGTTCAAATGCAATAAGATGTAACGTTAATCGTGAGAGGTTAGAGGCTTAAGAATAAAGAGGGTATTATTAAGTGATAGCAAAAAAAAAAAGGCAAAACAGACGGACCATCTCTCCACTCACCACTTACTTGCTTTGCTTTGTTAGATTAGAAAAAGCAAAGTGTGAAAGGCTGCCAGCCATAGTTTCGCCAGCACACGCTACAATAATACTTACTGCTTTGGCCCTGGACTGAAAAAGAAAAAAAAAAGACCCTCTCTGTCGATTTGGTATTCAGAACACAACTTCAGTAAAAGGCTGTCTGTGTCTGCTATCTTTTCTATAAAACACCTGAAAGATTCTCTCTGCAATATATAACCCAAAATACAGACATTTCATAGAACTAAATGGGATAAACAGTGAGAACTAGTGAGGAGGGAAGAGAATGTGGGCGGGTCTAAAAGGGAGAGAGGAAGGGTTTGTAATTTTGATGCGATATATGTGCACAAAATACTCAAATTCAATGCAAACATTAGGTATCACATATACACCTATCAATAAAACAGAGGGGAAAAGACTCTGTCTTCAACAAATGGAATTTTAAAAAAAAAAAACACTGAAATAGAATCAAATCACTATCTGGTAGGGTGACTTAAGCCTTGGAACCATGTGGCAATAATTTATGAATTAGAAAAAAATAAATATGAATCAACCCTGCTCCATCTCATTGCATAAAGGACTATCAGTTGTCAGTAATTCTTCAAGGTAAGAGCACTGTCCCCTGAATAGACACTGAAAGAAATCAGGGAGAAAAGCTGGGAAAGGGAAGCACTGATGGGATTACACTCTTTAAAAAGTATGCTCTCTCCAACATCTCATGAAGCTGAGGCAGGAGGATTACAAGTTTAAGGCCATCTTGGGCAGCCTAGCAACTTAGCAAGACCCTGTCTCAAAATAAAAATGGCTGACACGTAGCTCTGTGCAAAGGCCCTAGGTTCAATCTCCAGTACAACAGCAAAAAGAAAAGACATATATATAAACAACACAAATAAACTTCACAAAACCAAAAAATCTGTACTGTACAAAAGATAGCATTATGGGGGAAAAAGAACAAATTACTTTAATATGACTCATCAGAAGGCCACAATAGATCTCAGCTGAATTAAATACAATCCACTCTCTTACAGACAGGTACAGTAATTGGGCCACTAAAAACCTGCTATCTTTGGAGATTTTGTACTTGGGGTTACTCTGAATCATAGAACACAGAAATAATTCAGTGACCACTTTCTCAAATGCCCTAATAAATAAGAAAGATACTAATTCATTACATAAGCAGATGGCTTAAGGCATAAGAGCTTACATCTCTTGGAAACAATTAGGGAAACATAAAAGTTTACAAAAATTTGTAAGTAGTTAAGGCAAATGAATGATGTTTATGGTATATCCTTAAATGCCTAAGATCAACAACTTAAAAAATAATACTTTGCTCTTTTAAAAACCATTTCTAGTTAATTCAGGGACAAAGTGCTAGGATGGCATCATCATCTTTTTCAAGATAACTAATATTTATCACCCATTCAAAGACCCTACCTACACGATTAAGTAACCCAATGAGCTAACAATATAGCTTAAATTTATTTAAGCAAATGAAACTCGTACAGCATAGTAGCATAGATTTTTATTCTTAACAAGCTTGATAACCTTGTGAAGGTGTCCTGACAAGTTCATCCACTCATGTTACCTGGGAGAAAGGTTGGGTCGGAAGCTTGGACACCCATCCAGCGTCACACAAGAGCCAGGAAACAATGGGACAGAAACTAACCCAACTCTCAGATTCTCAGATGAGTACTCCTCCCATTTTCACTCTAGCTTTCCAAGTTCTCATAAACAGACAAACTAAACTCAGTATTTAAATCATCCCAAATAGCTGACACACAGCATTTAGAAATACTATACTGTTTTTTCTCTTTCTGACCAATTATGGTATATGCTGTAGAACAGGTAATGCAATGTTACAAACTGAAATGCTCAGGTACAGCAAGTAGAAGCAATTAAGGTATTGACAGCTCAGCTTAGTATGAACAAGTAACATGTTCGGTGAGCAAAGCATGCAAAAAAAATTGCAGATGAACATAAAATAAACCTACAACCTGTGCTGACACATTTGGACAGGACAAATACACCCAACTGTGCCAGCCAGGACAACAAAGTACCTCTAGTTTTCTTGAGGTCCAGGGAAATTTCCTTAATGGTGAATTCAGTATGAAATGGAGCAATTTGTTCACGAAGAATCAAAAGGTGCTTAATTAAGAAAAGCTGTCCATCGATTTGAGTCTAAATCAGAAAGCAGAAAAATGAATATTATTACAGATTAAATTAAAAGAGGAGCATATAAAACACATACATTAATAAGCAATATTTATCTAAGTTTACAGCCTTAAGGTGCCAATATTCTCAAAAAGTCATTACTTTGACCTCTTAAAAACCATTTCTAGTTAATTCTCACAATATTACTCATGTTAAAACTATATGCAAAAGAATCTCACTTCAATTTCTTATTCTACTTTTAAAATCCAAGGAAAAAAAAAGACAAAAAAAAATCTGTAAAGCACCACATCTACAAAAAGAACCCAAATCTATCCAAACTTGTTGGAGAAGTGGAAAAACTGCAATCTAACATCAGTACAGAGCAGAAGATACACAAAAGCTCAAACTCTGAGGACGATTCTCGTTTTTCTGCAGAAGACAGCTTTCACTATTTAACAAAGTTGCTTTGATCACATGGAATATTACATATGCTACTATTTATACAGAAGTACAAAAGGAGTCTCCAAATGTACAATGGTTTGGTGTTGACATTTTGAATTAACCTGCCACAGACAGACTACTGACTATCTTCTCACACCTGTGAGTCCTGCATATCCTTTCAACATCAAAACCCATGAAATCAGAGCTTAGCTCTCCAAGTTCCAATCCAATCTTCAAACGTAACGCCAGTTTTCATTTTGGAAGTCTGTATATTTGTAAGTGCAAGACTGTATTTGCTCCACCTTGCTACTACTCAAGAGTCAATCTTATTATTAGAGTATTTATAATGACTTTGTATATTAGACTGAGAAAAAAATAGTTATTCTTCCATAAGAAATATAAATTTTAAAGAGGCTATTAAACATAGTGACATTTCCCTAGTCTCTCTCTCCCCTCAATTCTAATAAACATAATCAATATAAACATGACCTAAGTAATGTAAACTCAATGTATTGTGGAACAGAGCCCCAGAAAAATACAAAATGCTGCGTATTTTTAAAAATACTTGCTCTGTATAAAAAAAACAGCAATTCTGGTGACAAAGCACCATATATACTTTACTAAAACTGTTGTGACCCAGCAAATAGCAGTATGTTAATTTATTGGTAGAGCAGGTACTCAATTTAATTGTGTAAGAATAATTTTTGCCTTTAAAAAACTAGGAAAACTAAGACATTAAGCCATTTTCACTGGTCAATTTTTGGTTGTTTTCTTTTCTTTTCTTTTCTTTTCTTTTCTTTTGAGAGATGGTCCCACTCTGCAGCCCAGGCTGGTCCTGAACTCACTATGGAGCCCAAGCTGGCCTTGGACTCACAGCAATCCTCCTGTCTCAGCCTCCTCAGTGCTGCGATTAGAGGGGTGCACCACCACACCCACCTTATGTGGTTCTGGGAAACTGAACTCAGATACTTAGCTTATCGCTTGACTTATTGCTTGTTAGGCAAGCACTTTAACCGCTGAGCCATTCCTCCAGCCCTCACTGGTCAGCTTTTTAAAATTTTTGAAAAATAAAAGTACACAAACTCAGCAATGCACACAAATAAGCTAGTGCTTACCAAACCATGGGATCCTACACTTACTTAAATCTCTTAAATTGTAGGAAACAAAATTAGGTAAAAGAGATGATACATAGATACTCAGGACAAAAGGCTAAGTCTTCTAAAGGTTTAGAAGAGAGGCAGTGAGGCACCCAGAAGCATCCACCCCTGCACAACCTGCCGTAAGGTAAGAGGGTGCCAGGACTGGCAGCTTCAACTACAGTAGAAAAACCTCTCTAAAACAGACCCAGTAGCAACTGTCAAGCAGGAAAGAAAACACTAGTTGCCCTGTAACAAGGAACCCCACCTCAGTGACACAGACAGCAATTACACAGCCATAAGCAACACTCTCCACTACCAAAAAATAGAGACTGCTCAAAGAGTAACCATAGCAGCCAAACAAATACTTAACAGCAACATGAAAAAACATGAGGGCAAGATGCCACAGAAACCTCCACACCCACCAAGGAGATCCAGATAGAGCCTGAGGAAAACCGAAAATTCTTCAACTTCGAAACAAAAATATTTATCCTACTGGAAGAATTTGGGACAGACTGAGATAACAAACTACACAAAAAGCTTAAAGAATACAAAACAGAGGCTTCCGGTGAAGATGGCGACTGAGTAACAGCACTCACAATGTCTCCTCATCGACTCACTTAAAAAGTCAAGAAGATAGTTAGAAAAAGCGTGTTTGGTGTAGCTAGGAAAGAGAGGAGCATCCCCCAAAACTGAAAGGCGACCAGCGGGAGGCCAGAAACTCTGAAGGATCATCAAAACCAGAGGGGGAAAAAAAATCCCCACAGTCCAAGAAGCCCCGGCAGCCTGTGACAAACGGCAGGCAGCAGCAGACGGAGGAACGCTCACGGGGCTCACTGTCATACATCTGTTTCAATGCATTTTTTCATTACATAAAGTCATACTGTGTATCTGATTCTGGGGGGTTTTTTGCCTTAATATAAGTTCAATTTTATTGTTTCATTTTTTAAAAATATAATGGCTATGTAATATTTCACAATATGAACTATGCCCCAATTTACTTAACCATTTTCCCAATGTTAGAAACATTTCCTATTTTCACTTATTATAAAAAATTTGAGCAATCAGAATACAGTAATTGCAAATACTGTTTAAACTTAAACCAGCCAATTTTTATTTACTATCCTCCCATCTGATACTAAAACTCCAACTCTTCTTTTTATTAATGGAGGAACACAATGTCACAAAGACAGAGACTCTCTACCAATGAAAAGCCAATTATTTCATGGGAAAATATTTTTTAATTTATCTAAAGCTCTGAAGTTAGAAATCAAGTTTGTCAATCTGAAAGTCAAGAACAATGAAATTTTGGCTTGAAATAGTCCCCAGAGCTCCTTTGGCATTACAAGTAGAAAGTTAAAGAGAGCAACAGCATAGGCCATGCTCCATTTCCTGAAAAAAATCCTAGAGGCCATGGGAGAAGCACATACCAGCAGCTTCCCTAGATCCCCCTCCTCAGTAAAAAGTCTTAACCCAGTCCATTCTGAAGAAAGTAGCTGTGGTCCTTGAATTATATGACTAGAAGTAGATGCCTTGAAATAAACTGGCTGGCTTCCTCCACATGAGGCCATGGAACTATCTAAAGCAAACTTGAAAGGATGAATTTTAAATTGTTATGTTTCCTTGTGAATGTTTTTGTGGCATTTCAAGGAAAAAGTAGGACCATTTCTCAGTGTCTATGGCAATGACAAGAAACTTTTACCATACAGAACATATAAACTAAGTACCATTTCTGGTGCTGTAGCAAGTTGGCCTCTCTTAAAGAAATCGTTATTAAGCACCATAAAGAAATACTAGTTTCTCTCAAAGGGCTTCAAAATATAATCACAGTAAAACAACTCTTACTGCCAAAATAAACTTCTATGCCTAGAATACTATGTGTTGCACAATATTATTATAGTTAACAATTTTTCACCTAACACTTCATCAAACCTTGTTTTTGCTGATAGACTCGGACGCTCCCAGTAAGGACTGAATGCAGGCAGACAAGGCTTCCTGTGACAATCCCTGGAACACAGCCCTCTAGTGGAATAAAAGAGAAACATCACCCTGTGGCACTTGACACAACTGAAAAAAGGTTAGGCTATGCTGGCCTTACCCCTATCGACAGGATTAAATTACTACTGCACCATTCCTTCTGGAGTGTTCTATTCCCATGCAACCTCCTAAACCAACACATAGTTTCATAATGTGCACTTAGATCTGGAAACACACTCGTTCCCCTTCAATAAATATATACCAGTACCTATGTCATCCTAAGCCCTGTGCCAGATGCTGGGAAACCCACAGGAAAACAGCCGGAGGCAAGAGGCAGGACAAGGTTTTCACATCATAAAGCCCTCACTCTAGACTAGTCTCATGTTGGGGGACTGTGCTTGAAAGCTCTAAAACTAAGTGTTAGTAAACTTTGAGCAAATTCTCTTCTAAAAATTTATCCCAGGTAATTAATCAGTATTGTATTTTAAGACGCAGGTCCATGTTCTTTATCACAGTATTAGTTGTAACAAAAAACAATTGAAGTAACATAAATGTTCAGTAATAGGAAGTTGCCAAAATACCAGCAAACTAAACTATAAAATACAGTGCATGACAGATTCCACAGTGTGCTTCCCTCCACCAGCATGACCTAGGAAGAAACAGGTGAAACATCTAGAAAGGTAGGCAGCTAACAGTTTGCTTAAAGATGAACAAAAAGCAATGTTATTACCTAAAGTAACGAAATAGAAAACTACACCTGAATACAAAGAACACTGAAGGTGGTGCCAAAATTTTTACAAAATATATAGGGGAAACAAGGGTTACAAAACAGTGTGTGAAGTGTGAATTCCACTTCTGCCATGTCTGTATCTTCCCAAGGGTGTGACATGTTGATAGGGGAGACTCCCATCAGGCCCCTTCTTTCCCTCCCTACCTTAATCTTACCAGAACCACAGGGATGGATCTGTACAAGACATATACTACCAGGCTGCAGTCCTGGCCCTGGTCCCTTGCTGGATGCTGCTCTCTGTGTTGCTCCTCTACCGAGGCTACGACACAAAGGGAGATCAGAGGCAGCTCCCAAAGGGTCACTGACCCTGCCTCGGAAAGCCACAGATGGGTAGCTCGGCCCAGACTCTCTCCTTTCCCTGACCTGCTTTAATGTGTTTTTCAGGGGATTCACTTCTCTTTACCTGTGATCAATAAGACTGAAAAAGTGAAGAATTGAAAGTGAGTTACATGAAAAAAGAATCAAGAATACGCCTGCGTTATAAAAAGCAAAACCAGGCAGAGCGACCACCTTCTTCAGCCCACCTATTATTTGGCTAGAATCCCGGTCAAGTGCCTCCAGAGACTTCCTTCACTAAGGGTTGTGTTACAAAGGGTGCTAAGTGGAAAATGACTCCTTCTGAATTTTAGAGCCAGCACTTAATGTATCTACTGGGGAACGTGGGAAGTAAGAAAGGCGAAATGTTCAAAAATCCTTCTGGAAGAGATCTCAGTTTAAAACAGGTAGAAGAGTATGAACTTGACTGATGCCGTGAAACATCTATGTGGCTTTCTTGGGTCCTAGGACTCTAGAGTGTGAGATACCAGTTTTCAGTGTGAGAGTACACACATACCCCTCTTGAATTATATCCTCAAATGAATGGCACCTGGACAATTCATTACATGACTGCTGATTTAATCATTTCTTTCTTCGTATGTAGTTGGTATAATAGCAATCAAATAAATCAAGACTGAACTGAAGCCACCAAACTTAACTATTTCAATTTAGAATTAAACAGTGACAACAATAAATGTATAAACACACGTGCTATTGCAGACACTGAAAACCCTGTTGTTAAACCAAAATGCCCAACGTAACTTTTTTTCTGAAATCACTGCACAGCCCAAGCTGGTGCTTTAAAAAAAAAAGAAAAGTACTGCCAGCTTCAGTAAACAACTAAACTCAGTATGTGACTAGAAACACAAGCAAGCGATGGAGGAAGGGCACAGCAGTTAAAGCACCTGCCTAGCAAGCACGAGGTCCTGATTTTGACTTCCTAGCACCACATAAGCCAGGCATTATGGTGCACACCTTTAATCCCAGCACTTGAGGGGCTGAGGCAGGAAGACTGCAGTGAGACCAAGGCTAGCCTGTGATATACAGTGAATTCATGACCAGCCAGCGCTACAGAGCAAGACCCTATCTCAAAAAAAAAAAAAAAAAAAAAAAAAAACACTTAAAAAGGTAAGGATGCTGGCTCAATCAGAGTACAAAACTAGATTACACCAACTATATTTAGTATTAAGTGCAAATTATATCCATGATATCAGATGTACAACTTAACCTTTCATTTTCTTTTCTTTTTTTCTTTCTTTTTTTTTTTTTTGGAGACAGGGTCTTGCTCTCTAGTCCAGGCTAGTCCTGAACTCACTATGCAGCTGAGGCTGGCCTTAAACTCACAGCAAGTGAGTTAGCCCCCAAGTACTGGGATTACAGGCACATGCCCATTATATGTGGTGCTGGGGAATCGAACCTGCACTTGCTGGGCAAGCATTCAAACTGTTGCAGTATCCCTCCATCTCCCTACTTAACCATTTTAATTCTCTTTCCTTCTTTTACAAACTAAGGTAGACAAATTAATCATTAGTTTTCAATGTTTTTGTAGTCATGAACTCTTTGAGAACAGACAGAGCTAAAGAGAGCCCTTCTCTTCAGGAAGGTACAATACAAACTATGTCAAAAATCTATGCACCATTTCAAGGTATCTAAAGACACCCCAAAGCCCACTAGCAGATTCTAAGGGTCTATAGAGTTTCTTTTCAGGTTAGGAATCCCTAAGGAGACTGACCTTCAAGTTACCTCCATACCTAAAAATCATGATTATAAGAATATCAAGCAAAATACTGTATCAAAATCTTAAAATATAACTTTAAAATATTTAATGTAAGAGAGTAAGCAGTTCACAGTAAAGCAGTGAGAATTTACACACATACATCTATGCATCTGTACAGCTTGGAGAGACAGACGAGAGTTCTCCGGACCGTAGGGTACCACATTCCATGAAGATCTGCCGGAGAAATTGTGGGCTGCGGTCTAGGACTGAGGGATTCTGTTGAACCTAAAACCCAAATGAAAAGGATAACACACTGCAGGCAAGTGGACATCTGCCTTACCATACAGTTATAAACTTGTTATTCTCATTAGCTATCAGCAGAATATAAGTTTTGTTCAGTCTCATCTTTAATCAAAGATGTTTTGAGAAATCTAAAGTGAGACTTAATACAGTGAGAGCACGTTTAAGAGTAAATAAATACACAATCCAGCCTCACATACATATTCAACCAAAACTGCTCTGCCCAAACTGTGAACAATAACCTTTATGCAATGATTAGCTTAATCATACTAGAGATTCGGGGGGCAGAGTTCTGTACAGTGGGAGCCAATGGAGGTAGAAAGAAAAAGGAAACAGTGATTTTCAATAGGAAGATAAATCAAAGGTGGCTGGCCTGCCAGCCTGCTCCCATGCTGAGCCACATCACTTACAGGCCTAATCAGTGTAGTCTGTTCCCACGTGAGGAGAGCCAGCTTCCCTCACTACTACACAGCCAGAAAACACCCTCCAGTGAATGTGGGGAACAGCGGGTGGGCAGCCTGACTGGGCAGATGCCTCTGTAACGGAAGGATAATCACACTTCCATGTCTTGAACTGGACCTCAAATGAACCACAAATATGGAATCAGTATAAATCTCTGGGATAAGAGGTGATACTGAAACATGAACTATTAGCAGATATTACAAAACTTTATTGAAGTTTTAGTATAATAACTTTATACTTATATAAGATGAGGGAAATGAGGATCAAGCCCAGGGTTTGCATACATACTCAATGTATTTTTTTTTTTTTGAGATAGCAGCTCACTCTGTAGACCAGCTGGTCTTGATTGCACTGGTGTAGCCCAGGCTGGCCTTTGGACTCAGGACAATCCTCCTGCCTCAGCCTTCCGACTGCTGGGATTACAGGCATGTGCCACCATGCCCAGCTTATGTGGTACTGAAGAATCAAACTCAGGGCCTTGCATTTGCAAGGTAAGTGCTTTAACCACTGTGCCACTCCCCTAACCCCTTAATTTATTTTGAGACAGGGTCATGCTAAGTCACTAGGTTGTCCAAGCAGGGCTCATACCTGTGATCCTGCCTCACCCTTTCACAGTGCTGGACTTGCAGGCTCTACAATCTCTAGGCTTGGCTGAGATATCATTTTTTGAGAAATGCTGAACAATGCAAAAGTGAAGTATCAGCCATAGTGATAATTTACTTTAATTAGCAGAAAAACTACGTATAATATAAAATATTTAAATACTGAATTCTGGTAGGTACGAGGGTTTATAGCTCATATTTTTTACTTGTGTATATATCTGAATTTTTTTCAGTAACAAAAAATAAAATATATCCATGACATAATGGTAATAAGTTACAGAACAAATGTAGCTCCTTAAATAAAAAGTCTACATCTATATGTGTTTAAATGAAGATGTAGAGGTCATGTAGCATATACTTGAGGGAAAAGAAATGAGAAAAATCTTGAGAGTTGGTGGTTTCACCCTATAGTTTTTTCAAAAGCACCAATACTTGCATAATTTTTAACTTTCTTCCACAAGGCATCACTTTAAACTAAGATTTACATTAAATCAAGTTTCTTAGAGAAAAAGAATATAAAAAACTCTATCAAAGAATATTTAGCTAAAAATTTTGCTATCTGTAGGATCTCTCCTTCAAAGTAAAAGCCAAAAAAGTACTCCCAAATAAATGTTTACTAAACAAATGTGTCTGAATATGTCAAAAGCTGGAACTCTACTTACATGTTTATTTTCCACTGTCTAGTTCAAAATGCTCACAAAAGAAAGTTATTTCCACAGCAAGCCATCAAAAGTCTGTGTCTCTCGGCTGTCCTCCTTAAAGAATAGCGCCACCTCAGTGGCAGGGCTTCTCCCACAGCCCCACTGTCCTCAATCACCCTCTAGGCCCTCTTTCTCCTCATTTCTCTATACAGAAAAGGCAGCATATGCTTCTGAAGAGACTGGTAACTGCTATCTGCAGAAAAAGGCCACTCTGCTTTGGTTTGTTTCCCTTGCTACCTGGCTCAGAGCCTTGCTTTCTACCCCAAATTCTATCACCACTCTGATAACAGTACTAACAGCAAATGTCCAAAAGGGCACATGACCTTGACCTTTTTAACCATAAAAAATTGTCCTTCCATTCTCCCATCCCCCTACCCCACACGCACATTAATTTCTTAGAATTATATTCTTAACGCTTTCTATATACAATCTTCTTACTCTAAATTATTCCACATTGTCCTCCTCTATTACTGCAATGTCCTTATGATTTCATCATTCTTACCTACTTACACTCAAGCTGCCTGTCCTCTCCTCTCGCGGCTTCCGTCAGTTGCCTCTTCTGGCCTCACTGCCTGTTCTTCCTCAGCCAGCTCACCACACTTCTCTGCCCCCTTTTCCTGAAGGTTGGCATTGATATTATCTATCCCTAGACTTCTGCTACAATTGCTCAACTCTCTGACCTGGGATGATCTTATATAAGCAGGAAGCCTCAAGTACTCCTCAATCTTTATTTCTAAACCAACACTCCTATTTATACATACTTTCAAAGCAGTGATGTCCAATTTATAACATGAGTCACAAATGTGACACATTAAAATGTCACATTAAGAAGTAAAAGGAAATGAGAGAAATCAACTTTAATAGACTTCATTTAATCCACTGTATCCAAAATGTCATCTGGAAGTGTAATCAATATAGATATTCCTAACACTTTGCACTTTTTATCTCAGGCCAAGTCCTTGAGATCTATTTATGGTTTATTTTACACACTATGGTACATATCCTTACAAACTAAGCACATTCCACATGCTAAGTCACAGGTGGCTATCGCACTGGACAACACAGATCTGGATCCACACAACACAGGTCTCGCCAGTTGTCCCACGGTGACCACACAACACTCTTCCTTAACCCGCACATCCAGTATATCATCAAATTCTGTGGATTCAGACTTCTAATCCTATCCTTCATCTCTATATTCCCAACAATATCCTGCTTCCCATCAACTATATGTTTCAGGTGGAAAAATACAATAGCATCCCAAGCAATTTTTCCAGTTCTGCCAATTCTTCCTCATTTTAATACCAGGCATGGGTTAAAGAACAAGGTTTATTGAATAAAGAAAGAGAAAATATACAAGGCCAGAGACAGCAAGGACAAAGTTGTCCTTTGATCCTCCCATTAGTTCTTAAAGAGGTTTACTAAGACCAAGGCACACAAGGACATGAAGAAAGTAGGCAAAGGAATTTTTGCCCCTTTGGGTCTCCCCACAAGCATCACAAAATAGCTTGTCAGATGGCTACTCGGCAGTCTGGATTTGGGGTGCCAAATGCTCTAAACCCAGGGAACTTGGGAAATCTAGGATTCTTTAAAGCCCAATGCATTACAGTAACCCCACTCCCAACCAGGGCCACTGGGAGCTGAGTTTTAGTTCCCCTTACAGCAAGGCAGGGAGGTATGCCTTATTTTCCATCTAGTATGTATTCTAGGTCCCCGTGAGTGATTCTAAACAGTTTTGTTCTTTGCAAAGTCCCAAGCTATCCTACCCATCTCTGCTAAAAATGCTTCCACATCCCAACTGCTCAATACATTTACGAAATGCAAATCTCATGGTATAATCACCATGATGTAATATACAAGCTAGAAGCACAAAGGCTGTTAATAACATAACGTGATACTGATTACAATGTGGTCTGTCTCACTCACTCCTGCCCCAAGTGCAACCTGTGCCCAAATACACCAAGCCACTAGAGTTCCCCAAAGAGGTCATGGACTGTTCTTCCTACATGCTTTTGTAGGACCTTAAACATCCTAACTTTGTCTGATTCTCTCATTCTCATAAAAATACACACCAGCTTTTAGTTGCCACACCTCACACAAACCTACTTTCCTGCAGTCCGAAAGCATTCCCTGCGTAATTCCATACCTAGGAAGACCTGCCACAGCGCAAGAGCAGCTGTGCATCTTGTCAGCATCTCACTGCTGAATTTGTCTGGTGCTTATCAATCTCCCTGCATAAAATGTGGGTTCTAAGGTAAGAGTTGGCGTTCTTTTATTTTGTTTTGCAGTGCCAAAGATGGAGCCCAGGGCCTTCACACTGAGCTACATCCAACCTATTTCTATTTCTGAATTTTGAAACAGCGTCCCTCTAATTCACTAAGTTGTCCAGGCTGGGCTCAAACTCACGATCCTCTTGCCTCCACCTCCCAGAGTGCCAGGATTACAGTGTTGGGATCTTCATCCTGGGACACAAGCTTTCAAAAAGATTTATGAACTGAATGAACAAGTGCTGGAAGTTAAGACATCAACATACCAGATTTTATAAGACTGTTAGATTCTGCTTCTTCTAGCTGAACATCAGACAGTGAAGCTTCCGAAGGTGCCTTCTTCTGCTCATCCTTTAAACTCTGTGCAATTTGCTGCATAGAGAAATGGGAAGGAACACTAAAAACTAGTTTTCAGAAGTATTTGGCAATACAACCCGGCTGAAAAGATGGTGAAAGATGGTGGAAAGTCATAAAACTCAAAGCATCATCCCATAAATATTTAGTAATTACAGAGGGGAAAATATACTTTTATAATCACCACTTTAACTACTAGTCGAACAACCTAACATGTGCCTTTGAAGTAACAAAGTTAAGAAATAGATACCTGCTATCTAGTACTTTTACAAAAAAAAAAAAAAGACTGCTTAAACCTAACCAAGAGGAAACAAATAAATCTACAATATGGCGATATTCAACAAAAAGGCTCCCAAGTCCCCAGGCCATGGGCCACTCTGGTGCCTGCTGGGAACCACACAATGGAGCAAGAGGCAAGCAGCCAGCAAGCAAAGTCTCATCTGTATTCACAGCCATTCTCCATGCCTCAGTTACTACACGGGCTCCGCTTCCGCTTCCGATCAGACCCCCTGTGACATCAGATCCTCACAGGAATTTGAACCCTACTGTGTGCATACAAGGGACCTAGGTTGTGTGGCCCTTAGCAGAATCTAACAACTGAGCTAGAGGAATTGCTCAGCGGTTAACCGCTTGCCTAGGAAGCTCAAGACTCCGAGTTCAATTTCCCAGCACCACATAAGCCAGGCATGGGAGCACACACCTGTAATGCCAGCACACATGAGGATGAGGCAGGAGGACTGCCATGTGTTCAAGGCCAGCCTGGGCTAGCTTGGACTACAGAGCAAGACCTGCCTCAAAAATAAAAAAGAATCCAATGCCCGATGAACTGACGTGGAGTTGAGGTGGTGATGCCAGCACTGGATAGTAGCTGCAAATACAGATTAACATTAGCAGCAAGTTTGACTGCCCTATCTCCCACCACCCCAGATGGAATCTGACTGCATAAAAACAAGATCAGGGCTGACACTGACTCTGTATTATAGTAAATTGTACAACTTCGTAACATATTACAATATAATAATCATGATAGAAATAAAGGGCACAGTAAGTATAATGCACTTGAATCATCCTGACACCATCTCCATCACACCAAAGGATGGTTGCCACTGTAAAAGCTGGTACAGTCTTTAAAAAAAAAATGATACAAAAACATGAATGCTTATAACACATATATATATTTCTTTTGTCTTTTTTTTTTTTTTGAGATAGGGTCTCATTCATAGCCCAGGCCAGTCCTGAACTCACTGGTGTAGCCCAGGCTGGCCTTCGACCCAGGACAATACACCTGCCTCAGCCTCTGAGTGCCAGGATTATAGTCATATACCACCACACCCAGTTTTACGTGGTGCTGGGGAAATCAATTCAGGGCCTTGCGCTTGCAAGGCAAGTGCTTTAACCACTGTGCCATTCCTCCAGCCCTATTCAATTTCTTCCTAATGTTCATTTCCTGAGATTTTTGTGGCAAGCTTGATTTTACTTTCTGAGCAAAAATCCTATTTTAACTAGTGTAAAACATCAAAAAGTTGTGTAGAAGGAGAGGAAGCAAGGGAATCCTACCTCCATCATGACTAACTTATCAGGATATGCCAGGTCTCCAGGAGCTGGTCTGTAGCCCATGATGTCTGTCTGAATATATATATGGGTCCGGTACACAAGCCGCTCCTGTACATCTTCCAACATCTGCTTTACTCCAGCTGCAAATGCCCCCAGCTGTTCAGCTAAGAAAAAAAGGCAATCAACCGTTCCTTTAGATATTGGAAATTATCTTTTATACAAACAAGCTAAAAATTACTAAACTGTTCAGAAACAACATGAAACATTTTTGCTTCAGAAACTGTGATTACGTTCTATTTCAATATGAATCAATGATCTCAAAAAGTTTAATGCAAGTCTTTCAGGCCTGAGGACTCTATGGTAAAGCACTCACCTAGCATGTGTGAGGCCCTAAATTCAATACATAGTCATTCAATTTCCTCAATTTAAAATTAGGAAATATTGCATCTCCTTCCTACGACTCTGCAAAATTAGTTCTACTATTAATTTTTTTCTTTTTTTTGAGACAGGGTCTTGCTCTAGTCGAGGCTGGTTCTGAGCTTACTATGTAACCCAGACTGGCCTCAAACTCACACAATCCTCCTGCTTCAGCCTCCTGAAGGCTAGGATTCCAGGTGTGTGCCACCATGCCCAGTTTGTGTGGTGATGGGGATCAAACTTGGGCACTCAGTGCTTTAACCACTGAGCTACTTCTACAACCCCTATTTCTACTATTAGTATAAACAATGAATCTGAATCTTAAGCAAGCTTTGTGCTCTTTATTTCACGGTACGTCAGACCAATCCTACAAGACTGCTGAGGCCACTTACCTGGGTCACTAGCATCCTCATTTTACAAATACAGAGTCCCACAAATATTAAATAACTTAAATTTTTTACAAAGAAAAGAAGTATAAAATAAAATGAGAATTTTTTAGTACTTCTTCATTTCTAAGATGCCACAGATGTTAAGACATAGTAATTCAGTAACATCTTTCTAAAGGATAAAGGTCTAGGGACATTATATAGTAACCTGAGACACTCATATTAATTTAAAAATTATCTTACATTCAGAAGCATTAATACGTAAAAAAAAAAAAAGTACATCTTTAAATGAACTAAACGTAACAACAAAAAATTTGGAAGACTAACAAACCCATGGTGTCTACTAAAGAAAGCAAAGTGAAAACAATAAATTCTGCCTATAAAATAATTATTTGTGATTTTTTTAAAGGATGTAAGTATAACATCAGGAAGATCCTGTTCTCTATGAAAACTGAAACAAATACTGATGAACTGATCAGACAAACAAACCAAAACCAGACAGCTGCTTTTCTCTACTTGTAATTAAAAATGATGTACCATAACTATGTTTGTAAGCTAAAATATTCCTTTATTATTCATATATATGTTCCTTATTATTCATAAATATGAAATATTCAATTATTTTATGTATTCTGATAATACAGTAGTAGAAACACCTAACTGAAAACTAACAAGTTAATTCTCCTTGGATTTTGGATGTCAAAATGAAGTGTTCAATTTATTTCTAATTTTGCCCAGATTATAAAGTTCTTTCCCTATTTTTTTTTTTTTTTTGAATCATCAAATATGTTGCCGGTTGACTCTAAAAGGGGAAAGCACCAACCCCAGCTTCAAGAATATTAAGTTTTTATTTAAAGTTGTTCTTTTCTTTGAGACAGGGTTTCACTCTGTGATTCAGGCTGGTCCTGAACTCACTGTATAGCCCAGGCTGGCCTCGAAATTATGGCAATCCTCCTGCCTCAGCCTCCTAGGATTACAGATGCGTGCCACCATACCTAGCTTATGTGGTACTGGAGAATGGAACTCAGGGCTTTACATTTGATATGCAAAGTAATTTAACCACGGTTCTAGTCTTCCAGCCCTTAAAGTTTCAAAAAAATTCAAAAACATAAAAATTTAAGTTTAGGAGTGTAGAAAAAGTATTTTTTTCAAATCCACTGAGCTACAGATACAAGCTGAAGCATATCTAAGATGAACACTTCACTCATTTACCATTGTTCTGTACGTGATCCTCAAGTACTTCATTTTTAAGAATTCCACAAAGTTCTGACAGAGTCTCTAAGTGGATAACATGGATGATCAGTGGCCTGAAGACATCATACAGTGACACACACAGTTTCTCCAAAAGCTCACTAAAAGAAAAGAACAATATATGGTTATCAGCAGTAGTCTTTTCAGGATTTTCTAATACTTCACTCATTGATTTAGCTTCAAGGATTTTGTCTAATTGATAGAAATAATAAAATAGAGTGCCTGAAAACATTCAGAATGGGAAGCAGAAGGCAGAGAATTAGGTAAAAACGTCTTAATTTAAAGGTCAATCTTCAGTGATCAATTTAAAATAGCTGCCCCAACCAAAGGGCAACCTACTACAACTTTTTTAACCTCAGTAAACTTTGTACATGTCCTTGCAAAAATAAAATTGTCTTTTAATTACTTTTTATATTCTCACTCACTGTGAATCAAATGCTATGTTTTCTCCCAGGAAAGCAAGGTTCCAAATTCTTGAACATGTATTCATGTAAATAAATAAAACCTAAAGTACTCAGTATACATGCCAAGTGCTATAGAAATTTTACACATTTGAAAAGAAAAAACTGAATTGTGTATATTTTCATGTTGTCAATAGTACGCTTCTATACATAGGATACTATCAGAAGCTACCACGCCAACTGAACCCATAAAATACATTCACCTCTTCCTTATTTACATGAGAGATAATCTCAGATTTCTCTCAAGAGGCAACATAGCTAAGGTAAAGAAACCAAAAATGACTAAGGATCTGAGAGACACTTAGAGAAAAAGAAATGGTTACTAAGTAGTATCTGTATTTTTTAAAATTACTTTTCACAAGTTAGAATCAGAACTTTGAACTAAAAGAAACTTTGAACTAAAAGAAACTTTTCTCTTTTCACAGAGAAAAGAGATCTAGATCCTAAGACACAGATCTCTGGTTAGAATTCTATCACACTAAAAGATCTCCATAATTACACAATAAGCAATATGAAAGCATGTTGGCCTTTAAAATACACATTTATTTCCAGAAAATAACCTCTGTCCTACCCAACAATATATTCTGTTCACATACACAAAAGCTCAGGACACTGCCATTAGTTGTAGAGGACTTCTACATTATACCACTCCTTTATGGTCATTAGCTAGTTACATCTTATCAATAGAAGTTAGGATTCCAAGTGCCACATACTCTAATTTTGGTGTTGGTTTTGTGAAAAATTCATTGTAAAGTTGGTGTTCATCCTGGCATACATGGACCATGAAAGCACAGCCACTGCGAACCTATGGAAACACATACCTACAATCAGAGACACATGTTTCAAATGCTTCCAAAATAAAGCCTGTAGTTTATTTGCAAAGATATTACATGTACATACCTATATTTACACAACTTATCAAATAACAAAAAAAATGTTGCTTTTCCATGGATTGATGTTTAATGGGATCACAGATTTTTATTTTTTTAATGTTTATTTTCTAAACTTTTGCTAATGAACATAAATCATTTTTCCAGTTTAAAGGAAGTATATTAAAATAAGAACCTTTACTATTTTCTATGGTATAAATAAAAGCACATTTTAAGTATCACTTTTGTAGCAAAAACTAAGCTATAATTAAATTATCAACATAAATCTACTAACATTGAAATTTCATCTTCTAAGGAACAATGTGTATTTGTGAATGTTCATTATCTCAGAAACAGAATAATGAGATTTCACGAAGTTGAATAAGGCTAACTATCAAACTAGGGTAAAAAATTAGTTTGTTCATATGAGAACACTGAAACCATGTAAACTTGTTAATTCATGTCTGAATCCGCACTCTACAAAATAATTTAACAAGTTTGGAGGTAAATGCTCAGAAAATATCAAGAAAAACAATACCACAGCAAAGGTACATCGGGTAAGGTACCAAAATAGCTTAACCCAAAATACACAGAAACTTACTAAAGCACAGTGATCCCTGTTATTTTGGCTGGTTAACTCTGTCACGGTACAAGCAATGCTCGGACCCAAGAGGAGCTCTCGCTGAGAAAGGTAACACTGGTGGATGTCGCTCAGCAGCTGCTGGTATCTGGCAGAAATCAAATCATAATGAGGCTGAGTGTAATGTTTTGATTTCAAAGATGAAAATTAAATCTGACCCTAAATCTGAGAACAAGTTGTTAAATCTCTAGTCATAACAGTCACCTCTCATTTGTCTACATTAAATGCTTAGAAAGATATAGAACAAAAACCACAACAGAGTGAAACCTTAAGTTTCATATCTAAAAGGATTTCTTTTTTAAGAACAGAGACCTCAAGACAAAATCCCATATCTGTCCCTGTGAGAAGGAAATCATACAATAGAGAAAACCCCATCATGTAAATTTATCAAATCTGAGAACTTGCTCCCCAAAATAAGATGGGTGCTACAAGAATAAGCATGAAAACATGGTGGCTCACGCTTGAAAACCCAGCTATTTGGGAGGCTAAGGCAACAGGATCAAAGTTCTATCCCAGCTGGGCCATTTAGTAAGACACTGTCACAAAACAGAAGGCTGAAAATGTAACTCGGAATCACCAGGTGGGTTTAATCCCCAGTTCCACAAAAAAAAAAAAAAAAGGTCGAAGCAACTGCTCAGAAAATATCAGGAACATAACCAGACTTGTAAAGCACAGCGCTCAAAGAAGGTTACTGGAAGCCAAAGACTTTCAGTAGACTCACTCAGGTATTTTTTCAGATCGTTGTTCTATTTGTTCAATAAGAGTCTGCAGAATAAAGAAAAATGCACTTATGAGCCACCTGTTTTAATCAGACTTGTCATTACTTTCTGATTATAACACTATCACATGCTCACTTAACTGTAAAAACTACAAAAAATTAGAATTGTGATAATCACCTTCAATATTAAAAATCATCACACAATATTTCAGCATATTTTCTTTCAGGTTTTTGGAACCACAATTACTGTCTTTTTATTTTTACACAAAGCTGGAATTGTATCTTCAGCTTTATAATCTACTTGTAAAAATTAACATTATTTCATAAACACTTTCCCAGTCAATAATTTTCAGTGTTAGATGAAAATGTACAGAGAGCTAGCAAAGTACCAGGTAAACATTCAATAAATCTCATAAACATTTAAAGTATTATGTGAAACTGCTTCATAGTATCCTACTGTTGAGATGTACCAGAAGTCAGCCACTCCTATTAGACTTCTATTGTTTCCAAATGCTGCAGTTTGGATCTGGAATGTCCCCCAACAGCCAAACATATTTGGATACAGTGGATTACCCATGGATACTGTGTGCTGTTGGGCGGTGGGGCCTGGCTGGAAGGGGTGGATGTCTGGGTGCGCACGAGGTTCCCCCGCAGTTGGCCTCACACCCTCCACACAGTGAACAGCTTGTCTCCTGCTCCTCTTCCCGCCATGTGCTTCTATCACTGCCCATGTACGGTCTATGACCTTCTGAAACCATGAGCTAAATCTTTCCTCCCTTAAATTGTGTATGTCAGCAACAAAAAGTAACCACGACACCAGAGAATCACAGCCTATTGGTTAAGAAACCAAAGTGAATCTTGGGGGCCTGAGTGCTTGCTCCATTATGGTTGTTTGTGCCCAGGCCAGCTAGTTCATGTCAATCCCACTTCCTATTATTTAAACTAGTGTTAATAAGAGCCTTTGCCTCAAGAAGGAATATGAATACACTGGGTCAAAGTAAGTTGTATTTTTATAGGCCTTTAACCCAGTACCGTAAAAATCTTTAAAAAGGAATGCATTTACATCTTTATCAACAGTATTGTCTGTCTAAGTCCTCAAAAGCACTGATTTTTATCATAATTTGCCAATTTCTAACAGAAAAAATAATGTCTAACTTTGTTCTGAGACAAGGTCTTGTTCATATAGTCTACACCTTCCTTGAACCTGCTATGTAGCCCAGACTAACCTTCAATTCATGATCTTCCTGGCTCTTTTTCCTGAGTGTTGGAATTATAGGTATTTGCCGCCATACCCAGCTGGCTAACCTTAACTTGCATGAATTTTACACATTTTCTCCAAATCAACAGTCATTTTATATTAAACATTTGTCATTCATTTATTTATAAGCACTCAAAATTAAAAACATTAACTTTAGTTACCTGTTGAAAATTTTCCAATTTCTGCCCTTTGTTCTTATTTAAACTTTGGAAAATTTAATGTTCATATCTTTAATTTTTTTCCAATAATTTTTTTCTTGAGTAATTTTTGAGGGGTCTGCTTAGCATTTCATTTCTATTATTTCACTTTAAATGTATTCTGATAATACTGTAAAATTAAATGCAATTTTTTCAAATACTCAGCAAATTTTCCCAATACCATGTAGAAAACACCAGCACTTCCTTTTTGATTTATAATGTTTCTTTATAAGTGTTATATTCTAGAACTTTTCATCCTAATGATCTGTCAGTGAATCACTGAATCATGACACTGTATTTTCAGATTTTTTCTCTGGTCTTATTTGCCCAATAAAGCTTAAGACCATGCAAAAGGAAATCCCATCAGAATTTGCTAGAAATACATTCCAATCAAAAAATTGCACTAGAAAGTGATGCTTTAAAAATTAAGTCCCCCAAAAAGGAACACAATAGATTTATTATTCAATCTCTTATGACTTTCTAACTGGCTCCATCATTTTCCTCATCCTCTATTTCCATTAAGTTATTGGTAGGTAAACCTTTTATGCTTTCTGTCACTTACGCAAGTGGGACTCCATCACACAGAACAGCCATTACTAATGGAATACAACAAGGCCACTAATAATATTATCATTGTATAATCATCCACCAGAATAAGCCCCTTTCTCATCTATATACCATTTCTTTTCTAATCAAATTATCATCACCGGTTTGGATAATAAACAAAAATAATCAGATACAATCTAATTCTGGTATCATCAATTACTCACTCTTTGTCTAGTATCTTCCATAAAGTTTTTTCCATTTCAAAAAAAAAAAAAAGGCAAAGCACAACTTTCCAGTTGGCTAACTTATGAGACAGAAAGAAGGCAGTAAATGAAGAGCTGGCCCAAGTAGTTTATCCTTTTCAGTCACTCCACAATGAGTTACTTGTATCAACTCCAATTAACTGTATTTCAGAAAAGTTATAAACTATATCAGAATTTTCCCATTCCAATCACCCGATCAGGATGACCATATTGTGCATTCCTCTAAATACCAAACACTGTTAAAGAGAGTAGGCACAGTATGTGCCCAACCTGCTGGGATACACTGCAAGTGCCTGATTTCAAACCCGGCTTTCACGTGGACCCCTTCATATGCTTCTGTTATCAGGCTTCTCTATCGCAAATCTCTCTACACTGCAATACATTTTTTCTAATTCAACCTTCATTTACAAATCAGTCAATGTGACATAATCACTCCGCTCATTGTTTCTCTACTTTTCCTTGATTATATGACATGTAAAGTCCCTCAAGAGATGGTCTTTGCCATCTTTCCTGTCTTCTTACCCATCACACTCCACTAAAGGTCTGGGGTCCAGTCATAAAAAATTACACAGCCCTCCCAAAATGCACATCTTTTTTCACTACAACCTGCACTATGATGCTCTTATCTCTGTATAAAACATCCACTCCATCAAGTTCATTACAAATGTGAGCTTTTTAAATTCTTCTTTATCTACAAACCTTTACCTGCCCCATGAGAAAGCTATGTGGTTCCCACTCAACGGACTTCCAGCACCAGGACACTCTCTAAGATCCACTGCTGAGTGCAGAAGGACAATGCCTACCTTTCATCACATTCACCTCCCCAGAATAAGCAACGTATCTCAACTATAATAGTACTTCACAACAACTGGCTGTGCAAATTTTATAACAGTATTCAATTTATGTCAATAGGCTTACTCTGACTTTGGGAGCAGCAGCTCGAAATTTCACATAGAATAGTGTGAAGGCATTGTCTGCATTAGGTACAGATGAAGGATCCTAAAGAGACATGAGAGAGGTAAGGGAAGGAAGATAATTAGTAAGAAATAATCATTCAGAAAATGTAACCTAACAGTAACCATTTCATACTGACCACACCCCAACTTCCACACAACCAAAAGCTTAGAAAAACCTCAAAGAGTGATTCTATATTGTTACTGATACAAATGAGATATAATGAAGTGGAAATGTTATCTCTCTCCCCTCAGTCTAGTTTAAATCTACCATATGTTATTTGAATTCTGGCAGGAAATAGGCCTGAATTCAGATTCTTACTCAATTACTTAGTGTCAAACTTAATCGCTCAGTAACTTAATCTCTCTGCAACTCAATGTATCTGTGAAATTAGCAAAACACACACAAAGGTTTGGTGCAGCTCAATGGTAAAGCACCAGCACCAGGATGGCAGGTACGTGCACAAATTAGTTTCCTAAATTCACTGAAAATTCTGCAAAATAGCAAAGTATATAGTCTAGTTGTTATGTCAACTAAGAGAAATGTGTACAATAAAACACAACCCAGTAATTACTGGCTCTGAACTGAAGTTCAAAAAAAAAATCCTGCATTTTTTAGAAAGTAAACTTAAAATATAAAACATAAATAACCTTTGTGGTGTTATTTTCTTAGGAAAGAAACATGCTCAATGACCATCCTTACGCCACTCTTACTTTCTAATCTAATAGGTGCTACTTTTCCACCTAACATTTACTAGGATCTCTCACTACCATGTCTCCTTCTTTTCTTATTATTCCTCCTAAACGAAAGCCCCAAGCGGAAGGAACCTTGCTTTCTCCTTTTGCTACCATACAGCTTCTAAAACAATGCAAAGCACCAGGAAGTGCTCAATAAAAACATCTGCTAAATATAAAATAGTATAAAAATACCCAAAAAAGAAGAAAACTTAGGAGTGGGTGTGTCTAATAGCAGCAGAGCTGTTGTGGTTAGGATCTGGAGTATCCCCCAAAGTCTCATGTATTTTAGTGGAACTATGTGATGTTGGTGGATTGGGGTCGGGTCTGGAGAGGTGGATTGCAGTTAAGTTAGGATTAACGGTGTGTAGTGGCCACACCTGGATGCAGGAGGTACTGGTTACTGGGCGGAGACCTGAAAGGATACGTAAGCTGCACCTGCCTTCCTGGAGGACTGGAACTAGTCTCAACCAGCCTCAGCTTGTCTTCCTGTTTGTCCGGAGAAGCTGCCTCCACCTCTCTCTCTGCCATGTACTTCGACTGTTGCCGGCCACCCCTGAATGGATTGTGACCATATGAAACTGAGCTAAAATAAACCTTTCCTGAATTTGTGGGTGTCGGGTATTGAGTCACAGCAACAAAAAAGTAACTAAGACAAGAGCCCTATTTACCATGTGTAAGGCCCTTGACTCCATCCCCAGCACCACAAAAATAATAATCAATCTACCATTCAGATCAACCCACTTTTATTATTTTGAAGTATTTTTTTTCAATACTTTCACAAGCAAGAAATGTTTGCGAGGCCCCAATTCTAGCACTCGGAGAGGCTGAGGCAGGAGAATAGCAAATGCAAGCCCAGACTGAGCACCTTTGTTACCTAGCCAGATCATGTCTCAAATAAACAATAAAAGGGGATTAGGGATGGAGCTCAGGACAAAAGTCCTGAGTTGGATTCCTCAGTGGTACAGGTGAAAAAAAGAAAAAAATGTTTTAAGTGAAAAACACTCTGAATCTCATCTTATTATTTACTATATAGTACCAGACACTTCTCAGATGGTTAAGTATTATTTGAAAATAAAATTATAATGGACATTTATAATTTGGCCATTTGTTCCTATTACAAATAAAAGTGTAACATTTCTTCCCACAAAGTAAATTTTTGGAATTATGAAATATTAGCCTCAGCAAAAGATTATGAAGGATAAATAAATTAAAAATAAAAAAGTTGGGGACTGGAAGAAAGGTTCAGTGGTTAAAAATCAAGAGCTAAGTACCCGAGTTCAATTCCCCAGCATCACATAAGCCAGGTGTGGTGGCACACTCCTGTAATTCCAGCACTTGGGAGGCTGAGGCAGGAGGACTGCCATGAGTCCAAGCCCAGCCTAGGCTACATAGTGAGTTCAGGAACACCCTGGATTACAGGGCAAGAACCTCTCTCAATCAATCAATCAGTAAGCAAGCTGTTATTAAGACCAGTTAACTCACCCTTTTTAGTAACTGATTTGTAAGGGTCTGTAGTGTGTTCACAGTGTATGTCTTCATGAGTTGCAAAGCTTTAGAAAGACACTGTTTAAACTTCAGTAAATACACAGGATAATCTTTAAAACTGGGCTATAAAACAAAGAGAAAGATTTATAAAGAAGAAGTAAACTTTGACAGAAAGCTTCCTTTTAATGAAAACCCAGGTGTCCTTTAGAGAAAGCAATACATGAAGTGCAGAACATTTTCTGTAGATAACAAGCTCAATTAAGACAAATACTAAAACTGACTTGGTCATAGGCAAGTCCTCTATGCCTGGCACAAAGTAGGGACTCAATATTTGCAGTTGTGAGTCAAGTATATTTGCAAGACCACATGGACTTTGAAGCTAATAATATGTAAGATCCAACTAGAAACGAATACAGATCCTTGGGGATCGAAAGAGTCATTAAAACTGAAATGTGCCCTTCACTTCCTTTAAAGTAACACTTTCTACTTCAAAAAAAAAAAATCTTGCACATCAGGATGTCAATAACTTAAATATGGTTCATCCTTTCAGGGAGGATGAAGCTGAGTTAGCCAGAATACTTTCTTCTCCTCAGAAACTGAAAGCACTTTTTATTTTATTTTATTTTATTTTATTTTATTTTTGAGACAGGTTCTCGCTCTCTAGCCCAAGCTGGTCCTGAACTTACTATGTAGCTCAGGCTGGCCTTGGACTTGCCAATTCTCCTGCTTCATCCTCCCAAGTGCTGGGATTACAGGCATGTGCCACTACTCTCAGTTTTATGTAGGGCTACAGAATCAAACCCAGGGCCCTGCCTTTGCTAGACAAGTGCTTTAACCACTGTGCCATTCCTCCAGCCCCTGAAAGCACTTTTTATGCCTCTATTAAAAACACTGAAATTTTTCCTACAGTTTCCCTCACCATGTTACAAATAGGTAGCCATCCTTCAGCAGCCATGGAGGATGGCTCCAGGACCCCAAAAATGGGCAGAGTATCTAAACAAAACCTACATGCACCCACCCACTCACCTTAATCATTTCTAGATTACTTATAAAACCCAATGCAACATGAATGTCATATAAAGAGTTGTTACATTCTTGTTTAGGGAATAATGACATGGGCTAAAGTCTACACATATTTAATATCAATACCATTTTTTCTGAGTCTTTATGATTGGTAGCTTATCAAATCCACAGATACAGAACCTATGGATACAGAGGCTGACTGTATTTTTCCCTTTCAGAATAACAGCTATTTTACCATTCAAGAAGTGACATAACAGTAATGTTAAGCTTTTGTTTAAAATATACAAAAGTACAGTGACTTACATGAGATGAGATATATGCTATACAATCATCTAACTTGGCCAGCATAGGTATAAATCCTTCGCTATTCACAGACAAGGTAGGGGAGTTCAATTTCTTCAAGGGGGGAAAAAGGATCAATCAGTTGACAAAAAAAAAAAAACATAAGTTGAAATTATTAGAATTAACATACTTCCCTTTAGAATATAATACAGTGTACTAATGTCTTTATAAAACATTTTCAAAAGTCATCAAAATATCCTGAAGAGTGGTCCACATATAACAATAAAGAAGAAACAATTAGAAAAGAATACTGACTTAAATCAGCTTATTCCTAATAAGCTTCAATGGATTTTACATGAAGTATCAAATATTTTTATTACATCACTACACAATATTATGTTTAAATAATGTTACCAAGTTTTTCCCACTAGCTATCAATAGGACTTTACAACATATATAAATTTTCCACTTTCAACACTGGCAATTTTCTATGGTTAAAGGATTAACTAGCAGTAGTATTATGGTTGGCAGTTAAGAAAGTAAAATATTACTAGCCAATTACTTCCTATCTTGATATGCAAACAGCCTGGCAATGAACTGATTCCCATGGTATTCCATGGCTCTCTGGCTACCAGTTTTACTTCTATACCAGTATTAAACTATTAATACCTGATTGTTTTAATAATTTTAATAGCATGACATACATAATTATGATTAATCTGTGAATCAGAAACTTAGAAATACAATTTACACAATAGTTCCTATGGGGATTGTTATCTGTAACACAAGTATGTATTAAACCTCTCTTCAAACTAAACATGAAAGTTAGCTCAAAAAATACTTTGACTACTATTATAGTAGCACAACCACACAAAGATTTAAAATTCAGTATTTTTTTAAAACCCTCATAGCTTATAGCTATAAGAAAATACAGAAGTAACCAACAAAAAGATCTTAATAGCAAAACTTAACACTACTTAAATTACACTGAAAATTTCTGAATGGTAATGATATCTCCATTTGTTACAAGTAGAAACATCTATAAGTATGTAAAGTAATAAGTTACAATGTCATTGAAGCTGACTTATAAATTTGAAGATTACATTAAAAGAAATATAAACTAAAAATTCTTAACTATACGAAAAATAAAATACTTACAGTATTAATAGTTTCCAATTCATTAAAATAAGAAAGCTTCTGCTGAATGTTTTCAGCCAAATCAACAAGTTCGGACTTGCATTTTTTAAAAGAGAAAAAGTAATTATTACAAGAATATGAGAATCACCACTCCAGTCTATCTACAGATTTATATCAGAAAGGTAAGTTTACAGCAAAGATTTCAAAATAACATTCAGGTATTTCTCCAGGCATGAAGTGAAAGAATAATAAGCACTAGAATAAATTTCATGTTTTTCTATAAAATAGTAAGTGACTGCCTTTCAAAAATATATAGGGAAAATCCTGAGTTACAGTCTCCAACACTTTATCTCTAAGTCATAAATTTAACTAAAATTTAGACCAGTTGATTTAAAAATACCATTAGCACAATCACTTTACCTAAGAAATGTCAATAATAGGGCTGCAGGAATGGCTCAGCAGTTAAAGCGCTTGCCTAGCAGAGCTCTAAGTACCCGAGTTTGATTCCCCAGCACCACATAAGCCAGGCGTGGGGGCGCACACCTGTAGTACTAGCACTCGGGAGGCTGAGTCAGGACTGCCATGAGTCCAAGGCCAGCCTGGGCTCCATAGTGAGTTCAGGACCAGCCTGGGCTACAGAGCGAGACCCTATCTCAAAAAAAAAAAAAAAAAGAAAAAGAACAAGATTGAAAGAAAAAATTTGAAAAAAGAAATGTCAATAATAAAGAGTGAAGAAAATTAATATAACCACTAGACTCTGAGACTGTACAGAGACCTAACAGCTCACCCAGAAAAGCTTGCATTGCCCCCATTCAATTCTTTATAATGAAAGCCTATTAGGCTGTCCTCCTAACAACCTGTGCATGCAGAGCAGTGCTCAACATATACTTGGAACAATTAAAGACATGAACATTAAACTGCATTCACCTATTTAAAATAAAATACTAACTATAATCACTGACCCTCTCTCCTCCTCCAAATTACCTGTTCTTTTAGGAGCTGTTCACAGGCTTCATGGAGGGTTCCTGTCTTGTTGGACACAAAGAGGTACTGTTTCTGCAATGACTCCAGATGCTGGAGAGCGCTGTTTACATCATTTAATATAGCATCACACTGCTCCTGAAACCCAGACAAGTAATCCCTCATCTGTCTAGAAAACAGAACCAAAACGGGATTGGCAATAACATTTCCCCCAATAAGCACGGTCAATAAACAACCAACTCTTATTTTCCCACATGCTTGAATGTTAGGAAGAAAGTCAGACCTACTTGATAAGCCGATTATACTCAGAAATGTACCAAGTGTTATATCATAAGCAGTTTTAAAGCTTAAGAAAGCCAATCACTGGTACTACATGCAACAAAAGGATTTAACCTCTTAACCCTGGCTTTTTACATGTGAGGCAATGGGTCTGCTTGCAAAGAGAAGGACACCAAGCCAATCCTTGGCAGCAAATACAGTGAATCTTTCAGCCACTGCCACTTTAAGAGATGGTATGCCGCTGTGGAGACCTCCACATTAAGATCTGGAAGCCTTGAGATCGGGTCCCAGTCTGCATGATGTTGAGCATGTTACTTCATATTTCGAAGCTTCAGTTTACTCTTTCATACAGCAGAAATAGTAATTATCTTTCCTTACACAGCTAGTATCAAGATTAAATGGGACCACACATCAGAGTCTAGCAAAAACAAGAAAAAAACCAGCCACCAGTGACTATTTGCTTAATGCAAAGGCTCAACCCAAAGTCCTGAAATCAACTAGGAACTATATGCTATCATTTTATCCCATACTATCACATACACAACTAGAACCACACAGTTACACCCAACCTATGAGGCTACCCATACAGTCTCTTGTAATGTTTCCCCTTCTGTAAAAGGCAATAAGCACCGCTCATGTAAAACTCCTATTTAAGCCCAGTTCTTTCTAGAGATATCCTTTCTCTGTAAATCAACTTCTAAGACAAGTTATAATGACCCAAACACTCTCTTAAAGAAAACATGGATACTAAAGATTTCTTTACACCTAAATTTGTCTGAAGATACAAAATATGAGCTAGGCCCAGTGGTGCAGGCCTATAATCCCAGTACTCTGGGAAGCTGAAGCAGGAGGATCACAAGTTTGAGCCTAGTCTGAGCAACTCAGTGACTTACTGAGAACTTGCTTGAAAAAATCAAAACAAAAAAAATGGGCTAAGATGTAATTCAATGTGAAGGCCCTAGGTTACACTCCCAGTACCACAAGGAGAGAAAAGATTAGGAAAGAGAATATGAAATGCTTTAAATGACTGTGATCTAAAAATTAGTATATTCAAAATCAAGAGCCAGACATACCTATATTTGTTTCCTTCATCCTGATCCATTTGAGTTTGCAGCTTTGCAAACCATGAGAAAAACTGGAAAGATAAAGAGTATTATATTGTCAACCAAACTAAAAACAATAAAATGGTAAGTGAATACATGGTAAACTACAAGACAAAAGGATAGGCACTATGCAAGTCTTGCGTGTTTAGGGTTCAGTCATTAAGTAATTTGGCCAAGAGAATAATTATTACATACCTAATACCTACATGCTAGGAAGAGCAAAGGATGTTAAGAACATTGGCCATTTCCAGAATCAAATAAGAAAGAATATTACAGGTAAAATATGTAAAAAAATAAATTGCTTAAAAATAAATTCCTCCCTAAAAGGCTAATGCCTATTTACTGGTCTGCCAGACTTCAACTGTTAGCACAAGGCTTTAGATAAATGTCAATATTAATGTTATTGGGTAAAAACTGTAAGAATATAAACGCAAATATAGTATTTCAGAGTGATTTAAGAGCATGGACTTTGGCATCATGAGAACATTAATTGGAACCTTAGCCCTACTACCAATGTTAGCCAGGCCCATTGGCACAAACCTGTAATTCCAGTGCTCCACTGCAGACGGATTACAAATCTAAGCCCAGCATAAGCTATTTAGTGACTTAGCATGACCTTGTCTCAAAAAATATAAAAGAGAAAATGGACTGGGGACATAACTATGGAGGCCCTAGGCTTAATTTCCAATTTTAAAAAAGTCATCAAAAAATTTATACAAGTGTTATGAATATATATATATATACATATATATTATTAAAAACCATATGGGGTAGCTGGAGGAATGGCACAGCAGTTAGCATGCATGCCTAGCAAGCACAGCACCTTGAGTTTGATTCCCCAGAACCACATCAAGTCAGGTATGGTGGCGCACGCCTGTAATCCCAGCACTCAGGAAGCTGAGGCAGGAGGACTGCCATGAGTCCAAGGCTACATAGTGAGTTCAGGACCAGGCTGGGGAACAGAGCAAGACTCACTCTCTCTCTCTCTCTCTCTCTCTCTCTCTCTCTCTCTCTCTCTCTCTCTCTCTCTCAAAAAAAAAATAAATCAAGTTGGGTGCAGTGGTACATGCCTATAATCCCAGCACTCTCATTCTGGGAGGCTAGGGCAAGAGGATCGTATACTTTGAGTCCACCTGGGTAACTCAGCAACTTAGTGAGACCCTATTTCAAAAATTAAAAAATAAAAACAATTAAAGGGCTGATGTTGTAGGTCAGCATAAAGACCCTGGATTCAATCCCCAGTACTGAAAAACAGAAACACATGGGAGAACTGACCCTAAATGAGCACAAAGAAATTTTTCTGGGGTGATAAGAAATGTCTTATATCTTGGTAGCAGTGTTATTTATATCTATATCTATCTATCTATCTATCTATCTATCTATATATATATATATTTGTCAAAATTCATTCAGATATCACTAAAGAAATGCATTCTCCTGTGTTATCAATGTATTAGCCAATACATTAATTTTTTTTTAATTTTTAAAAAGAGAAAAGCCAGACCTGGTAATGCAGGCCTATAATTCCAGCACTCTAGAATGCTGAGGCAGGAAGAGAACGAGTCCATAAGCCCAGCATGGGCAACTTAGCAACTTAGTGAGATAAAGATAAAAAATAGGCTGGGGATGTACCTTAGCACAAAGGCTCTGGGTTCAATCCCCAGTGCCACAAGAAAAGGGGGCAAGAGCACGTGGTGGGTGGAGGGATGGGACAGGTGCATGTCTAACTCTAAAGATTTTGTTTTCAGACAATTCAAAGAAGCTCAAGGTGAAGGTTTCTCAAGCAGGATTTGACGTCAAAGCTACGCAGGCGTGCCGGGCAACTTGGCAATCACTTACCGACCTTGCCTCACACGGCATTTACACTATCTAGGCAATTCTCACAAAAACCCCGTAAGACAGGCATACAGCTGTCCTTGTGCCACAGACTAGGAGAATGCAGGCCCAAGGGATGAGAACTCTGCCAAAGCAGGCCCAGACACTAAGTGCCACAGCTGACTTTCAGATGCAGGCCAGCCTAACTTAGAGCTGGGCTTTCAGTTGACCACTATGCACACCAGCTCTCTCTACCCCCTGTACCTTCAAAGCAGTCTATTTGCTATATGTTTTACCAGGAAAATACCTCAGGTTTAATTCTAAACAGGATAGACAGAAAAGACAAGGGAAGCAGCTAAGAAACTGCTACACATTTAGTTCTGTAATGAGCACTAAGCAAAAACCAAGACTAAACTATCAAAAAATAAATTTTCATCTAGAAAATTTAGGTTTTTAGAAAAGGAAGTACTTAACAATAAGCAGAGATGGGTATATATTTATATATGTCTGTGTGTGTGCGTGTGTGTGCATGTGTGTATGTGTGTGTGTGTGTGTGTGTGTGTGTCTGTACATGTGTGCTTGGGGTGACAAATTGTTAACAGAGACATCCACTGAGAGAGGCCAAAAATGCATATAATATTAAAACCTTAATAAATATAGTAATCTATCAACATCCAAATGTGGAATTACGTATTTTTAGCTATACTGTCAATATAACTGAGCAGTAGAGTTATTTAAAATGCATAATAAATAGTCACAACACAAAATCAAGAATGGTCTAGAAAAATCTGATGCCCACATGGTATCAAACATTTGTACCTTTTAATTAGATCCTTTTTTATTGGCCTGTCCCAAGACACTAAAGTAACCCAACATCCTGGAAAGGATCCTACTACTTACCTGCTGGGCAGTCTCAATTCTCTCTTCTTCCATTCCTAAGGAAGTGAAGCCCTTCAGGAGAATGTCGTCTACAGATTCCGGCACTAGTGCAGTCAGGTCCACAGGCAGGGACTGGGATGTCAAGCAGCACAAGTCTTCAATTGGGAGCTTGGAAATGAGAGCCATGAGATATGAAGCAACTTAAGTTCTCTGAACTTCACTGAAAATCAGGTTTACATCTCACTGGCTTTAAAAAAGCAGTATTTCAATGATTGACATAAGGGTAATAAATACCACATAATATCTCCAACATTTTTTACTAGGCTATATGTTAAATACTACTCTCAAAACACAAAATATCAAAGTCCCACTATTAGGAAGGAATATTTTTGAGTTAGCTCTCTTAACAACAGTGCTGAATCTATACTAATTCATACACGTTTTCTAATTAACTTCTTGTTGAACTATGCCCTGACAAAGAGAAAAATCTATGCACTGTTTAAAGTAGCTTATTCTCCACAGGATCTAACCTGACCAACCAAGTTTAACAAATCACTCCCAAAATTAATTAACAAATTCTACCTCTTGCTATCATATTCGCCCATTCAAACAACTTATCTAAACCCTCTTGCTCGCAAACTGTGAAATTCTACAGATTAGGAAGAAATTCTGGGTGTGTGAAGAGTCCCCAGACAAGGACTCACTTTGACACCATTATGCCTCTGGTATTTTCTAGTTCTCCACTACTAAAGATAGTCCAGATGTTAGTTTATCCAAAGTCATCCATACAGAAAAGTTGCTTTTAGACCTGAAGGGGAAAGTGGGTGCTGAGAAAGTAAAAGGGCCCACTGTTCGGGTTCAACTGCAGCTCTTAGCAATTAGTTCAGGTACTTCAAAGTTCACCAATGTATCAAGAAGAAATGATCCAAGGCCTCAGGGACTTGCTACTGTTTATTTTACTAAATCCAGATGTTTTGTCTGATAACAGTATTTTCTCTTCAAAGCTAAAATAAACTAGATGAAAATGTGTAACACTACTAATTTAGAAACACAATCTTTCCATGTGGGGTTTTTGTGCCTGGATTCAACCAGGGCTGCTTGTATAGCATGGGCAGCAACCTGGTCAGAAGTCTCACGGTGCTCTTTCCTAAGTTGTGAGACACCCGACAAATAAACTGCTCAACATATCTAATCCTCATCAATTTCTCCTTTATCTGACGGTCATATAGAATCTCTATCTTAAGACTATTGAGAAAACAGATGTGGGAAAACTGGCTTCTCCAAGTACTAGGAAACTGCACAGTGATCAAAAGTCCTACTTCACCTACTTTCTCCCCACAAATGAGTCTGACTTGAGAGCCGTGAGGATCTTGCACGTGGGTGAATACGCTTATTAGGATACTACTTGTTCTTTAACATAAACTCTCCCAGAATAGTAACATAACTCCTAAATATGGAAGAACTGTGGCCCAGTAAGAATTCAGTTTATTAAAACCAAAGAGAACTTATCTTGCATCTAAGGTGTCACCAGCAACTGTGTACTCCTGTGAGGAGCTCCGTAGGACAGAAGGAACGCTGCTAGGACAAGCCACCTCTGCAAAACCACCCTAACCACCAACAAGTTAGCTCCTTCACGTGACAAAATCCACCACATGCAATGCTGCATGTAAAGCACTTATGGTAAGACCTGTCACATATTAAACACTCAATAAACTCAAGCTATGACTACTAGCAGTAGCAGCATTTTTTAAATTATTCCTATTTATTAGCAGCAACAAAGTACATCTGTAAAACTGAATCTATACTGCTTCTTGGGAAAGGAACAGTCAAGTCACTACACTGTATTTACAGTATTATATTAATAGTAAAATGTAATCTATATGCAAATCATAGCAATACTGTGACTGTTGGAGAGATTAGTCAACCTGAGGCAATTATGAACCACACTTGGATTAGGGTTTAGAAATCACATCTAGATTAGGCAATTAGGAACCAGCCTGGATTAGGGATTTGGAACCAAACTGGATTAGGGTGTAAGTGATCTGCGGGCCAATGAATGAAGGAAGAACACCCATTTGGATGTGGGAGGCCCAACTGGGAACTCAAAAGGTATAAAAAGGAAGAGGAAGAAAGATTGTTACAGCTTTTTCCTCTGGGGAGAGACTGGACTTGCTGGGACTTGGCTTCCTGCTTGTGATGTCATGAGGAGCTGCCTCCATCTCTGCCTCTGCCATATACCTCCATTGCTGCCGGCCGCCGAGTGGGCTGTGACCTCCTGAAACTGTGAGCGAAAATAAACCTTTCCTCCCCGGAATTGGTGGATGTTGGGTATTGAGTGACAGCAACCAAAAAGTATCTTGAACAAATACTCAATCAGACAAGTCTACGGACACTGGGAGTATGTTTTGCTTTGTTACAAGGCGCTGAGGATCGACCCCAGGGCATTCACACAGAGCAACATGTTTGAGTTTTAATTTCAAGACTAGGTCTCACCAAGTTTCTAAGTTACCCAGTATGGATTCACTGTGATCCTCCTGCCTCTGCCTATCAGAGTGCTGAGATTACAGGCCTGAACCACAGGGCCAACTCAACTCTATCAGCACCATGAGGATAACATCTAAACAAGGCACATCAAATCCATGGTCCACAGGCCACAAGTAGCCCCAGACAGACAGTAATGCAGACCTAATCATAAAATTTTTAGTATTACATGATTTTTAGTGATTTTTTCATGATTTACTTGTGTAGTACTCAAGTGCTGACTGCATAGGTGATAATAATGGAACAGTGTTGTAGGAAAGGGTGCAGTACCATGCTAACTCTGCCTCCTGTCTCCTCCACACACAATCAATCAAATTAAAAATGCAGGCACTTGTGCCACTTGGTAAGTAAAACATAGTGATTAACCAGTAAATGATATTTCAACCCACCTATGTATGTATGTGGCTGTAAAGACACGCATTTACTGTTTTTAAGCAGATCTATGTTTTCTTATTTAATTATTAAACTTGGGCTTGTGTTCTTTTGTAAAACAATAAGTAAAATAATTTTTAGAAGGTGAGTTTAGAAGTCACATCTAGATTAGGCAATTAGGAACCAGCCTTGATTAGGGAGTTAGGAACCAAGTATAATATGTATCAGAGCTTTTTGATCATGATAGTTACTACCCCATATATGATACAATAATAAATGGTTACTTAGTAATTTTTGGAATGTATACCCTGCAATCAGACACCCAACTTAAAGAAAAATTTGATTATGCCTCTACTAGAATTTTATAAGATCTATCCTACCAAAGGCAAAGATCCCTCATTTCACAATCATATCTTATTCATGACATTATTTTTTGTAAATATGTATCTTTTGTAAATGATTTTCAAGGATGAATCACATTAAGATCAAAAATTTATGATAAGCACCTTTGAGAATTCGAAAGTTTATTTAAGAAGCAGGGCATTGTGGCGCATGCCTGTGATCCTATCACTCAGGAGGCTGAGGCAGCAGGACTGCCACAAGTCCATGGCTAGCCTCGGCTCCATAATGAATTCAGGACCTGGGCTTTAGAGCAAGACATTGTCTCAAAAAAATAAAAGTGGAAACAAAAGTTTATTTATAAATTCTAACTACTTTCATCAAACCAAATATTGAGGCATTAGTTTCACAAAACCAAGGTCCAATTTTCCACTACTTTATGTTTATGTTGCTCTTTTTCAATGTTATGCATTAAAAATGACATTACTATTTCTATACATCAACTACATTACATATTATACACACAGCCGAAGGCAATTTCTATTCACCCAATGAAGCCCAGGCAAGCCAAAAGTATAGCTGTCCAAACTGTGAACAGATCAGACTCATAGTTGAAAATATACCAGCAAACAAATGGGGGATAGTCTCGGAAAAACAAAGAAGGGAGGGAGAAATGTTATTTCACCCTAACATTAAAAAAGCCAAATAATCTACAAAATCAAAATCATAACATTTTCGTATGTTTTGATACCAAGGATTGTGTGAGGGCCTTCACACTAAGCTACATTCCCCAGCCTATTTTTTATTTTTGATTTTGAGACAGGTTCTCACTATGTCGCTGAGTTGCCCACACTGAGCTTAATCTTGAAAATCATAGCTATTCTTTTTGTTTTGTTTTGAGACAGGGTCTCACTCTCTAGTCCAGGCTGTTCCTGAACTTACTTTGTAGCCCAGGCTGGTCTTGGATTTGGCAATCTTCCAGCCCCACCCTCCTGAGTGCTGGGATTACAGGTTTGTGCCACCACGTCCACCTTGTTGTGGTGCTGGGGAATGCAGGGCCTTGTGCTTTAACTGCTAGGCCATTCCTCCAGCCCAAAAATCATAGTTATTCTTAAGTCCATCAGAGGTGAGACTGCAAATAATTACACAGCTTAAATTACAAGGGAAGATGGGCCTCTCCCAGAAGAGTCAGGCTATACACACTGGCTCACCTCTAGATCACAGGGGAATAAAAGGGGCGAGCACCGCACAGAAGAGTAAATGAATTCAGACTTGTTCACAAATTGCTAAGGCCTCTAGAGGGTGAGCAGAAAGCCCTGGCCGCCACTGACTCAGCCAGAGTCCTGCACTAGATGCTTGGAGTTACAAAGTGAGCATGGCACGGACAGGCTTGGAAGGTGTGGCTGCTGCTGTGTGGGGAAGCAGGCTGGCACAAAGCCCACCAAGGACATTCTCCCCTATAAAACAAAAGCCTTAGGCCACTGGGGGAAAAGGAGGGAAATTCTGTCACCCTAGAGCAGAGAAGTTCAATTACCACTAGAGAAAAGGAAAAGAAAACCACGAGCTCGAAACACCCAGGGCCCAGAACCACTGGAGGTCTCCTCAAGCTAGAGGAGGAACAGAATTGTTGAGAAAGCCCCACCTCAAGCCTGCCTAAGACTCAGGCAGGACTCGATGACAGAAAACTTCTACCTGTCTACTAGCTATTTACTTACTTACAGCTACTGAGAGAGCGAGAGAGCAAAAGCCCAGATACAGAAGCCGTCTGAGACAAGCACACAGTACACCAAAAGCTGAGGGCAGAGAATGAACTTTAAGAAAACCCAACAGCAACCTATTCCCCAAGCTATGTAAAAGTTTACGCGTGAGAATTCTGAAACTAGCCCTAAAGATAACAGAGCAGCAACAAAACCTAAAGCCATAATCTCTTACTAGACTGATCAACTCCACACTGACAACCTAACAAATATGCCACACCAAACAATAAAATATCTTTCCTCTCAGTTATCCTGCACTCAAGGGTATTTAACTTTAAAATTAAAGAAGTCGAGTGTGGTGGCGCACACCTGTAATCCCAGCACTCAGGGAGACTGAAGCAGGGGAATCGCCATGAGTTTGAGGAAGTTCTTAAGGCAAACAGAATACTGTATATTGCATCTACCAAAACACCCTTTAGAAATAGTTAAAGGTAAGTATGATAGTTATTCTTTTTTAGTTATCAAAATAATGCCACAAGCAAAGCCAGTAGCAACGCACTAAGGGCCTATGACATACATAAAAGTGAACTGCCAGAGGACCACAAAACAAAAGAGGGAAAGGGAGTAGAAGCAGACTATGGGGGGGGGGGGGGGGGAACGAAGGGCACACAGAGGGCCTACCCAACCCATTTCCATCTTTAATGCAATCTCTCTTGGAAAAGACTCCCTATCTATAGAATACAGATCAATGTTAAAAATCAAAACCACAGTTATGATACTGGATACTAAAGTTTCACAAAATATTATCACTGAAGGAATCTGGAAAATGTACAGGGGATTTCTTTATAGTGTTTCTTACAACGGCACATGAATCTACAATTGTTTTTAATTAATAAAAGTAATATAAGCCAGATATACAGGCATACACCTGTAATCCTTGTATTCTGGGAGGCTGAGGCAGGAGGATCCCAAGGCCAAGCCTGGGCAATTTAGCAAGACCCTGTCTCAAATAAACAATAAAAAAGAGTGAGATGGGAACTCTGAGCAAAGGCCCTGGGGTTCAATCCCTAGTGCCACAAAGAAAAAGTAACATAGGAGGGTGGGGGTGCAGCCCCCTCAGTAGTAGAGAACACTTGCCTAGTTTGCAAAAGGCCATGGGTTTGATCCCTCAGCACCACATAAAAATTAACTGGGCTGATGGATGCCTGTAATCCCGTCATCACTCAGGAAGCTGAGACAGGCGCACTGCCATGAATTTAAAGCCAGCCTGGACCTTAGAGCAAGAACCTATCTCAGAAAAAAAAATATTAATCATATTCTATAAGGCCTTACACCATATAATATTTATACAATACCTCACAATATATAACAAATTGTAATAAAGTAAAACTCTAATTCATTTTTAATACAGAGCAGTCCTTTTAAATGTATTTGCAGAGGTAATAAATTTACACAACACAAAACCTAAAGGGTATCGAGTTAAAAAGTCTCTTTTCCCTGTACTTGTTCTCCAACCACCCCACTCCCACCTCAAAGGCAGCACTCAATGCGACTATTTTCTTGGGAAGAAGAAAGAAGAAAGAAGGAAGAGGAGGAGGAGGAAGAAGAAGAAGATGTCAATGACGACAAAGAAGACGCAGCAGCAGCAGCCACCTTATTTCAATATGGAACCATTTTCTCTCAAGCTAAACATGAGAGAAGCCACAACGCAATTCCTTCAAAAATAATAACAACTTTTAAAGTAGTTAAACATAACAGCTAGAATAAAGTTAGGGAAGACTATGGTGGTGTTACACACTCGCCCATTCTGACCTCCCACTCAGCTGTGAAGAAGCAGTGGGTGACTCAGTGCCTCCAGCTCACTCACTCAGTCACAGTCACAGGGACACACGAGCATGCACACGTGCACGCGCGTGCACGCACACACACACAGACACACAAGGCAGAACAGCACTGCTACAGGAGCATACATAATAGGCTGTGCTGAAGAGCACAGATATAGCCTATGCAAATGAGGACACTACCATATTAAATGACAACAGACAATAGAGCTTTGCTGGACCAGCTCAACAGGTCCAGGAAAAAAAGAAAAAAAAAAAAAAAATGCACATCAACCTCTTCCAAGCTTTACTCTTGTAGAATTCTGAGTTGGAGAAAATCACTTTTAAAATAAATCTAATCAATTCATTCCCTGAACGAAGCCTGATTTCTTTTTCTTTTTAGAGTAAATCACAGAATCAAAGAACCTTCCTCAAGGTACCCAGCTTCTTCTTTTCTCTGGCCTCAGTAACATCTACACCATCTTAGGACTGTGGGATTCTAATCCACTAAGTCATTAATGTGTTTAAAGAAAGCCCAAGAGTAAAGTAATAGTAGAAAGTAGCTCATTACATGTTATACTCTACACATGTCATGTGTACTTTGCATAACGACTACATGCAATTGTCCCAACAGGAATCTTTTGAGGGAAACATTCTCACTGTTCTTCAACTCTCTACAGCTCTCATTTTCCTTTACTGAAGTGTTTATAGTCACTGATTTAATTCTCACAACTCTTCATTAGGTAAGTCACCATTTTACAGAGGAGAAAACAGAGGTTTAGAGAAGCTAAATAACATGTGTAAGGCACACATCCTACAAGAAAACAATCACATTAAATTATAGATCAATTTTAAGATAAATTACTTTTCCATTTTATGAAAAATTAGTAAACTCACCAGAGAGAAAAATTTGCCTTTGCTACAAAAAAACTAGTCTCCTGCAAATTCTTTTCTCTAAAGCAGAAAAAAGTGAAACTCTTATTTAAAAAAATTTTAAGTACAACTTCCTTCCAAAAGAAAGGGTTTTCTGTAACACAAACTTATGCTAAAACAAAGTCATCTGACTCTTAAAAAGTTAACAGTTTTATGATATTTACTGAAAGCTGGCTGGTCTCATGCTATTCAACTAACCTGCCCAGTTCCAACTGTTCAGGAAGTATTTACCCCACGGAAACTGTGAAACACTACAATATAATCCTTTAAAGATCTACTGAACAAAATTAAAATTGAGGCACTCTTCTTTCTACAACAATTCTAAAAGTGTGGTAATGGATAAAAAATGAATTCATCTTCACATCAGACACAAAAATGTGGCTAAAGAGAATGAGGGCTACAGGAAGGTGAATAACCACGAGGACATTCCCCTAAAAGACTCCAGTAAGGGCTGGGCACGGTGGTGCTCAGGGAAGATGAGGCAGGAAGACTGAAAATTGGAGACCTGCTTGGGCAACTCAGAGATTCAGCAAGTCCTTGTCTCTAAATTAAAAAAATTTAAAAAAAAAGAAAGGGCTGGGATATATCAATAGCTCAGTGGGAACTCTGTTCATCCTTGGTACAAAAAAATAAGAAATATAAAAGAATTTTCAGGTTGAATAATCAAGAGGATATTTCTCTCCCAAAGAACTCTAACACCAGGCTGGAGGGCACACCTCAGCAATTAGCTTGTCTAGCAAGCCCAAGACCCTGGGTTCATTCCCCAGCATATAAACTGGGCAATATGAAGCACACCAGTAATCCCAGCCCTTGGAAGGCTGGCGCAGGAAGATCGTGTGTGTTCAAGGCCAGCCTGGACTATACAGTGAGTTCCGGATCGGCCTGGATTACTTGGAGTGAGACTTTAACTCAAAAACAAACAAACTCCAATACCAAGGCTGCACGTACCAGAGACCCTCACTAAATTCTTGATCTGTTTAAGCACAACCCCTTCCTGTGACTCTGTAGTTCATTTTCCTCCAGGAAGAATATTATTTCCTTAGTCTTTCCAGGGCTGAGTTCCTGTTTTCAATCACCCCTTCTCGTATTCTAGAGGGCATACTACATTTCTTTTGATCACACCATCCTATGTTATTTTTCTTATACCATGAATCACTGTCTGAATTGATCTTCTTATTCTTTAATTACAATTAATCACAATCCGCATATGCATGTCAGCTCTGTGAGACTAGAGAAACTTTCTGTCTGTCCCCAATTCCTAGCTCAAAGCAGGTATATAACATATGCCAAATGTTAAAACGTAGCTAACTAATGATAAGTATCATTGTCTAAGTATGGAAGAATGAGGTGAAAATGATGAAATTCTAGTTCCTTCCCTCCAAACTTTATCTGTGCTCCATAGAATAAAGATTAGTTTATAACCCATGCCAATAAAAGCACATTTTCTCATTGACTATACCCGCCTCCCTTTTTTGGTGCATACTGCATCAGCCGCAAGCCAAATCAATTATTAAAAAATTGGTCCGTTTATAGAGCAAACAACTATTACCCAGAACACAAGACTGATAGACAAGTCTAAGAACTCCGCCCACTTTGTCAATTATTTCAAACCTACTTCCTGCAAAGAGTCCTGGAAGGGGATAAAGAAGCCCAAGAAAGAATCCCTACTTTATGGAAGAGCATGCAAGGGTAAATGAGAAGAGAACCTTCAAATCAAACCTCGATTTGAGGACAGGAGAAGCTCAAGATTCTAAATCCAATCTGCAATTGGACACACTTCCAAAGATTATGACAAGAATACTTACATCAAAAGTAATCATCACTTCTTATCATAATAAGAATAATCCTAAGCCAAGCCCTCCAACGAAAAAACCTTGTCAAACCAAGCAATTCATAAAATGCACGTCTTGTCATTAGAACTGAAACGAATCACACAAGCAGTAATATTCAGAATATCTAAATGGTGATTCAGTTAAAAACTTTTGTCACTAAACGCAAAAATTTGGCATTGTTTAACAATGTATTGACTCAGCTTTCCAAGAAAATTCACTTCTACTGCTTGTTCTGGGTTAAAGAAATCTGATTTACTATAACCTACACTTGGTAGAGAGCTCAGGGCTCAACGCGGCAGGAATGCAGCTGTCACTCAGGACCAGCACTGGTTTCGCCCGGTGCTGGCAGAAACGAGGAAAGGAAGCTAGATTATTCAGTATGTTGGTGAACGAGCACCAACTGACGACCGTCCTGCAGCAAAGCGCTGCGGGGTCGGGGCCCTCCCAGAGCGGGCAGGTAGCAGGGCACCTGGGCCGGCCCCGGAGCGAGGCTCTCCACTCATGGCCACTCCGCCGGGGCCGGGTTTGGGGCCGCAGGGCCCCAGCTCCGGGACGACCCCGCAACTCGCCTCGGGCTGCGGGCGCCGGCCCGGGGCGGCCGACGGGGCGAGGCTGACAGCCGCAGACCCGCGGGCCCCTCCCACCAGGCCCGCCACGGCGGCCAGGACGGAGGGAACGGAGACCGGGACCAGGGCTCCGCGACCGTCAGCCCCGCGCCTCGGCCAGCTCGCGCGCACCCCCTCACCTCGGGCGGCATCGGGGGGTTCTCCGCCGCCGCCTTCAGCTCCAGCACCGAGTCCGTCTGCCTGTCGGTCAGCGGCGCTACCGTATCGGGTCTCCGGTCCCAGAGAGCCAGTTTTTCCCGAGCGTCCCGCTCGGCAGTCGGCTCGGGCGGCAGCAGCGCCGCCTCCGCCATCTCCGCCTCCCGGTGGGCCTCGGCAGCAGCGGAGTGGAGGGAACCCCGACAGGGAGTCGCAGCCACTTCCGGGAGAACCGGGACTTCCAGCGCCGCAGCTGCTACGGAGCGGGCCGGAATGCCCTGACCCCGGAAATGCTTCCACAGTGTGTGGGCGGGACCAAGGCCAGGACAGACGTGGCTTGAAGCGGGATAAAATGCTTCCGGTTGGGTCATAGAAGACTGAAGGAGACAAGCGCTAACGGAAATAGAAATGCCCCTAGTGGAAGTCTCTTCTTCAACATCAATAACTTCATTGTCACGTGTTGTTCCGGTTAGTGACAATTGCTTTAAAGACACTCTGCCGGCAGGGGGCCCTTTTGAACGCCCAGATGATAGCCTCTCCTGCTCACACGTGAGTAGTCTGAACGTAGTGTTACTTATAATGGGCACTGCTTAGAACAAACCTGAGAGCCCAAACTTTTCCAACCTTCAGTAATCTGTTAGAAAACGTATGGAAACAAAAAAAAATTCAAAGAACATATAATTCTTTAACACATAATTAATAGTATCACATAAGTGAAAACAACCTAACTGTTCGACATTGGATTAATAATTCGTAGTACAGATATATAATTAAAATATCACTGCCATTTAAATCGTGTTTATATTTGATCAACAAAATAATAATAGCTGAGCATGGTGAGCATGCCTGTAATCCCAGCACACAGAGAGGCTGAGGCAGGAGAAGCACAAGTTAGCCCAACTTCACACAATAGCCAGGAGACTTGAGTCCTGAGCCACCTGCTGGTTGAGGACTAAGCAGCAGCAGGTGGGCCACAGTCCATTCCAGGCCAGCGGAAGGGAGCGGTGGCCTGGACCTGGTGACCTTGCTGCTGCCCCCATCTCTAGTACAACTGCATTAAGCAATATGTGCTTTCTATGCTGCTGTGGCCTCCCGTCATGCCACCTACCTCGTTTGTGTCCTGAGAATTATTTTAACCCACAATGTATTATAGCCAGACTGGTCATAAAGACAAAGAAAAGTCCAATTGCTATATATTCAAAATGTCAGTTTTCCAATGCTTAAGTGCCTTTCAGAGAGGAATGGAGGGAAGGTAGTCTCCTGCCATTGAGGATTTGCAAATTCTGACTTTAAGAATGTTGGTATTACATGGTAGAACATGCCTGTAATCCCAGTGCTGTGGTCCCAGCACTCGGGAGGCTGATGCAGGAGGATTTCTGTGAGTTCCAGGCCATCCTGCATTGCATAGTGAGCTCAGGATCAGCCTGGACTACAGAGCGAGACCCTGTCAAAAAAAAAAAAAGTTTCAGAATTACCCTCTCCACAGCCAGGGAACTGAGCTACAGCTGTATGAACTGTGAGCAAAGAAAGTCTGGTGGCATCTTAGAACCTCAGGGAGTTGACCACAAGTTTGGAACACATGCCAGCCCAATTGTGCTGGTACTAATTACCCATGCAGATGACATCAGGCTGCATTCTCATTCCCAGGGAGCAAAAGGGTGATATGTCTAAAACACACACAAGTCCTTAAAATGCACTAGTGATAACCCAACGTCTGAAATGGGAAACCCAAGCCATCACACCAAAGCAGGTTCTCCGTAAGTACAAGGAAGGGGACGCATTGGTGACCCTCCAGGGTCTCCCACTGATAGGACAAGGCTTGAAGCTTTCTACTGTGAAACAGCCTGTTGCATAAATACACACACACACACACACACACACACACACACACATATGGTAATGGGAACCCAATCCACTGCCTTCATAGTGAGCTACACCCCTAGCCCATTTTTTAATTTTTTTATTTTGAAGCTGAGTCCAACTAACTCACGAATTGCCAAGGCTGGGCTCAAACTTGCAGTCCTCTTGCCTTAGCCTCCCAGAGTACTGGGATTACAGGCCTGCACCAACAGGCCCAGCCACACAACTTTTGTGAAAGAAAACAAAACAAGAAAAATACAAAAATACAGCTGGTGTGTTGGCCACATGCCTGCATTCTCAGCACATTGATAGGCTGAGGCAGGAAGATTGCAAATTTGAGCCCTGCCTGGGCAATTTAGTAAAATAATCTCAAGATAAAAAATAAAAAGCTACGTATGTAGATTAGTACAGGGGAAAACACTAGGGGAGGAAGCACAAAAACAAAGCTACTCGTTTTCAAATTAAATAACTCATTAAATTATGTTGGGGACTAACAGGCAGACACCCTCAATCATGTGGACACCATCCACTACGCTTTGAGACGGTCGTCTGCAAACATGTGACAGTATTCCCTTGTTCAACTGCCAGCCCTAAACAGGCAAGAGGAGGAGAGAGTTTTTATTAACTTTTTTTATTGTTTTACTTCCTTATCGGAATGAAGCTGGCTAATGTGTGAGTGCGGGCGGAGCCCAGGGACCAGCAACACAGCTTCTCCCTGCCCTTCGCCAAGCCTCCTCTCTGGGCATGGCTGTGTTGCCACACGGTGCTCTGACCGGGCAGCCAAGGAGACCCTGGGTAGCAGCTGCTACTGCCTGGTGCTCTTGAGGCTTTGGCCAACTGGCCCTGCACCCAGATCTCCAGAGCCCTGTACTTCCTCAGCCAGAGCTGTGATTGGGACCCAAAGCAACGCAGTTCCATGTGTGTAAGGAACACTGCGTCCAGCTCCAGAAGGAAGCTAGCCACCGATGTGAGGTGATCCTGCTGTCCCTGCCACCCAGGCACCTGACTAGAGCACCAGGGGCCATCAGCATCCAGTCTAGGATCTATTTAATTTATTCAGGGTACTTATCAGGCCTTGCTCGAGCTCACATGATACTGAGAGAACAGGCTACACCGCAGGGCCCCACATCCTTAGAACACGATTGCACACCCACACTGGGTCCCTTCCACATCCGAGTGTGTATAGCTTAAACCTCAGCCTCTATAGCTGATATGAATAGAGGTAGCGAACAGCTTGCCAAACCAACTGAGTACTTGCCTGTAATTACTGGCCTATAATCCCTGAACTCTGGGAGGCTGAGGAAGGAGGATCACGAATTCAAACCCAGACTGAGCAACTTACTGACTTAATGAGACCCTGTCTCAAAAAATAAAAATGCACTAGGGATACAGCTGAGCACAGAGGTCCTGGGTTCATCCTGGGTTCCATTATAGTGAAAAAAAAGTGGGGGTAGGCAGGATCGCCTCACAAGGTCTGCCATGAGAAGTCAACACGTGAGAGGCTTCAGACTGACACTTCAGCTATGGACAAAGGGAGATGGAGATAGGAGGAAAAGGAAACAAAAGAAATGGGGTTGGGGGGAAGGAGAGGAAAGAAACAAGGAGAAACTGGGAACCTGTTTAGATTTTAATCCCTCTGGAATTCTCTGGGCTAGGCCAAAGCTCTCAAGGGCTGCAGTGGAGATTTCCAGAGCCACTTCTAATGCTTTCCAAGGACAAGATCCTCAACCGCTTTCCAGCCGGTGTTCCATGCTGTATCCCAGAGGGATTCCATCCACAAGGCGACAGGGGCCTCTGTCATTGCGGCTCTCTAAGAAGGCAGGACTCCAGGCCAGGAACTGGCTGGATGGAGAAACCCTTGGGTGATTCAAGTAACCTCCTCCCCACAACTCAACCCTTCCTCCCAACTGCCCCGAATCCCATAAACAGTGACCCAGGCCAGAGACAGCCATAACAGTTGAGATGCCTCTTGCTACTCCCCTATGGGGTGAGAGACACCAGAAGTAGTTTCCAAGCAATGTTACCAGTCGTCTGGTGAAAGTGACTTCAGATTTTCTATTCACAGTACAAATAGCACAAAATAGTGACCAGCATACTCCAAAATGAGGGCTCTTATCTTTTCAGGCAGGGCCTGGTAACACAGGTCTATAATCCCAGCCTTTTGGGTGGCTGAGGATCACAAGTTTGAGCTCAGCCTGAGCAACTTAAACATCAAAAATTTTAAAAAGGGCTAGGGATTTATCTCAGTGTTCATCCCTAGTACAAAAACTAACAAACAAAAGAACACCTTAGAGCTAGAAGGGAATTTATAGATCACAATTCCAAGCCCTTTCATTTTATTGATGAGCAAACTGAAATCTGTGGAAGTGAGATGAACAGCCTACCTCCTGCAGGTACGTGGTTAGTATCAACGCCATTATTAGAACTGAGATATCCTGACTGTAATGCAGTTTGCACTACCTTAGAGTTTTTCCATGTTGAGTGATGGGTAAAGCCTTTTAAAACCTGCCAGCTGGACCAGGAGGCACAGGCCTGTACTCCCAGTACTCTGAGGCAGGAGGACATCAAGTCTGAGTCCAATCTACCCAAACCACACCCCTGCAGATCTTTGGGGTTGAAGTAAATCACTGTATTTTTCTAAGTATGAGCAAAAGTGAAACTCAGCATAAGCTTTTTAAGTTTATACTGAAATAGATTTTCACGCACGAAACAACAGAAAAATAGCGTAACAATGTACATACAGTCAGTAACATCCAAAATAATACCATCAACAAGACAAGGGACGGTTGCTTCGTTGGAAAATTAAATTGCTGCTGGCAACATGAAGACAGCCTGGCCTGCAGCCCCACAGCTGCTACGGAGTTCTCTCTACTCAGGTGGCCTTGGCCCCGGGCTCAGTCTGCCCACTGTCAAAATTACCAGGAAGCCTTCACTTAGAGAGCGTCAGTTTGCCCTTACGTAGTTCAGTTAAAACAGCACACACAAACAAGAAGGGCGAAAGCTGAAATCATGGGTTAATCTGAAACTGAGAAACAGTCATGTTAACGATCCAGAATATGCTTTTCAGAGTGACTGAAGCCAGGAATGGTGACACATGCCTGTGATCCCAACATTCTGACACTTTGAATCATCTATATATCAGGTCTCTATGGCTTTTTTTTAAATGTTACTAGGGAATCAAGCCCAGGGCCTTCACATTGTGTTATACCCCTAACTCATTAATTTATTTCGGAGGGACTGCTGGCTGCTTGAAATTTATCTTCTGCTTGTTGCAAAGCATAGTTATGGGGAACAACGAAGTGCGCTGGGGCCTGGAGAGCAGAGGCTCTCTAGCCTTCTGCTGGTGTCCAGGGTCTTGACATGAAAGAACCCATCTGTCTCTCCACTCACTGCACCCTGCCTGGTCTACAGGTTGGACTCCTGCCGAGAGCCTTGGAAGCCTCTCTGGCCCATTTCTTACTTTCAGTTTTGAAGCAGGGTCTTGTCAAGCAGCCCAGGCAGGCTAGCCTCAAAACAGGAGATCCTCCGGTTTCAGGCACTGAGATCTGGGATTACAGGATTATACCACCGGGCCCAGCAGGTCTTCATTTCTCATCCTTGGCTTCCTTGGCAACTGGGTTCCTGTATAATGAAAACAAAGTAGGGGTAGGCAGGATTGCCTCACAAGGTCTGCCATTAGAAGTCAGCACGTGAGAGGCTTCAGACTGACACTTCAGCTACAGACAAAGGGAGAAGGGGATAGGAGGAAAAGGTCATGCCATGGCTTGCTGGAAAGGTGGCAGTGCTGCATCAACGCCCACTATAATGGCTGAGCCACCTACTCAGGCCTCAGGAACTGCTCAAACTTGATACTGTACATACCACACCACTGTTTCCATGTGCTAAGTGCTGTTCTGCACAGCCACTTCCCTGGCTCGGCAGATCGCATACCATCTGGTTTGTGATAGACAGCTCAGCTCACATGAGCTAAGGTGTCATCATCCAACCGAGAGTTCCACTGTTCACAGGCACTTGAGCCACACCAGCAGACAGCTGTGCGCACCGACCTTGATAGGCTGTCACCCATTTAAAGTCTGCTGATCCAATTCCACAGGTGGAAGAATAAAGGCAGTCTTGTCTCTTTCATGGCAGTGAATAGTGGAACTAGTGAGATATTGCAGTGGTGGATACGTGTCACTATACATACGTGTGAATCCACACCACCAAGAGTGAACCCCAATGTAAACTATGACTTTGGATGATACTATGTTGATGTAGGTTCATAAAATCTAACAGTGGTGCCACTCTAGTGCAGAGTGTTGATTACAGAGAAGGGACGGGGTATACGGGAATTTCTGTACCTTCCACTAGATTTTGTTATGAACCTAAAACTTCTCTTAAAAAAAAAAAGGTCTACTGACAAATTCAGGTATCCCTCTTTTCCCGCCAATTCTAGTTTTCCAGTAAACCACTGTTTGACTCAAATGTTAAGGAGATACTTTTAGTTCACTAGCTGTTTTCTACCAGCCAGGCATCCCTGCCTGGTGCATAGCCTACCAAAGATCCTTCCTTGGTCCTGCCTAGGATCTAGGCAGTAATGACACTCATCGCTACAACAAGAACCAAGGAAAGATGACAGTTCATAATCCTGACTCCATCATTGTGAAATTATAAATGCCCTGCCTCCAGAGCTAGAGGAATAACAGCAGTTAAAGCACGCTTGCCTAGCAAGATCAAGACCCTGAGTTCAATTCCCTAGCATTAATAAGCCACGCACAGTGGTGCATGCCTCTAATCTCAGCACTCAGGAGGCTAAGGGAGGATTGTCGTACACCTAAGGCTAGCCTGGGTTACAGAGACCCTGTCTCAAAAAAAAAAATAAAAATAAAAACAAATGAATGCTTTGCCTCAGAAGCAAGTTCACTGGCCTCTGCTGTACTTCAAGGCATTTCATTAATGAGGGCAGGAGATGAATCACACAGGTACCAGGCACTGAATAAGATGATTCAACAACTCCTCTCTAGAAAGAGAGAGACACCCATCACCACAGGCACAGATATTGTGTGTATCCCTGCCTTCTGGACTCTCTGAAGTTTGCCTTTGTTTAAACATTTTTACCTGAAATAATCAGAAACCACTTATATATTACTCTAGTTTATTAAATAAGTGAAACACAGTTTACACCACATAGTCCAACATTGTTTAAATAAAGAGCTCAAAATATAAATGCTTAGGAAAAACATATTCTCCATATAATTGTGTACTGTTTCTAGCACATGAATAAATATGGTGAACAGGAGCCATTTTTATATTACAGATCAGCAACATCAGGCATCAAATACACAAATTCATATGCAAACACACAAAAACATTTTCAACTTCGCTATGAAAATTAGAAATTCTTGGTACATTTAAGTAGTATTTAAAGAGCAGAAAGATGGTAGCCACATCTCTAATAACACAAGGAACGAGTATCCTAATTCCTTAAGTTGTTTACTGGTTGGAACCATCGACTATTGCACCAATTCCTTCAGGAAACAGAAAAGACAGGTTAAGCAGAAAAAGCAGGTTAAGATCCCATTCTACAAGGCACTTGTAATCAATCTGTAACCTATTTTGTCTTAAAATATGTTATTCTTGTCTTGAAGCATACGGATGTTTTAGAGGTGTGAATTTGTCATCCTGATATGGACATGTACATTCTTCAAACACACTAATAACAATGGATGTTGTCTGACATTCTCTTTTTATACAGTCTTCAAAATGATTTGCTTCTATGTTAGGAAAAATACGTATAATATTTTCTGTATTTGAAAAGAATGGTTCAGAAAAAAAGCAATTGTTTCAACTCAACTCGAAAGTAGAAGTCTCTCACATCCACAGAAAGTTCTGGTAAGAAAAAGAATCTTAATATGGCTCAGTACCAGGAGCAAAGCCTGCATGAGTTCAGGGGTCCTTTACTGCCACCTAGTGTCAGCCAAGGAGATGAAGACTCATATTGTCTAGGCACTTAATACTTAACAAGCCATGCGTTTACATGTGTTTGTCTTAACTCTTACTTTTCAGAAATGATCTGCCTCACAAAATATTTTTTGTAAGGAATAGTTAAAAGACAATGAAAATGGCTGGGAAGAAAATTACCTGATCCTCAAATAAAACCTACATTGCTTCTATGCTGTTTCAAAGAGGAGTCCATGGGCTAGACAAGCGAAAAATGCAGCGTAGAAGCAGCCTGCTCTGGTGCCCCAGTGAGGATCTAATGTGGCTCTCAAGGGTAAGCCCTGAGTGACCCAAACATACTCCCTTCTCTTAGGTGACTTGTAGAAGCAGAAAGTTCTGGGGCCTCTTAAAGACAACTTTTGCTTTGAAAACAATATAGTAAAGACAAGACAGAAGGCAAGATTCACCACATCACTAAAAGGAATGAATCATCATGTGCTTTTGATCAGAAACCAGATAAATGGACACACTACAGAAATGGACTGAGGGTAGAGTATACCTCAGTGGCAGAGCACTGGGTAGCTGGGAGCTCCAATCCTGAGCACTGAAAAAATAAAAAAGTCTTACCATTTCAAGCAAGGATTTTCCATCCAAAGTAACAAGAAAACTTCAAGTCAGGAAATATGTTAACAGAACAGATACAATATGAGCTAAAAGAAAAATGAGAAATCTGGAGTCTTCATTTCACTAGCAATAGTTTACAATGAAAATGTACTAAAATCTTCCCTTCAGTGTTCTTCCTTTAACAAGGCCTTTAATCACTGACGATCACTGTGAGAAAGCAGCTCTTGGTAATACAGCTGTCTTCTAAATACACAGACTGCTTATTGAGGAATTACCGCTGTACACATGATGGAAACACACCCTTCAAGTCACACAGCACTATCTGCTACTGTTTCCACCTTCTGAACCCTGCATCACTAGATGTTATTATCCCCATTTTACAGACTGGAAAGTGACAAACCATGCTAAATATCAGGGCAGAAGCCAAACTGCTTGAGAACACCTCCCACCAACACCTTCTAACGTTTGAAGCCAACACATTACCAGCATTAACACACACACCCCACCCTCCCCCCCACCACCACCACCTTGGGTATTAATACATTGTAACAATTCCTCACAAAGGTCAAGTCTTCAAAGGCTTAAGATCACTTATTATAAGTGAAAGATTCTGACAAGAAAGGAAATTACAAAGCAGTGAAATATTTCAAGGATCTACTCCTCACACTGTCAATACCTGGACTCTAAAAGCCCAGCTGTCCTTGCATGAGAAGTCTTTAGCCGACAGGAGGCTAAAGCTCCTGGCAGGTCCGAACAGTGACACCTCCTGGGGGCTCCCTTGCGTGGCTTCCCGAGCTTTTTAGAGCAGTCTGATTGGCAAGGACAGACGCGGTGAGCTAGGAGGCGTCAGGAGCTAATCCCCCTGAAGGAAACAGTGCTGGCTCCTGGTTTTCTTGCCAGTTTTCTTTAGCAAGGAACATGCACTTGATAGATCACCGTGGATGTCGAAGGGCACTTCAGTGGCAAGGCCTCGTGCTCAAATGTAACAGTTTAGGCCATTAAATGCTGACGACAGGTGTATGATGCCAACACACAGCAATCTGAATTAATCCACCTTCATCTGTTGCTCCCATCCCCGAGTCTGTGGTGAGCCGAGCAGTGAGAAGCAGAGTCAAATGCCGAAGTTCTATTGTTGCAGAAGTTACAGCATTTTCAGAGTGGTGTCACAGGTAATCTTGACTTATCACACGTCTAATTTCTTCAGCTGTTCATATGTTACAAAGAACTGAAGTTACAGGTTAAGGCTGCTAAAGGTAATGCAGACTTACCTACTCTAGTACACAAAAACATACTTAACAACTGGCACACATCCTAACAAACATGGACAGGCAGACCCATGTCGCAGACACATTTAAACACAAGGAATGGCCCCCATAACTCCTGCCACTCTCCCCAAAAGGCCGCTCAAGGTCAGCCTGGAAGAGGATGATCATAGCTGAGGTCTGCAAACCCTCAGCCTGGGCCTCCTCTGGAATGACATTCATCCTCGTTAGCTTTCCTGACTTTTCCAAGGTACCAAGAACAATCTCCCTGAACTTTTTTACAATAGTTGGGCATTTGTAGCTGTGATCTATGAGGCATCCGAAGTTAACTCTCCCGGAAGAAAACAGCATCCAGTTCCTGGTTTTCTTGCAAGCTTTCTTTAGCAAGAAATACACATTTCGTATACTATCTTAGATGTCGAAGGGCACTTCAGGGGAAAGGCTAGTCAGGTGTATCTAAATTGTGGTCTGTCTGGCTTTTGGCCACCCTTTTTTCGAGCAAAGAATTCTCTTGGGCCACATATAAAATATACAATACAGTTAATGTATACAAGTCATTTTTATTTTTAAATTTTATTATAAACTTTGTAAAAACTGAAGGCAAAAACACCATATGAGACTCAGGCTGGACATGCCTGGACAACTGTGAGAGGACCCGATTTAGCAAGGCCCGGGTAGCGCTCCTCCAGGAGCTCTACTATGCAACCTTCCCTGGGGAGAGGAGCAGATAAACAGAAACAAGATGGCAGGAAAAGCCAGCACCCTCACTCCGTAACTCTGCCTTTTTGTGCCTACTGATCTACCATTCCTTTCCTGCGGCCTGCCTCAGCATAAAGAAAAAGTGCAGATCAGCCGAACATTCCAAAGCTAATACCGATCCATCGTCAGTATTCTCAGACACTTTACAAATCACATCCTTCTGCAGAGCAGCCAGGGATGTAGAAGCTGAATTTGTCTCTCTGAAATCATAAATACCTTCAGCTTCTAGAGTAGAATCTGGAGTTTTTACTGACATCATTAACATTTGCATTACCAAAAAACATAAATATGTACACACACACACACACACACACACACACACACACACACACACACAATTCCTGACACTTTATACAAACAATGTTCTTTAGCTACATCTTTTTTCAGACCTACTGTGACCAAAAAAAAAAAAAAAAAAGGATACAATGATATTCCAAGGACCAAGCCTCAACCAGTTTGGCCAAAATCCTTTATAGAGCGCAAAAAAGCCTTCATTCTTCCATGTCTATTAAGAAGGGGGAAAAAAAAGAGTTAAATTCCAACTTTCTAATTACGTCAAATACATAATAAGAGTCAGACTGATCTGTTTTTCTTAAAAAGTAAATCGGGAGGTGGGGGTGCAGCTCAGTGGTAGAGAGCTTGCCTAGCGTGCATGAGGCCCTGGGTTTGACCCCCACAACAGCAAAAATAACAAAATAAAATCCTTTTAGAAATAGTTTGGAAAGTTTGTTTATACATCTTTGCCATTTGTGTCTTTGTTCTCTAATGGTCCCTGCACAGATGGAAGACTAAGTTTCCAAACAACCAGCAAAGGTTACATGAATCCCACATGAAGAAGACAAATACTAGTTGGAGGAATAAGAAAAAAGATTTAATTTCAACAAAGGTCATTTGTTTCCATGCTATTTGGAATCCTTAAAACGTTAGGAATAAAGCAGCACTGGTGACAAAGATAACTCTCAGAGCACATCTACTTCCTGAGTTGTTAGGGAGATAAAAACGATAATGTCTTTGCATCACGAGAGCATGGGCTAGCCTCACGACGAAAAGCGAGAACTCCAGAGGTGGCTGTCACCTTTGGCTGCTATCAATCCAAAGTGGGAAACAGCTGGAGACTTCCGTGTACTCGTGAATATTAGGTCCAGTTATATAAGTTGAGAAATACAGTAAGACTGACATATTCCCTTGAGAGAGATGTTTACTGTTTGGCTGAGGTTTTTGGTTTTTGGTTTTGAGACAGGGTCTTGCCCTGGAGCCCAGGCTGTTTCTGAACTCACTATGGAACCCAGTCTGGCCTTGGACTCACAGCAATTCTCCTGCCTCAGCCTCCTGAATGCTGGGGTTACAGGCATGTGCCTCCACCCCTGGCTTAAGTAGTTCTGGGGAATCGAACTCTGATACTTAGCACTTGACTTCACACTTTAACTGCTGAGCTATTCCTCCAGCCCTGAGAGAGATGTTTAAATGAGGGATGTTTATTCCACTTTAACTCAATAGGAAAAGGTATACTTTCGAAGATGCAATTCTTTGATCATAGGAAACATTACTTTTTATCACCCTTCATAGCACAGTGGAGGTGTCCAGAGAATGAACTTTCATTTCTAAAAACTCATCTAGGGGCTGGAGGAATGCCTCCGCAGTTAAAGCTCAGCAAGTGCTAAGTCAAGTGCTAAGTACCGAGTTCAATTCCCCAGCACCGTATAAGCCAGGTGTGGTGGTGCACACCTGTAGTCCCAGTGCTGGGGAGGCTGAGACAGTAGGATTGCCATGAGTCCAAGGCCAGCCTGGGCTCCATAGTGAGTTCAGGACCACCCTGCACTACAGAGTGAGACCCTGTCTCAAAAAATTTAAATATTCATCTAGATTTTACATATGTTAATCCCAATATACACAATTAATATGCCCTAATTATCATAAAAATAAGTACAATAAAAAGGAGTGACTTTAAAAAAATAGGAAAGGTTAACCCAGCCTGGCAAAAATGTTGTTCCATATCAGCTTTAGAGCTTCATACATTTTGTGTTTATTTTTTAGTTCTGTTGTTAATGATGTTGTAGTCAAGGTTTCATTATATAGCCCAGGCTGGCCTTACAAACTCATAATTCTCCTGCCTCAGCCTCCAGAGTCATCTTAGTTTCAAGCCTGTTATAATTAATTTTTTTGAGACAGGGTCTCACTCGGTAGCCCAGACTGGTCCTGAACTCATTAGCACAGGCTAGTCTTGGACTCACAACAATCCTCCTGCCTTAGCATTCCAAGTGCTAGGACTATAGGTTTATGCCACCACGCCTGACTTTACGTGGTGCTGGGGAATCAAATGCAGAGTCTTGACCTTGCTAGACAAGTGCTTTAATTGCTATGCCATTCCTCCAGCCCTACAATTTGGTTTTTTCTTAAGTCAATAAATACACATAATCCTGGCCCCCAGAGACATGCATCCTCACCTGTAACAAGCAATCCAGGGTACCCGTGTAGCCAGAGCACCTGCCATCTCGAAGGACTCTCTGATTCATCATGCGGGTTCTCACAACATCAACAGGGTTTGAGGCGAGGGCCCCTGCCAGACCACAGGTGAAGCTCGAGCTTTGTTGAAGACAGCATTGAAAACAAGTCCAAATGTTAGCCACCACTCACCCCAGCTGCTATTACCAAAGCAGAGAACAACTGCTCCTAAACTATGTTCAAATAAGAACATGAGGTGTATCAAGAATAAGGTCTACATGAAACAGCTAGATAAACCTCTTAAATATCAACACTGACTGTAGTTTTTTGAGACAGGGTTTCGCTAAGTTGGGCTCAAACATGTGATCTTCCTGCCTCAGCCTCCCAGAGTGCTGACATTACAGGCACGCACACCATTCCCGCTGGCTATAAATGCTGCCTGCACATGTTTTGGGGTTATGCTCTCTGGATCAGTCATGAGTGCTATGCGGTTCCTGAGCTTTTTCTGCTCAGATAACTCTGTTAAACCTAATTAACTGGCTGGAAGTTTTTAACAGTGTCAGTTAACACAGAGGAAACTTCTCAGCCTCTGCACCCTGCACGACCAGATCTTTCTTCATTGTGGGGAGGCCTGCACATGCTACAGTGTTCAGCTGCAGCTAGAGCCTAAACCCCCAGAGGCTCGAGTGCTCTGGCTTGCCCTGACAACCATGGGGTCTCTACACATTGCCAAATGTCCCCCTCAGGGCAAAGTCATCCCCCCACTGGATTAAACAATCCATGATATGTTCAGACAGTGCACTAATTTTAAGCCACTAAAATTAAACTATGTCTGTAAATTCTGACATGGAAAGACATGTGGGATATAATGGTAAGTTATCGTTGCTGTTCTGTGGTTGGTACCAGGGATCCAACCAAGGACCTTCTCACTGAGCCACGACATCTCCAGCTCACTTTTATTTTTTATTTTTTTTGTTTTTTATTTTTTTATTTAAGAATTTTTAAGAATTTCACTTTTTTTTTTTTTTTTTTTTTTTTGAGACGGGGCTTCCTCTGGAGCCCAGGCTACTCCTGAACTCACTTTGGAGCCGAGTCTAGCCTTGGACTTGTGGTAATCCTCCTGCCTAAGTTTCTGAGTGCTGGGATTACAGGTGTGCATGATGCTGGGGAATTGAACCCACGGTATTGTGCTTGCTAAATAGGCTCTTTAACTGCTGTGCCATTCCTCCAGCCCTTATTTTTGATTTTGAGACAGAGTCTCACTAAGTCACTAAATTTCCCATGCTGGGCTGGAACTTGCAATCCTCCTGCCTCAGCCTCCCAAGAGTGCTAGGATTATAATCATGTGGCAATGAGCCTGAGTATATCATAAACCTTTAAACAGTATGTAAGAGGGGCTGGGAGTATAGCTTAGTGGCAGAACTCTTGCCTAGCATACCTGAGACTGTAGGCTCAATTTCTAGCGCAAGGAAAAAAAAGCAAACAAGAGGATAGAAAGAATCATCTTATTTATGTAATAAAGTACATGTCATTTATTTTATGGACATATTGTCTCTTTTAGCCACATACACATCAAACTGTTAGCAACAGCTACCTACGTAAAAACAAAGAGCTCTGTCCTGTTTCACTTCTGCATTGCAATTTTTCAAATATGAAAATAAAAGTCTTATAATAAGTCTTTTCTCAAGTTTCTATAAATTTATACCAAAATTCCTCCCTAAACTCATGAATACCTAAAATATTAATTTTGAGAAATTTATACACATACAGGAAGTGGGTATACACAGTGTCTCCCATCAAGCCTGAGAGGATCAGGTGCTTCTTGGTGATGTCATATACCGGTAGCTCCACACCAACAACAATAGCAGCCCGCTGAGCCGTGAGGGACACGCCCTGGGTAGAAATATTAATGATACAGTGACTCGGATTCCCTCTACAGAGTGCAGGTGTATAAAGGTTCCATTCCACAAACTACAACCACATTTTGTGCATTCTTTCTGGTAGAAGGAAATGTAGAGTGACAGAGCAGAAAAAGACCACAGGGCAAAAACTCAGCAGGCCCAAAGTGTAATTCTGACTCTGGCACCAATTGTGAGATCCTGGGCCAGACTTTGGCCATGTCGAGTTATGCCCCACAGCCTCAGTTTCTCTGTTACATACTGAGGGATCATATGAGTGGTGTTTAGGGTTTATTCTATAAACTGACAAGTCATGAGAGTCCTAAGAAAGCATGCTCCACACAGGCATCTGCCTTATAACACACACTTCACCTAAGAGCTAAGAAACCACACAGACCAATCACCTGGTGGAACTGGAACCCGGAAACCCACTCTACAAGGATTTAAACGACCACAAGTACTCAACCTTCACAAAACGTATGCATGCGTGCATGTGTGTGCACGTGCACGCGCATGTGGAATTGAGGACTGAACCCACAGCCTTCACCCTAAGCTACATCCCCAGTCCGTTTTTGCTGTTAATTTGAGATAGGCTCTAAGTTGTCAAGTCTGGCCTCAAAATTGTAATCCTCCTGCCTCAGCCTCCCACAGTTCTAGAATTACAGGTTTGTGCCACTTAGCAGAGCTCATAGAACTTCTTATATGTGAATTATTCAGAAGTCATTTAAAATCACGATATATTCCTTACATTCCCATTTTACAGACAGAGAAAAAAGGAAGAAGATATCTTTTTCATGCCACTTCCTTTGTTATGCTAATTTGATTAAAATAAGGCATAAATTTTAAAAAGGGAAAAGGTAAGAAGCCAGTCTGTCAGCGGGCTTGGTTCCCCTTCCAGCTTACCTTCCACAGGCCCCTTGCCCCTTCCTGCTGGTAAATGTTAACGAAGTTGCCTATCATTCCTCCTTGAATGGCACCGCTCTGTGCTTGCATTCGGATCTACAGATATTTTACAGATCAGCACAACAAGGAAAGAAACAGGCATACTCCCCATTACCACCATCCCAGAAAGCTCGAAAACCATCAGCAACTCTTACAAAAAACTGCAGTATAAGTGCTAGCGTGATGCTACTTAAAAATATCCTCAATGAACTAAAGTACATGAAGATTGGCTCTTAAGAACTATGAAATCTCTCTCAATCTCCCCCTTTTTTTTCTTTAAGGTCTCACTCTGCAATCCAGGCTGGTCCTGAACTCACTATGTGACCCAGGCCAGCCTCGAACTCACAGCAGTCCTCCTGCCTCAGCTTCCTGAGTGCTGGGATTCCAGGAGAGCACCACCACACCTGACTTTATGTGCTGCTGGGGAATCAGACTCGGGCCTTGCGCTTGCTAGGCAAGCACTTTAACAGCTGAGCTATGCTCCCAGCCCAGAACACTGGAATGTCTAAAAGGCACCTACCAGCATCCAGAGAATCCTACAGAGTATTTCGTTAGGTCTCAAAACACTAAGTAAGTGAGAACCTTGTTTTAAAAAAATCATTAGCACATATTAATTTAACAATGTATGGGTTTCTTTGCAACATTTTCATGCATGCAAATGATATTTTTGTACATGCAAATAATGTACCTTGATCAAACCCACCCTCTCCACTGCTTCCCACTCACTCCCCTCATCCCTCTGATATCCCTTCTCTTTCCTAATGGTCTTTCTGCTACTTTCATGTCCTTCTTGGTTTTCTTCTTTTTGGGCAGTACTAGGGATTGAACCCAGGGCCTCTGCATTGAACTACACCCCAGGCCATTTTGAGACAGGCTCTGAGTCGCTGGGTTGCCCAGTTAGCAACTTAACAACTTAGTTCAAGTTGGGCTTGCACTTGTGCCTTCCTGGCTCTGCATCCCAGGGTGCCACAAACGCTGGCCTGCACCACGAGGCCGAGCTTCACATTATTCCTTTCAGAATTTTTTTTTAAAATACTAATATTTTAAAATTCTTTTTTGAAGAACAAACCATTTATATTTCTCTCTAGGTTATTAAGTAGGGAAGGGGAAAAGCGATGGTGATGTTAATTCCAAGGACTGGATACAAGCAGTGAGAGTTCTCCGGCGTACTCAGCGGCACAAAGCGCAGGCAAGCAGCTCAGGTCCCAGGTTATTCCAGCTCCCTACTATTTCTAACCCACTGAACCAAATGGTATGCAGGCAAGCTAGCCGCATGACGGCCACATGATGCCATTACACTCTGTTACACTTGAACTAACTGGCAAAGTTCACGAAGGCCATGGGATCCACATGACCAAGATTCCACCATGAATAAAATATTTAATGTAGCTCTAGCACTAAGCCTCTAATAGGAACTATGACTGTCTCACTGATACAGGAAAATAAGCCAAAATACAGGAACTGCCTTCCCTGAGACTTGCTAATAGATACATGCATATTTTTCCCTAGCTCTTTTAGCCCAACATTAGACAACTTATGGCAAAAATGCCTCATATTTCTCCTCATACACCTGTGTCTTCTACCTAACATGTTTCTGCTTGGCAGGGCCCCAGTTAGGCTGAAGACTCTCTAGGGCAGGGCCCTCTTCTCACTTACCTGGGATGTTACGCACATACTACAAGGTAGAACCACACAATATAAGTTAAATAATGAGGAGGGGAGAAGAAACTATCCTGAGCAGTCCAAAAAGAAATGTGGTTTTTTACTTATTTATTTATTTATTTATTTATTTATTTATTTATTTATTTATTTTTGTGGTACTAGGGATGGATCACAGGGCCTTCACACTGAACTACATCTCCAGCCCATTTTCATTTTTTATTTTGAAGCAGGGTCTGGCTAAATTGTCCAGGCCAGGCTCAGACTTGTACTCCTCCTACCTCAGCCTCCATGAGTGCCAGGATTACAGGTGTGTGCCAACTCAAATGTAGAATTTCTAATTTGATTTTGTTAGTTATTCTCGTTTTATTCAAAAAAATTGAAGGAGGCTGCAGCCCTAGTTTTCTCAGTAAGGTCATCTAATGTACATCTAATTAGAAGTAAATATTTTCATTTGTATTTCCTAAAATAAAATTTATGAATAACAAAATGTGGTCAGAAATAATTGCTAATAAGCAATCTAAATTATTTTTTCTTTAAGAGAGGGTCTCCCTCTATAGCCCAGGATGGTCCTGAACTCACTGGTGTGGTCCAGGCTGGCCTTGGACTCAGGATAATCCACCTGCCTCAGCCTCCTGAATGCTAGGATTATAGGCATGCACCACCACACCCAGCTTTATATGGTGCTGAGTAATCGAACTCAGGGTCTTACACTTGCAAGGCAAGCATTTTAACCGCTGTATCATTCCTCCAGCCCCAAGCAGTCTAAATTTGTGTAAACTTGTCGTCTACTTGATTTGTTTTCGTCTTTTGAGACAGGGTCTCACTCTGCAGTTCAGACTGGTGCTGAACTCACGATGTAGCCCAGGCTGGCCTCAAATTCAGGGACATCTCTAGTCTCGACCTCCCAACTGCTGTATTACAATCATGAGCCATCACAACCAGCTAATTTTATATGATACTAGGGAATTCAGCCCAGGGCCTTGCTTATGCCAGGCAAACACTTTAACTACAGAGCTATGCCCCCTCTCCTCTACCCTAGTCCATCTGGGTTTTTTTCCTCCCAGTCCATCTGTTTTTAATGGATTAATAAACAAGAGCAATTTTCTTTGAAAAAATTAAAACATATTCAAGCCTATTTTTTTCTGCTTAATCATCAAAATCTTTCTCTCCAAATGGTTTCTACTTTTGAGCTCATCTGTACCAGTGAGAAATCCATTTAGTGAACATTTACACGTCAGACTCTTCATGACACTTTAACCATAAACAGGTCACCTATATATATGGCATGTTATATTCCTAGATTTCATGTCCAAGTAAGAAAACCTGGGCTGCCCATCTAAGACCCAACAAACACAGCTTACTTTCAGAACATCAGTTGGATTGGCAATGGCTGAGGAGATGACTCCGGAGAGAACTCCACATATGACATTGATCAGCAGGGTTTCATCTGTAAACATAGATTGCTTTACTTTTAATTCATATATAGTTTTTCCTATAACCTAAAATACTAGCATAATTCACTGATATGCTTTTTTGTGGTACCACTGATTGAACCCAGGGCCCTCACCATGAGCTATACCCCTGGTCCATGTTATTTTGGATTCTGAGAGAGGGTATAGCTAAGTCACTAATTTGCCTAGGCTTAGCTCAAACTTGTGATCCTCCTGCCTCAGCCTCGAGGGTGCTGTTATTACAGGCCTACATGACTAAGTCTGACAACATGCTACTTGTTTATCTTAAATATAAGCTTTATGAATCAAATAAATTTTTAAAAAATTCTAATGGCTTAAGAGCCTGTGCTTAGCAAAATGTTTTGGCATCTAAAAATAAACATGAATCATCCTGCAACACGAGTAACTGTCAACTCAGTTTTGTGTGTAAATTCATAATTAAGAAGAGGTACAGATGTTAGAGAAATTTAAATGAGACATTCCTATGAGATGACATGGAGATCGGTCAGGCAGAGAAAGCTTTTAAAGCACAGTGTATGTACGTAGCCTGAAATATAACAAAGTACTTTCAAAGCATTTTTCAAAGCTCTCTGGTGTTGCTCATGTAATGGTGATTGGTGCTTGTCCCACTGTGGGAGTAGGAGAGCAACAACTGTACAGATTAAAACGAAGTCATAGAACCAACTAGCCACAGAGTATAAGAACTTTCTTAACACTTAAGAGATGTACTCAGATGGTAAACTCGATATGATACATAGGTGTACAGAACACTCAAATTCATTGTAAATACTATGTGTTACATTTGTATATTAATAAAAAATAGTGGGAAAAAAAGAGAGGCACTCAATACTTTCGTAAAGCATTAAGCGATAATTCACATGATTTTAGAAAAGTTCAAGTTGGATTAAATAGTAACAACACACGCACCAGTCTGGGTACACTTTGCAGAGGAGAACAATTAGAATGTTTGCACAGATGGCTCCTTAGGCATGATACTCCTCTCAATATAGCTGATCCCTGACCTGCCATAAGTATAAATCATTTAAACTTTGCACCAAGACTTCTCCTTAGCTGTGGTAAAGTCACAAATAAAACGAAGAAAATCTGCTCCATAAACACTCCAGTTAAAAAAAAAATCCACCTGCGCTCCCCTGATGGAAAACAGATTCCCTACTCACCTTCTGGGCGTTCAACAAACAACCGCTTCAGGCTTTGGTAAGTGCCAATCTTGATGGTGCCGTAGGAAGCCTGGCGTAGCATTGCGGGCGCAATCCTGCCCAGTCATGTGCGAGGGGACAAAACAGTCCACATGTCACTGAAATCCTCAGAGACCCACATGAAGAGACGCAACCAAACTACACTAAAATGTATCTCTTAAAATCCGAAATCCAACCAAAAACAAAAAACAAAAAACCAAACCACAAAGCAAGTGGGTTCAGCGAAATTTGTGGCAATTATTATTAGGCCAGTAATCATGAACTCAGCCTGTCATATTTATCTTTAATAAAAATGTAAGCAAATGTGGACTTCATTGTCTCTTCTTATTAAAATGAAAGGCCTTTCCTTTCCCAAGATGAAGATGCCTAGGAAAACTGAGAAGGATATCCTAAGCACCACTAATTCTCCCCTGTTGCTAAGAAATTCATGTCACAACGTGGGGACCCTGTTCAAATTATTTCCTCTTCCTAAAAGCTTTGCCATCATAATACTGAAACAAATTCCATGCAGAAGCAGGAAAAGCAAGCCAACTTTCCTCCCATTTCTCCCTCTCCCACAAACCTCCCCACCAGCAGCTCCTGTGCTACTCACTCTCCCTAGCTCTTTCTCTGCCTCCTACTTCCTTCTAGAATTGGAATCTGGTTCTCTCTACTCTTCCCTCTCTCAAAATCCCCTCACTAAGGTAACCAACTGGCAAATCTGTTGCCAAATTAAATGGTGTTTTCAAAGTAGTACCTAGCATAATCTCTTTCACAGTTACTGGCTCCTGGCTACCTTGGTCCTATCACAGCTGTCCAGTCCCTGGCCAGTGGTAAGACCACCCTCTCGCACCCCTTTCCCTTCTCTACAGCATCCTGGCTGTGTCCTCTGGAAGTTCCCAGAATTCTGTCCTGAAATCTACTCTTCTCACTCTATACATGCCCTGGGTGAACTCATCTACAACCAGGTGTCATTACTGTCCAAAGACAGGAGAAGCCTATATCTATGCTTCCAATACTAAGCCAAGCACACCTTTCCAACCTCCTCAATCCTCAATTTACATGTCCCACGGATACCCTCAGTTCAAATGTCCCACATGGAGCTAAGTATCTTCCTTCTTCCAGACAATAAGCTCTTTCTCTGTTTCTTAGACCAGAAAATGGAATGCCCAGCTCCACAGTGGCCCAAACCAGAGGTCTAGACATCAGCTTTATTTTCTCCTTCCTCACTATTCCTCGTAAGGGGAACCTCTGCAATTTTGCTGAATTTGTCAGTCAGTTCTAAGAGTTTCATGGTGGAGTTTCTACGGTCTTCTATATCTAGAATCATGCTGTCTGCAAAAAGGATGGTTTGACTCCTTCATTTCCAATATGTATTCCCTTTATTTTGCTCTCTTGCCTAATTGCTTGTTTAGGATTTCAAGAAATGTTAAATAGGAGTGGTGAGACTGGACAGCCTTGTCATGTTTCTGATTTGAGGGGAAATGCTTTCAGTTTTTCCCCATTTATTATGGTATCTGTCGTAGGTCTGGTACATAGGGTTTCTATCAGTTTGAGGTAAGGTCCTCCTAAACCTGTTTTCCTCAGAGTTTTTTTTTAATCATGAATGGATGCTAGATTTTGTCAACGGCCTTCTCTGCATTAATTGAGATGATACGATTTTTGTTCTTGCTTTTATTAATGTGATATATTATATTAACTGATTTAATATGTTAAACCAACCTTACATCTCAGGAATGAAGCCATCTTGTTCATGGTGTGTGATCTTTTTAATAACATGCTGAATCCCATTTGCCAATATCTTACTGAGAATTTCTGCATCTATATTAATTAAGAAGACTGGTCTATAGTTTTCTTTCCTGACTAAGTCTTTGTCTGGTTTTGGTATCAGGGTAATGCTAGCTTCTGTAAGATCACATATAACTACTAACCCTATACTCCGAACTATTCTCTAGCCTGCCTCCTTCAAGGTCAATACCACAGCTGAGATCCTAGCCTTCTCTGCTTCCTACGTGACACCTCTGCTCCTAGGGACACCTATCAACTCTTCTTCCTTTTGGCTACCGGATGACTTTTACAATTAACACCAACCAGGTCAATCCTTCTACTTAAAACCTTTTAATGGCTTCAGTCTGTCACAGGCATAGCACTCTCAAATGCTTACAGGGACAAGCAGATGCTGTGCATGAGGGGAAAAGGCTCAGTCCAAATGCATATGCATACCTGTGGCAGAGGTCTTCTGAGCCAGAGAAAGCATCCTTAACCCCAACTACTGTTAACATAAGTGAATGAATGTAGACTCAATGTTGATGTTTCTTAGGAAAATGGAATCCCTTATTTTAATGCTCAATTTATCATTTTTAAAATAGTGACTCAGCCAAGCGCAGTGGCATGCATCTATGATCCTAGCTGGTTGGAGGTTGAGACAAGGAGACTGCTTGAGACCAGGAGTTCCAGGTCAGCCTGGATCAAAATAGAGAGATCCCATCTTGATCACTCAATTATAAAATATTGGCTCAACGAAAAAAACCTTTGGGGATTGACAGATCTATGGAGGGGTTATGGGCCCAAGTTTGGGATCTGGGTTTGGCCTGACATGAAACTGTCCCTGTCCTGACCCCTTAATGCCAATTCAGATGCATTTCTTGCTACTCATCAACTCCCATGCTACATCCATGATGAGTAACTTGCTGGCAGGTCCTTGAAGGTACCATGATCTCTTACATGTACTCCTGGCTTTGTATGAATATAACTCCTAATTTCTCTGGCCAACTCTTCCTGATCCTTTAAGGTCTGATTTAGTGCCTCCTAAATTGAGCAGCTTTTCTAAAAAGGCCCCATTTCTCTCCCTCCTATAGCCTAGGGCTCATGCCCTCTCTCTACCATTTCCATGTTGGCATCCCCAACTAAGTGACAGCTCTATAAGGACAGTATAGTACCACTGATCCTCGTTTGCCCTCCCAGATCCATGCTCACCCTTCTCTGTACCCATGTCTCCCTCACCAGACTACTCTGCCAGCAGGAGAAAAGGAGACCAACCAGAAAAAGAGGACTTCTTCCTCCTTCTTGGGCACTACTAAAGCATCCTTTGATAACTACTACTATCCTCTCCTTAGAGGCTCCAGCCCTGTGAGCTCTGGTAGCACGGTCCTGCCCTTACCCTCTGGGCTTCAGAGTTGGTAAAAACTCATTTTAGTAGTTTCCAGGTGTCTTAGTATTTTTCCTTTGTTTTCTTGACCCTTCAAGAGTCGGCTAAATCAAAATTCCTCATGTAAACCACCTAGTGAATTTTGCTTCCTGCAGGGACTGACTGGCACAGGCAGAGCACTGTCTGTCTCTTCCATCCAGCACCTGTCCATTAAAGACTTGATGAGTGAAAAGTAGTTCAAAGCTACTCTTAACCATATCTTATCTTATCTTATCTATCTATCTATCTATCTATCTATCTATCTATTCATTTATTTGAGACAGGGACTTGCTATATAGCTGAGATTGATCCCAAACTCTATCTATCTATCTATTCATTTATTTGAGACAGGGACTTGCTATATAGCTGAGATTGATCCCAAACTCACTATGTAGCCAGACTAGCCTTGGGCTCAAAGCAATCCTCCTGCCTCAGCTTCCCAAGTGCTGAGATTACAGGCAAGCATCATCACACCTGACTTCATGTGGTACTGGGGAATCAAATTCAGGGCCTTGTACTTGCTAAGCAAGGGCCTTAACCACTGTGCCATTCCTCCAGCCCATCTATCATTTTTAATATGGCAAAAACTTCCATAATTCAGTGTAAATACAGGAAAGGGTTATCCTTTGAAATAGTAAAAAACTGGAAAAACAAGCCAAGCCCAGTGGCATAGGCCTGTCATTCCAACATCCTGGGAGGCTGAAGCAAGACTATTCCAAGTTCAAGCCAAGCCCGGATAACTCTGTGACCTGCAAGACCCTGTCTCAAAACCAAAACTACAAAATGGATTGGTAGTGTAGCTCAGGGTGAAGGCACTACATGTGATCCCTAGTACCACAAAAAAACAGAAAAACACAATTTTTGTATTGTTTATACTTAAATACAATAAAAATATCATCATTAAAATTTATACTACATAAAATACATATTTAGAAAATACAACTGAAATTAAAATTTACTGTGTAGACTTTTTTTCACGTCCACCAGAAATGTTTGCTGTTTTGCCGCACAGGCTCATGTGAAACGGCCAAGTGCAATATGCCCCAGAACGAGAGGCTCCTTACCCTGAGTACAGCGCCTTCAGTCCTTCTTCCTTGCCGATCCTCACGAGCGCGTGCAACATTCCTCGATACCTGATTTCTCTAAACTTTGCATCATTCATCTGGCCTTGAATCTGAAGCCGTGTCTTGGTTAAATCAATTGGAAATGTGCCTTAAATTTTTAGAGACAAAAGTATTTAATAAAAACAAATTTTTGAAAAGTAACAGACCTAAATGTTACCAAGAAAACATTCAGACTCTAATGTCTAGTCAGAAACAGTAAGAAATGGTAGTAATCTGTTTTCTATTAAAAATTTAAGGAAAAAAGCAAAAAATGAGTAAATACATTTTTATTTTTTCCATTTTTACTTATACCTTCTTTATTCTGTATTTAAGGAGGCTGCATTGCTGCAGAAAGTGGACGAATAGATTCACTTTTACAAACAAAAACTCTATTTAAAAACCAAAATTACTATCCTGTACATGAAGACTAAAATTGGGTTCAATGTGACTAAAGAGAGACAAAAAAGCACATTTTCTAAGGGAGTTTCTCACTGAGGAAGGAGTGTTTTATAGTGTAGACTTAAATCTGATAATGTAGACAGATGTTTAATATAGTACCTAACACAGACATACAAATACATATTGAAATACCTATATATCTATACCTATATGCCCCAAGTATATAAAACCCATCCTCCCGCAGTAACTCTGATTCACTGAGCCAAGATTAATGCATTGAAATTTATCCGTTCATTCACTGAAAACCGCCCAAGCCAGAGGTGGATGATGGTTAATGTGTCTTGCAAGCAGCTGAGAAAATGAAGCTTCTATGCCACAGCAGACACTCAGAAACTGCTCAGTCAATATGCGTGGAAAAAGGATGATTTGAGAATAAGCACCATCTGAATACCAACATGCTATTAACAACATACAAAACTGACTAAGTGAACGACTTAGTGGGCTTCTCTGATCTGGCTCAGGGAAGATTCTCAAGCTCTTCAAATCTCTTTGTGATTAAAGCCACATGGGTTAATCACAGCAAAGTCATGGGAAGGGAAGGAAAGCACGGACAGATGCACACCACATGGGACACACACACTGGCTCAACTTCTTGTCTGCTGCACTTTGAACCACAAACTGCTAATGAGTGACAAAAATGACTATTTGGTCTTAAAAACACCAAAAGAGAGGATTTCTGAATCCTGAGGTTGCTTTACATTTGCCTTCGAACTTTCACATCGAATGCCAAATGGCAACTGTTAGTTTCAAACACATCAACCCCACGAGGCAGGCAACTTCAGCACCTCAGGCTCCTTACCGCATTCGGCTGTGATAGAGGCCAGCCCTCCGTAGACAAAAGGCTTCCAACTGACGGCAGACATTCTCACTGTTCTTTCTCCTTAGAACTTTACAAGCATCTCTCCAACAGGGATTTTCCTGGACACAAAAGAACAATTCAAAGTTATAACCTCGCACAGGCTCCATCAGGGGCTGTCACTGGAACCCCCCCGGAAGAACCCTCAAGGTAAGCCTTGCCTTATCTCCTAGGCCCTAAATCAGCAATTTCTAATTTCACTTCACCAGTGCCCTCAATTTTCATTCATGCCCGAAGAAGTCATGTGCCAGGCTGACACTTTGGTGTGTGTGTGCGCATGATCATGTAGCGTGGTGGAGGCTGTTTTCTGGGTAATCGATTTTATCTTAGAGCTATTCATTAAGCAACACTTGCTATTCATTTGCTGCTGTCTTAGTCAGGAAGCATCACATTCTTCAAGTGCACCGATGCAGAGAGACACTGGCAACTTGTGTCACATGATAAGATGAAAATTACCTAAACCACAACATACTTCTAGAGCAGGCAGCTCACTTCTCTCAGCCATATTGTGTTACCACTGATAGCTAGGAGACCGTTAGGAGGAAGGAAAGAGGCTACCTATGAGTGCAGGTACTTGCAGCAAGACCAAAAATCATCACAGCAGCCAACACAACCAATTATGATAATAGCACATATTTTTACTCACTAATATAAACAAAACGCCTAGTTTTAAGAGTAAATATTGCACCTGACAAAGGCACTCAAAAATGCTGCCTTCCACCTTTCTTCCTTTACAGTCCTGGCTCACCGCGACACTCCCATGCCACGGCCCAGCTCCTTCGCTCTTCTATGTTCTGCAACTGGATGTGATCTGAGTTGATAAACCTGGCCTTTTGCCCATTAACTGGAAACACAAATTCACACACTTTTGGATAAACACTGTCAACTGAAACTACTATTAGTTTAAAATAGAACCTGTAGTTTATTATAGTCATCATTGGCCAGAGATAGGCCCAATGTTTTTATTTTGCATGAGTTTAGGAGCTTCCTAAGTCAACATTCCCCAAAAGCCTACCACATGCTGCTACTGTCCAGAATGTCAGATCTCAGTGAGAACAAGGGTTTGCTCCAGCTAAGAGGGAACAAGAAATCCACACAAATCTCACATAAATCTAACCAGTTACTCCATATTTATGAATCTTAACCAAATTCAGAAGAGTTATAAAGCGAGTGGCCTACAGGAAGGCTCCCTATGTGTGGACCCTGAAGGTCACCTTTTGTTATTTATTTCAGTACAAAAAAGCAAGCCTTACTCCCAAATTCCTCTCATCATCCAGGAAAATATGGATACCTCCTCTGATTATCCTTGAAAATATTTCATCTATGCTTAATTCTCAGCCTTAGTAAATGCATAACTAATATAATTAATACTTCGTGTGCAACAGTAAGAACATATTAATGGTAAAACACTTACTGCCCAATAGCAACTTCCTCAACCCATTTTTGGTTTTGCTGATTGCCAAGTTTTAAATTGCAAAATAATAATTACATAAAAAGTGTATGTGGAAAGAAATACCTACATAAATGATTTCAGTGGCTCTCCCCAAAAATTAGGAAAATAAATATTACCTTTCTCATAAACAGACTATAAAATCCAGTCACACCAGTAGTGGCCTTGCCTAGGACCACACAACAGACAGTAAATGAGAACCAACGTTCTAACTTCAAGTACAGCATTCTTCTTGTACAACATGAAGTTGTACATTATCATCAAGCACTGAGAACATTTTAAAAATAAAGAACCCCTAGGAGGTGGTGATGGTTAAAGATATTATGTTAATTTGAGTTAAGGAGAACTATTACCAAACAAAATTAAAAAGTACTGCTGTTAGGATACATCCTATAAACAATAAAAATAAGCCTAAGAGAAAAATCAAAATATTCAGAAGGTACTCATTCTAAAGAATAATTTATTTTCCCAACATATAATAAGTAGTGTTCACGTGATCCTTTTCCCCAACTTCTTGAGAAATTCACATAACATAAGTCAAAATGCTTTGAAGTGAAAAACTGAGTGGCACTTAGTACATCCAGTGTGTGCAGCCTCCACTTTAGTGCCAAAACATTCTCATCATTCCGAAAGGAAGCTATTAAGTGGTCACTCCCATACCCCCTACACCTGCCTCATATATGAGTCTTACTCTGAGGTGTGTGCATGATATTATATACATATCGAGCACCTGTGTGGAACCTGAGATTCCTTAGCTGTTCTTAACCTGGCTGCAGAGCTTCTTAGAGGTACAGACACCAAGGCCTCACTGGTGAAACGAGAACTGCAGCAGTACAGCCTGAACATCTGCACTGTTACTGCAAATCATTCAATGCATGATGGTCAAGTTATACCACGTATTATGGTCTGGATCTAGAATGTTCCCCCAACATCCCATATATCTGGAAGGTAACTGGATTATAGGGGTTAAATGGATCAAGTGGGTGAGTCCACTGATAGTTTCCTGTGCTTTTAGGAGGTAAGGCCTGATGGAAAAAATGGTCAACAGATGCACGACCCAGAAGGGTCTATCTACCTCAATGGCTCTGCCTTTTGTTCCCTGCTTCCTGCTGCCATGCGGTCAATAGTTTTCCTGTGCCCAGGCTCTTCCAGACCCTTCCCCAAGCTAGCCACTTCTGGACAACCAACAATAAACAAACTGACACCTTTGAAGTGTGAGCTAAAACAAACTCTTCCTCCCTTATGAGTGTCAAGTATTATGTCCCAGTAACAGGAAAGTAACCAAGACAGGAATTAGTACCAGAGAAATCGCTATCACTGCTGTGGATTACATGACTATATGGTTTAAAAGTCTTTGGAACTGTTCTGCAGGAGGAGTTAGGAAAGATTAGGACATGGTAGCTACAGAAGTTTTAGAAATATAAGCTAAAATTTACAAGAGATTCAGGTTGGAGCTAAAACCAGAATGCTGATAAGAATGCAGATTGTTTCAGATGAAAAGGAGGACTCTATCAGCAACTGGACCAGAGACTACGTGTGTTACTTTGGCACAAAGTATGTCTGCATTTTGTCTGTTTCCTGAGACTTGAAATCAAAATAGTGGGTGGCAGAGTAATTAATATGGCAGAGGAAATTTCAAAGTAGCCCAATATTCAGGCTGTCACACAGACACATGACCAGTTTCACAAGGGTAATCAGGAGGAAAAACAGCAGAGTCTAAAGGAAATGTGGAAAGTTTCCAGTTTTGCCAGAATGAAAGTACCTGCAAAGTCAAAGCAATGAACAGCATGGCTGCCAAAAAGATTAGCATTATAAAAAGGTAAGTATTTAAAAAAAAAAAAAGGTAAGTATTTTGCATCTCAGAAATCATTGAGACCCTACCCTTTGCCAGTTCAAGAGGGCAAAAGTAAGATTTTATTTTGCTAAGAGAACTTCATGGAGTCCTGCTTCTTCATGGCCATAGAGGAAAGTGATTTCCAGCAGTCAGTTCCCCAGAGTTCAGCCATCCAGGCACATGGAGGCTGATGCAGCCATGGTCCAAAGGGGACCAGCTACTTTTTAAGCATACTTTGGTATCATCCATGTGTACTGGTTTTAAAAGCATGAAGACTGCAAAATGAATGGGATCACGGAAGCAAAGGCCTTAAAGGTTAGGCAATGTCCATCTAAGAGGGCAGTGTATGGGGCTATAAAAGTGAATACAAGGATCAGTGGAGACCCTAGGAGTCTCGAGGAGCATGGAGAAGCCAGGAACATGGATCATCTGCTTAGGAAGGCAGCAGGCTGAGTGAAACAAGCCAAAACAAGAAACCATAATGGGTGCAACTAAAGGCAATGTTTACCCCAAGCCCTTCGGGGTTAACATCTTACCACAACTTGCCCCAGGTGCTGCAAAATAAGGTGTCTGACCTGCTGCGTTTTGGTCTTGCTCCAGTCAGATTTCCTTCCATCCCCTATTCCTCCCTATTTGGATGGAAATGTTTACACTGTGCTACTAAATGTCCAAAGTGTTTAACTTTCCTTTAATTCTCACAGGGGCTCACAGCTAAGTGTTCACCTTGAGTCTCAGAAGAGACTCTGGACTTGGACTTTTTAGCACTACTGAACCCCTAGGCCCTTGATGCCCTTTGGAGATAGACTAAATGTATTTTGCATAATGAGGGAGACATGAGTCTTTTGGGGCCAGGTAGAATGTTAAGGCTTGGATCTGGAATGTCCCCCAAAAGCCTCATGGATTTGGGAGGTGACTGGCTTGTGGGGGTTAACTGGATCAAGTGAACTGACCCAAGGGTCTCTAACCTTTTTGATGCTAGGGACTGGTTTACTTGAAGACCATTCTCTTCAGGAAGGGTGGGGTTTACTTGTTACTCAGTAGGTTGTGGGCGGGTAACTCCGAAAAGGCGAGCAGCAGCAGGAGAGCAAGGTGAGCAGGGAGCAAAGCTCCGCCCCCTGTCCTATCAACAGGAGCAGTATGCTCACAGGAGGCATACTGACAGCTCACCTCCGTTTGCTGTCCCTGTGGCCCAGTCCTTCCAAGGCCTTGGACCAGTCCTGGTCTGGGGCCCAGAGGTTGGGAACCCTGGATTCATCCATTGATGATATCCTGTGTTGTAAGGAGCTAGGTGCTGGCTAGACAGATAGGTTATACAGGGGCATGACCTGGAAGAGTCCATCGCCCTCCCTGGCTATCCCCTTCGCTCTCTGCTTCTTATTGCCATATTTTGCTGTGTCCCGGCCCTTCTCGATCTTCCACCGTGACCTTTTGCCACTGTTAGCCAACCATGAACAGACTGAGACCTCTGAACTATGAGTAAAATAAACCTTTCCTCCCTTAATTTATGGGGACAAGGTTTTGTGTCCCAGCAACAAGAAAGTGATTAACATGCAACAGGACACTCCGATTATTTAAATTGCTAAGTATTTAATTTTTTATGACATTACAGTTGAGCTTTATGCTCATCTTATTTAGAAGTGACATGGAACACACACAAACATACATAAGGCAGTCTCCAAAATGTCAATAAATATTTACGGAAAATATGATTACAATCAATCTTTAATTTTAAAATATTATATTGCCATGTATCTTCATGACATCTCATTAACTTCCTAGTTTTGGGCTACTTTTTCCTATGTCAGTTTTAATATTAAGTTTTTATTTATTTGGATTAAAATGCAAAGACTCTGGATTATTACAAGTAAATAATCAAGAATAGCAATTGTGCAATTGCCTCTTCAATCTCTTGAATCATGAAATGGATCACAAACTTATCAGCTTTCAGATGTATTGCCAAAATAAAACTTATATTCCACAAACTAAAAAAATACTTTCTATTCAAATATAACATTTAAAAGTTAGCTAGTAAGAAAGGGTAAAAACAACTTTTTAGCTTTTCTCTTTTTAATTTCAAACTCTAAGATTAGACACCTGACCAGTTAAGATCCCTGAGCCTTTCCAAGTTAATGTCTGCAGAGTAAAAAAATCAATCCCAACTCCTAGGTCCCAGACCATTACTGGGAAATGTGTAATTTTTTTGCATGAAGATACAAAAGGTTTTTTTAAGTATTTCCTGGATGGCAAAAAAACTGAAAGCCTCAGGAGGTGGACAAACATTCAGTCATGAGAAGACTCAAGTTAAAACTTGAATATGTTAGCCTGTGTCCACTAAGCTGTACCGGCCCCAGCAAGCTGTGACAGGGTTTTCAACCACCTTGAGCTGTAATCTCTGTTCAGTAAACTAACCAATTTCTTTGTTTTTGAGGTGTCTTTAGAGGGCTCACATATATTTCCTCTAAGCTGCTTTTTGGAAAAATCCCAACTTCATCTGCTAAAAGGCCAAGATGGGAGGAAACAGATTGACAGGCCAGTAGTAGCCAACAGTGTCTGGGCAGCATCTCAGCAACATATCCCAGGAAAGGATTACAACTTTGCAGAAATCCAGGGTCAGGCAGAGGCTATAGATCACTTCCCACCAAACCCTACTCTTCTGTTCATAATCTTTAAATCAGACAAAAACTCAGTGATCACTTCTCTTGGTTTCATTACGAACACAACATTAAAAACAGGTGTCATTAACTGAATACCGGATGGTGGGCACTGTTGTGCATTTTTCAGCATAATCCTCATAACCCCATGAAATAGGTATCATTATGCACATGTCAAAAATGAAACAGCACAGCCTCACAGAAGAAAAGTGACTTTATTTGATCACAACTATGACTCATACAAATTAATCTCTCTCTGAAGGATTGCATAATCTTCCCTCTACGTAATATTTTGCATTCAAACACTATGTTTCAAAGCAATTTAAAAAATACTGGGGTCTGGGAGCATAGCTCAGTGGCTGAGTGGTTGTCTAATATTTACTTATAAGGCCCAAAGATCAAACCTCAGCACCACACACACACACACAAAATTGTGTGGTATGTTTGTGTATGTGTGCTCTCATGCGTGCAAGAAGTCTACACATTCAGAATAAATGCAGAATTTTCTGCATGGAGATACAAAAGATACAAAGTTTTTTTGTTTTTTTTTTTTGTTTTTTTTTTACTTTTTGAATGGAAGTGTCTATATAAATTAAGAATTCCCAAACTCTTCCCTACACTTTAGAAGTGTTACTCATCTTTTCTACCACATTTCCCTTTTACAGTTACTTTTTATCTTCACCTAATGTTATTTGTACAGCTGTAGGAGAGGTAATAAAATATAGCACTTGCTGCTGGTACTTCTGAAAGCTTTCCAGGTTCCTCTTATATAACTAATTCCTGATAAATTCTTTCAATTTTACTTGGTGTTCCCTTTTCGGTTTTCAGTCTTAAATCATAATCAGTCTCTAAATTTCTGTGTTCTCAAAATTCTTTGTTCGGTGTTGGACTGCCCTTTCATGAACTCTATTCGAGGGTGGAGGAATGTATTTCCTACTCTTTCTAAAAGCAAGGAATGAAAAGTAGGCTCAGCACAAACTTATAAAAGTTGGACTTTAAAAGGAATCTTAGAAAACTTACCTAATTTCACATGAATTGACTACTAAACCTATGGTTACAGTGATTGGCAGCAGAAAAATCGCGACCAAACTTCATGCCCTGTGACTACTTTTCTCACTATGCAAGTAGGACAAATGTGGAATCCGCACGGCACTTCCAACTGTTTTGCTATGGAACAATACTGCCTAACTAACATCGCACCTGCTTCACATGCAATTACACTCAGAGAGCCGGTGAAACACCGGGCTATGGTAACCTTCGAAGCAAATGCATTGAACTCTGTCTTGCAAAAGTGAGCCAACCCGGCTGGTTCTAAGAGCCAGCCGAAGACTGGCGCGCATCTCACCAGCTTAGGACGGTCGCCGATGCGGAGGCTGCTCAGTCGGAACGAGACCCCCGGCGGGAAGAAGGGACGCCCGGGAACGGCCGCAGCAGCAAGGGCGCCCGCGCCGGGAGGCCAGAATGGGCTCCGCGCTCACGTCCGACCTCCGCTACAACACCCGCAGTGCCTCCTGCAGGACTAGTCCAGCCGAGGCGCAGCAGCAGCTCGGGACACGCGGCTCCCCAGCCCGGCTGCGAGCCGGAGGGCACCGACGGCCCCCCGCACGCCCAGGCGACTCGGCTTCCGGAAAGCCCGACCGCGCGGACAACTCAGCCCGGGGGTTCCGGGCGCCGGGGGTGGGTGGGGGCTGCAGGCGAAACCGCGCGGCTCAGGCACCTACCTGCGGCAGCGATCCTCTCCCTCCTCTGACCCGCCTCAGCAGCGGCCTGCGGGACCGCGGCGCTGCCGGTGGAGGAAAGGCCAGCGACCGGCGGGGCGGCCCGCAGCGCGCGCAGCCCCGCCCTGCCCGCCCGCGCCGACGCCCCGCCCACGCCATCGGCTCCCATTGGCCGTTGCTGCCCGGCCACGCCCAGATGCCGGCGCGCAGGCTTCGGAGGGGCGGAGCCCAGGCACGAGTGTGACGAGAGGTCCTCGGTTGCCCGGTTTGGAGAGGAAGCGTCGCCCGTCGGTGACGCCGCCACGGAGGAGGCACTGGGAGCTACGGGAAGGCAGCCTCCTCCCGGGCGGGCTCTGTATGTTCACGCGAATCTCGACCATCGCGAGGAAGTAAACTTGCAGTTATTTTTTATAACCGTCTTCTTACTTGAAAATGTGCAAACAGACCGAAAGATGGAGAGAATAATAGCACCTTGAACAGAGCACCCATTACCATAGTCACCAAATGCTAGCATTTTGCAAGACTGGCGTTCTCTCTCACTATAGATTTTCCCCTGGTATACCCAGTATCTCATTCATATTTAAATTTCCTTTGCCGTCCCAGTATGTCATACACACACGCCGAACTCTAAAATTATCAGAATACTACCCTCATTTTAAAGTCTTCTTAACTTTGACATATATGAAAATCAGACGAATTGTCATAATGAGATTCAGGTTAAACCTACGTTCGTAAGAAAAGTAATACTTCCAGTTGCTTCACTTCAGAGGCATACAGTGTCCATTTGAAATCACTACGCACAATATCAAGTTCCCCTATTTGCTCAGGGTTCATCTGGGACAACTTTTTAAAAACCACCTTCTGCATCAAGATTAATACCTGCCAGTATAGGCTGGAACCCCGTATCTTGTCCCAAAAACCCTTCACTCAATAGATACACCATACATTGATGAACATTTATTATAACTGTTAAAAATATGACTTTCCAATTTCATTATTTTTCTATTTTTTAAGCTGGCATGCCTGTACTTAAAAAAAAGGAGTACCAGAGCATCCTCTTCCTCTCTTTACCCCTCTCTCTTTTCCCTTCTCTTTCTGTTCCCTTCACAGTTCCCCTCTTCCTCTTTTGTTTCTGAGTAACAATATGGTTGGTATCCTGCATTTTTAAAATTCAGTTATTGCAATGAAATATTATCATTATTGTTGGTGCCCAAACTGCCCACATTTGCTAGTGGCATCCCTCTGGCCTGGGTCCTGTATCTGGCCTGTATCTTTTCAAATGTTCTATCAATCTTTGAGCACTCTTGTTTTCTGGCACACGACTTCAGTTCTCCCCACATTTTCTTTGTATTTTCCACTTTTAGGGTTTTCTATTATATAACCCTAAAGTACTTTTATTTAAATTTTTTCTTTTATATTGGACTACATCACAATGAACAGTATATCCTCTAGCCCTGGAGAGAGAGAGACAGAGAGAGAGAGACAGAGAGAGAGAGAGACAGAGAATTTCATTGTTGCCCAGGCTGCGAGTGGACTTCTGGTTTCAAAAGCTGGGATTATAGGTGTTTACCACCATGCCTGGCTTCCCAGATATATTTTTAAATTATGAGTTTGTACCAAAACCTCCAATTCAAAAATCTAACACCATAGGATTCATTCTAGTCTTCACCTTTTCAAACTGTATCTTTTCCCTCTCAGAAAAAAAAAAAAAAACAGCTCTAATCAGCATCAATAAATTAGCTAATTTGTTCCATCCTATGATCTATACAAAGTAATTGAATCTTTAACACCAACAGTACTACCAGAAACAACAATATAGGGGATTACATACTAAGTAAGTACTGTACTACAGAGATACATCCCCAGTCACCTATCACTTTTACTTGCATCAATTTTAGAGTTTCCACCCCTAATTTAACTATATTTTAATGTATAAAGTTTTCATGTAATTCAGAATCAAATATTACAAAATTTATACTCAAGAGAAGTCTCACTCTCCTAGTCCCTGAACTCTAGTCTCACCACTCTTACCAGAGACCATCAGTAATCAGTGGCCATCTCTGATCAGTAACTAGTCATCATGAGTTTCTATATTATTCTTCCTTTCTCTGCCTGCCAAATAAAGAGTATGTATGTGTGTGTATCAATTATCTATTGCTCTATAACAAATTACTGTATCTGTTATTCCAAAGCCTATCAGCTTAAGCAATTAGCCTCTATCACCTCACAGTTTCTGGGGGTCAGCAATCTAGGAGCAGCCTGGGCAGTTTCCTGTGACTCCAGGTTTTCCACAGGGCTGCCCTCAGAGACCCTGCAGGTCTCTGAAGGTTTGATCTGGGGAAGTCCACTTCCAACCTCACCAGCCTGGCTGTTGGAAGGCTCTTCAAACAGCTTTCAAGCATATTTCTGGCTATTGGCAGACTTCATGCCCTCAATGGCTACAGGCTACTCCCTAGGCTGTGACCATTTGAAAGGATTATGTCAGCTTGATGAAATTAGGAAACGCCCAGCTAATCCGTAAGGCAAACTTTTTGGGTGTGTGTCACTGACTTATGGGCTAGTAAATGAGGGATGAATACCACCCTGTGTGTGGATGACCCAACCAATAGACTAGATGCTTAGACTAGGTAAAAAAGGAAGGAAGAAGGAAGATAATTACAGCTTCTGAGAGAGTGTTGATAGAATGGCCTTTCGAAGGCACAATTACAGTACCAGCTAGGTGGTAATACCTTGCAGGGTTGGGACAAGGTTCTTCAGAAGGCTGTATATGTTTCAAATCCACAACCAATATATGGCACTATTTCTTCCTTAGCCAGAATCTACAGGTCCAGGAATCAAAGAGTGGAGATAGGGATGATACCACTAACCATCACTCCTAGTGACCCAGTAGCAAAACCTGTGCTTCCTGTTCCTGCAACCTTATGATCTGCTTGCCTAGAAGTCTTAAGTCCAGAAGGAGAGAAAGCTTCTATCAAGAAGCACAACAATAATTCCATTGAACTGAAAGCTAAGGCTTCCTCTTGATCATTTTGGCCTCTTTGTGCCTCTAAGCCAACAAGCTACAAAGAGAGTTATTTCAGTATTGGCAGGAGTGATTGATCCATACTACTAAGGGGAAACTGGATGAGTATTCCATAATGGAGGAAAGGAGGAATATGTTTGGAATGCAGGAGATCCTTTAGGGTATTTCTTAGTATTACCATGCTCTGTTCTTAAAGTCAATGGGAAACTACAACAACTCAATCTAGACAGAAGACAAATGGCCTAGAACCTTCAGAAATGAAAATGCGGGACACCCCTCCAGGAAAAGAACCAAGACCTGTTGAGATGCTCACTGAAGGAAAAGGAAATACAGAATGGGTGGTAGAATAAGATAGTTGTAAGTGCTAGCTATGACCATGTGACCGGTTACAGAAATGAGGATTATAATTAGAATTTCTTATAGCATCAGTATGCTTGTACACACATACACAACACTGGTAACTCTAATATTGGAACTTGATACATTATAATATTTAAGTAATTGAATGTCAGGAAAATAAGCATCTTCCAATGAGGAACTCAGTTTTCTATTCTGGGGAGGAATTTATTACATTTCCATTTGCACTCAGGGTAGTTGCATTATGTTAGGCATAATTAGGACTTTGTCTATTGTACATGGAGATTAAATATGGTTTAAGGAAACGTGTCTGTTTTGGAAAGTTGACAAGGAGTGGAATGTGTCTGTTGAAAGGATTATGTCAATTTGATGGGATCAGAAAATGCCCCCATTAACCCATAGGACAGAGTTTTGAGGGGTGTACTATTGACATATGGGCCAACAAATAATGGAAGAACACCTATCAGGGTAGATTGGCAGTTTAAATGAGATAAAAAGGAAAGAAAAAGGAGGATTACTGCAGCTTCTTCTTCTGAAAGAGTTCCCTCCTGTGCCATTGTCTTGCTCCTGTCTTCATCTCATCAATCTCCATCATGGATTTGCTCATCCTCAGCTCTACAGAGTCACCTTCGGATGCTGATCCACAGCACAGACTCATGCCAGCTGCAGTCTCAGATTGTTCTTTTTCATGTCTGAGCAGCCCCCAGACTCTCCAACTCTCAGAGGTAGTCACTTGGACACTCTTTGGACTTGTACGCCATCCTAACAAATTCTTATATATATATATATATATATATATATATATATATATATATATATAATGAAATCAGTCACTGTGGGGGGGGGGGGGTCCTCTGAGGGATGATCTTTTCCCCAGGCCCTTCCTCTCCTGCTTTTTGCTGCCCTGTTGTCATGAGGGAGCAACTTTACTCCCCCATGCCCCTTTGCCATGATGTTCTGCCTCACCTCAAGCCCGCAGCCATAAAGTCAGCCAAACATAGACTGAAATCTCTGAAATTATTAACCAATATTAACTAACAGAATTAATTAATAGAAGCAGGATTGCTAGGTCAAAGAGGAAACTCATAAGCATAATGCTTTGTAAGTAACACTGATGCCCAGTGCTACCCCAGGAATCATTACATTCACTGGCTTACTTAAGCTAAAAAGATATTCACTGTATTTTATAGATAGGGAAGAGAGGTGTAAGCAATAAACAGCTTATGCTACAACCAGGCCCCAAGAACATCTCTCTTGTTCCCATATCCTTTTTACTCCAGCTGCGGCTTTAAAATTGGGTTTAAACAACCCTTTTCCTGCTCTCCAACATGAACTTAGGTTAATCTCTGGACTTTCATTCCCACATTGATTTTGAAATCAATATAGTTTGGACCCATGGAAGGTATCACATGAATCCTTAGCATAAAAATAAATATAATCACCATCTGTGGGGAAAGTCATTGAGTTGCTTTCTTTTTCCAGTAGGGAAATAAGTACAAGACTTTTCTACTCCTACTCTCAGCTCCCAAGTCCTGTCCTGAATCACTAACATATGGGACATGCACACGAAGGTGCTGGATTACTCTCTTGCCTACAGAGCCTTTCGACACCTAAACTTTACCACCACCCTCAGCCCAAATATGCACATAATACAGTTATGATACGTGGCACTTTTTAGCCTTTCAAATATGAAAATCCTAACTAAATAGTCTTAGATTTTTAGGTTCTGATAAAGTAGGTGGTAATGTTTTCAGTCTTGAGTGTGAGAACCCCCTGCAATAACCTTAGGTATGTCCAAAGGTTTTGATCCCATGGTTTGGAAACTACTTCACTTAGGAATAATAATGGTCACAGGCACACAAGGAGTTTAGCAACAACAAAAATAACACAAAGCAGTGAAGGTAGAAATCCATGTCCTAGATATTGCTCAATGGAACTTACCTTCCAACTATTCTTTGCCTTCATCTTTCCTCTTATATTAAGGGTGTGTTTGTGTGTGCATGTGTGCATGTATGTGTGTGTGTGTGTGTGTTTAACACTGTTACACCTTCAATCTGAGCCCCATGCATGGCAGGTAAGCACTCTTCCACAGAGCTACATTTTCAGCCCTGCATATGTTCTTTTTATCAAACTGTAATAAACTCACCCAGGTGGCATTATATAATGAAGACTTTGGTTCTACTCACTCCTAGCCACAATTTTATTAACTCTCTCACTTTGGTAAATTAAAATTCATTATTGCAAAATGGAAGTAATATATACTTTATCTAAATGCATGTGTGTTAGTTTTCTGTCACTGTAATGAATATCTATCAATTTGTGGGAAGAAAACGTTATTTTGATTCACTATTTTGGAAATTCCAGTCCTCAATCGATTAAATATATTACTTTTAGGCTCCTGTCATGATATGGGGATAGCATATCATGGCAGTGGAGTGTGATAAAGCTAAACCACTCCCTTCATGGCCAGGAAGGAAAAGAACGAAAGAAAACAAGTCCCATAACCCTCTTCAGTGACACGCCCCTAATGACCTGAAGACCTGCTACTAGGTCCGACCTCTTAAAGTTTCACCTACATCCCAGTAGAGCCAAGCTGGGAATCAAACACTGGACATATAGGCCTTTGGGCAATATTCCAGATCTAAATTGTGACAGTGATCAAAAGCATGTGTTGTGAAATCTAAGTGCTTTAGAAATATCTTCTGAGGGGCTGGAGGAATGGCTCAGTGGTTAAAGCACTTGCCTAGCAAGCACTACATCAAGCTCCAAGTACCTAAGTTCAATTCCCCAGCGACACATAAGCCGGGTGTGGTGGCACACACCTGTAATCCCAGCACTTGGGAGGCTGAGGCAGGAGGATTGCTGTGAGCCCAAGGCCAGCCTGGACTAGAGAATGAGACCCTGTCTCAAAAGAAAACAAAAAGAAATATCTTCTGTGTTCATCTGGCCATGTCACTTGTTAGTTTAAAATACTTTATTAGCTCCCAGTGTGCTCTGGTTTAAGGAGAAACCCTTAGATTGGATTACAAAGTCCTTGGCCATGTCCTTAAACTTCCCAGGCACAGAAACCTAGATCCCTATTTTCCTTCCCCCTTCACCAACCTAACAGTCCTACATCCTGAAGTCTGGCCATTCTCCCAGGTAGCTGGGCCTTTAGTCTTATTTCCAGAGTGCTCGTATCATCATGCTGTGCATGCCACTATTTGGTACAGTGAGGTCCACATAGCCATAAGGGAGCGCTGTGCACCCTGAGGTGACCACGGCCATCCACTGAGGAGATGGCAGCAGGGACCATTCCTCACCCACATCATGTCTCTCATCATCTTGGCAGATCCATTTGCATTATACAGTCATGATGATGAATAACAAATGCTTGGGAATCAGCTAGAATCGATGTGTATTCAGTACACTGGACTACTGGAACAAAACTGATCATGTTGTAACATGACCCTAATGTTGTTAGGAGTTTCTTGGGTTTTTCTGAACGTTTAGTCTTATGAGAACTGAAAGGCTGTAATCAGACCACTTTTAAATAGGGTTAATCTTCACATGTTGGTAGAAGGGGTAGGATACAACTGACTGAGACATCTGTCACCTTTTACCCTTGGCAAAGTGAAGCAGTAATTAGCCATAGCTACTCCAAAAAAGAACACCTGGGCAGGCAAATGTCCCCAGCTGGTGTACTGAGACTGAGCCAGGGAAGGCCTTTCTCATTAATTTTTTTTTTTTTTTTCTGAAATAGGATCTTGCTAAATCACCCAGGCTGGGCTCAGACTTACAGTTCTCCTGCCTCAGTATTTCAGAATGCTGGGATTACAAGCATCACCATATTCAGCTGTTACTAAATCTAAATCTTTTAACAGTAGATCTTTGTCAGAGGATTTTGCTCTTCAAGAGACGTTTGGCAACGCTTGCTACAGGTTCCTAGTGGGCAAGGACCAAGGATGCTGCCAAACACCCCACAACGCACAGGACAGGCTCCTGCAACAAAGCATAATGAGAACAGCAGTAGCCTGGGACACAAGGAGTACTATTCTATATGACTCTCGTTTGGGGGATGTTTTCTCGGTTTCCAGTACTTTGAACTGTATTTAGCTGGGCACAGTGCCCCTGCATGTAGTTCCAGCACTTGAAAAGCTGAAGTGGGAGAATCATTCGAGCCCAGGAGTTTGAGATCAGCCTGAGAAATACAGAGTCCCTCTCAAAAATAAAATGCTCTTGAAACAAGAACACATATTCGGTGTGCATCAATGAGTCGTTGCTCACAGCTTTCCAAACTTGCCAACATGCCCTCCAGCTCCACAGCTTGTCATGTGCTAGGTTGTACCTGTTGAGTTCTTTCTCTCGCCAATTCCTTCTCATCCATCAGGCCTCAGTTTAGGTGTCGTCCCTCTCAGGGGATGTGCCCCTTGTGTATTCGTGCAGCTATGAGAATAGTTACTGTACTTCAACAGAAAGAATGACTTCCCAGTCAGTTTTCCCAGCATGCAGTAAGCACACTGTGGCATGAATGCGGGCTTGGGCACAAACATATTCCTAGTGCTTCACATGGGACGAGGCATACCCACACCCAATAAACAAAGGCACACTTAAAAGGTCTATAAAATGTGGGGGCTGCTAGGAGACGGCCAGAATTCAGGCTTTTGCAAATAGTCTGTCTCTTCTCCTTTGACATCACCAGTGTTGCCAGAAGTAACAGCACATCTGCTTCTCGAGTGTGAGAAAACATAAAAAACTAGTTCTGGGAATCCTGTATGAAGTCAAGTGAGCTGAACCTGGAAATCTAGCTTACTGAACTCCATGTGACTCCATGCATTTATCTATTTTAACATCTGTCTTTATTTTCTGGTACCAACAACAGAGTAACATGGACTGGGTGAGCAATGATGAGAAGTTATTTTGGTTCCAGTTCCAGGGGCTGATGAGGGCTTTCTTGCTGGGAGAGTTCCAGTGAATTGCAGAGCACCACCTGGCAGGAGCCAGGGAGCCCCTGGGTCTGTGGGTCTCTGGTCTCTCTGCCTTTTCTTATAAAGCCACCTGGATTCACTCACAGAGGCTGCATCCTATTAATCTCATATAATTCTACTTGTTCCTCGGCAACAACCTCCAAAAACCATAGTCAGGTTAAATTTCTACCCTCTTAAAACCTCACAGCAGGGATTAAATTTCATCACATAAAGGCCTTGGGGGACACTCAAACCACATCCAAATCACAGCATCCTTTTAATTTTTGTGCTCAGGGCTCTGCAAACTATAGTTCATGGGCCAAGTCTATCCCATTGCCTGTTTCTGTACAGCCTGCAGGACCCTCTTCCAGATACCAGGAGCTTTTACCCCCTATCCTTTGTTTCTAAATAAATAGCTGTTACTCAAAAAGGCCCATAAAAATAGTTTTTAATTTTAATTGTGGTATATGTACACAATAGAATACTACTCGTCTGTAAAGACAAATGGGTTTGAGGCTTTTGTAGGTAAATGGAGGCAACTTAAGACCATAATGCTCAGTCAAGTGAGTCAGTCACAAAAGGTTAAATATTGAATGATTTCTCTAATATGAGAAACACAGATTAAAGTCATTTCATAGAACTAAATTGGGGGGATAGTGGGAACTAGTGGGAAGGGTGAGGGTGTGGGAAGGTCATAAAGGGTGGGGGAAGGATTTGTAATTTTGATGCAATATATATATATGCACAAAAGTCTCAAGTTCAATGTAAACATTATATATCACATATATACATATCAATAAAATGGGGAAAATAATTTTTAATTTTTTAATGGTTACATTTTAAGTTATGTAAGGATTTATTCAATATTCTGAAGTTTCACCTGCTGGTCTACAAAGAGTGAAGTATGTACAATCTAGTCCTTTATAGAAAATGTTTGCAGGCTCCCTAACCTAGCTTTTTAGTAAAGATGGCTTTTAAGTGCTCCAATCTGGTTCCTGTGCATGCTACATACTGCATTCGCAGATTTTTGGGAGTCCATTTAATTAAGGGCAAACAGCTCAGGTTTGTAATAGCCAGTATTAGCAGGGTGTTAGCCGGTGTTAGAGATCATGAGCCCTCGGAAGTCCTCCTGGCAGCCTGAAGGTTTTGACTGGCAACAGTTCTCTTACTACACTCAACACAGCTTATCCTCTTAGTCAAGGCCTCTTGCACTTTCTATTTAAGATCATAAGTATAAAATCAACTGCACATTTCAAGTTAACATCACAGGGTAACCCCACAGATTCTTTAAAGATGACAGTTGTCTTTGCTATTAAACTTTGCATAAATAACAAACTGAGGCAGATTGTCTTACACTTAATGGCTAGTACCAAAAATATTAGTCTATGAGTTTAATTTAGCTCATTGCTTCTATATTTAATCTTAAACTTTGCTGGAGTTATATAACCATATAGTTAACAACATATTTGCCAGCTCAGATCAGCACAGTAAGTAGATGATGTAATATCAGGACACAGAAGAGACCCTTTATCTTGAAGAGACTGGAGATGGGGTGCTGCCTGTGGGAGCCACACGTTGTTTGTCCCCTCAGACACAACTCCCTACAGAGTTGTGTCTGATACATTAGCAGGGATCTCAGGTCCAAATCAGTTTAAATTTGTTTCTCTGCTTTCATCCCTGGCTAACCCGCCCCTGCTCCTAGTTATGCCTTTACCTAATTTATGTCCTATTTTAGCTAGACTTAGGTAGAGATAGAAAGACAGAGAAACATATCACATTCAAAGGATTAAAAAATAATAATTTCAAACTTCTCAATAGTAATTCCGGAAGCTTGAAAACAATGGAGAAATGCATTAAATTTGAGGATAATTTATTGCCAAACTGTAATACTCACCTAGCCAAACTAGTAATAGAGGAACTCAAAGGTTAGAGATGTGATATTTTTCAAGAATTCGCCTCTCATGTGTATGTCCTCAGCAAAAAGTAATGGAGGATTTGTTTCCCTCTAAATTAAGGAATAAACAGAGACCAGGAAGGTACTCATAGGGTACCACACAGAGGGTAGGGAATCCTCAAGAAGCAGTGGCAAGAAGTCTCAGGACACCAGCAACCAGTTGGTTGCTGGTATAATGAGCAGGACTACATGAAGATCCTGGAAATACACTACCAAGAGAAAGATAAGCACATGCATCACCTGCTGCTCATGAAGCTACTGATAGGAGCATTTATACTGAAAATGGAAACTTTGGGGATAAATAAAAAATAGGTTCCCAGAAAGCTAAGCCTCCTCAATTTTTTTAAAATGTAAGTAATTATAAACTCCAAGGAAAGAAACAGATTATTTTTAACACAGAAATATGATCATAGGATACTACACAGTTCAGCTAAGAGTAACATTTACAAAGTCCACATGATGAAAAACTACATATTGATTTAACCAAAAATTGTGATGTACAGATGTTCCTCAACTTACAAAGGGGTTACACTCCCAATAAAACCACTGTATGCTAAAAATACTTGTAAGCCAAAAACGCATTTAATATATCCAACCTTCCAAAAACCACAGCTTAACCTAGCCTACTGTAAATGCACTCAGAACACTTATATTAACCTGTTTTGGGGCAGAACCCTCTGACACATGAAGCCTATTTTATAATAGAGGCTGAATACATTATATAATTTATTGAATTTAAAAAAAAAAAAACACGAGTAACACAGCACCCGTAGAGTGCTCGTTGTTCACCCATTGACAGTGTGGCTGACTGGTGGTGGCAGCTCATTGCTGCCGGTAAGTATCGCGAGGAAGTATGAGCTGCGTGCTGCTACCTTGGGAAGAGACCACATTGCAAGTATGAATGCCACTGAATGTGTATCAATTTCATACCATTGCAAAGAAAAAAGGTCGTAAGTTAGGCCCTTGTGCACACAGCCATGTGGAATTAGAAGGACAGTGAGGAACTCTGTGTGAATGGTGAGTGTGTGTGTGAGCATATGGGAGGGTAAGTACAGGTTGAAATCACCTGCACTGGAAGGAGGTCTGCAGATACCAAAAGAAAAAAATCAAGAAGGACTGAGGTTGTAGCTCAGCAGTTAAAACACTTGCCTGGCTTGCACGAGACCCTGGGTTAATTCCGCAGCATCATACAAAGATTATCTGAGTGGGGTGGTGCTCACCTGTAACCCCAACACCCAGGAGACTGAGGCAGGAGTACTGCCATAAGTTTAGGCCAGCCTGGGCTACATAGTGAGCTCAACAGAAGCCTGGACTCAGAATAAGACCATGTATGAAAGAAAGAAAGAAAAGAAAGGAAAGAAAGAAAGAAAGAGAGAGAGAGAGAGAAAGGAAGGAAGGAAGGAAAGACCATCAGAGAAGCATGAAAGAAAGAAAAAGAAAAATTTTTTCCGACAAAACAGCTCCTTAGAAACTAAGGAGGCTAGCAGAAGAAATAGCTGAGTTTAAAGTAGGTGCCTCTGGGAATCAGGGATCAGTAGTGGGGAAGGATAGAGCCAAGCAGAGACCGGTTATTTTCCTGTAAGCCCTATTATAGAACATTTTTACGTTTAAAACTAAGAACATGAAACTGGGCATAGGGGCGCATGCCTGTATTCCCAGCACTCTGGAAGACTGAGGCAGAAAGATTGTGAGTTTGACTTGACTTAATGATACCCTATCACAAAATTAAAAAATAAAAAATGGATGGGAATGTAGCTTAGTGCAAAGGCCCTCGCTTCTGTCCTCAATATGCACAATTTTGTTAATTATGAAAGAAAGACACTCCTCATGCTCTTCCTTTGGCCATGGTGTCTGAGCAAAACATCAGTCTCCTCTAGTAGTGCCTTCTTTCTATAGATGTCTAAATATTAGACTGCGTCAGAGCTATCTATCCAGAGCCGCGTCTCCTCTCAGGCCATACCCTCACTCCCTAACGATATTGCCTAGTGATTGCACATTTATACACAGCTCTTGATCTGGATGCTGTCCCCACCCTTATCCGTCAATTGGATACCTCCTCTTAGGTGTGTGCAGCCACCTGAAGCCCACCATACAGAAGAGGTTCTCCTCGTCTTGGCCCTGAAGCCCATTCCTTCCTTGCTCTTTTTCTAGCAAATGTCACTGTCGCCTACTCAAGTTCAAACCAAACCCTGAGATGTCCTCTTTAATTTTTCCATTGCTTTCATCTTCAGTACCCATGTTTTATGTTCTTCTGTCTCTGCCTTTAAAATGCATTTTGAATCTAATTAATTCTCTCAAAAAGCACTGCTACCACGAGCCCAAGCCACCACTCATGTAGACCTCTACATTACTGCACCCCCAGCTTCCATTCGTATCAGCCTCACATGCTGCCACTCCCCCTCATGTGTGCACCACTTGGTGGCATTAGCTAGGCAGGGACAGGGGAGGGCACTGCTTCTATGGGTACATTATCCAGCTGACACAGCCTTTCAGAACTCACACGTGTAAAGGATTCACCAAAGCTGATGGCTTTCTGTAAGTCCTTCCCTAAAGGAGGCCAATGTCTGTGGTTCTGGTTCTGACCACACTGACCATCTTTGTCTGGTTAACATGTCACATGTTTTCCCATTCAGAGTCTTTAATTCTTTTATCTAGACAGCCCTTCCCTCCCTGTTTCAGAGACACTGCTTCTCCTCTGTTAGGACTCAAACGAAATGTCATCTTCTCACTAAGTTGCCCAGGTTGGCCTCTAACTACTGATTCCCTTGCCTCAATGGCCCCCCCAAATGCTCAGATTATAGGTATGCACCACCATACCTGGCTTAGAGTAAAGTTTATTGCTCCCTTGCACCCATACCAATCAGAATAGTATGGGACCCTGCGCCATAGTGTCATTCAGGGCTCCTTCTTTCTTGCACTCTCCACACATGGCATACAAGATCTCTACGCAGAGGAAGAAAAAGAGCATGAAGCAGGCATACTTGCTAACTCTGGTCACAGTCCATTGGTGAGAACTAGTCATAAAGCCCAACTTAAATAAAAGGTCCTAGGAAATGTCATCTATCTGTGTATTTAGGGAAAGGAAGTAGTTGTTGATAACCACGCAGCTAGCACCCCTCCCCCCCGCCAGGTATATGATAGGAACCACTCTCCCACTCCATTCCCCCTCCCTACCCACCTCTGCAGCACAGAGCAACCTGGTCAAGCCTTTCTGCTGCTCAAAAGCCTTTAATAACTTTCCATTGTACTTACTGTGAAGCCCTAAATCTTCCCCATGACCAAAGAGGCTACCGGGTAAGCATGTTCCCTCTTCACACTGAGTTCCAGCTATGTGCTCACTGGGATGTGCCGACCTTCTCTTCACCTCACAAATCCTGCACAGGTCGTTCTGTCCACTTGAGTAAAGTGCTACCTGCCCCATTCACAACCTGGTATCTGCTCATCGCACTGCAGCAGGCACCATAACAGCCCCCAGGGCGTCTGCATGCCAGCCTCTAACTCTGTAACTGTATTTGGTTACACAACTGGAAAAAAAGATAAAGTTGTAGATGGGGTTAAGGTTACAAATTACCCAGACTTAAAGTCGGGAAGTGATCCTGGATTATTCAGTGGGCCCCTTGTAATTAGAAGTGTCCTTATTAGTAGAAGAGGGAGTGAAGGAGGTGTCACTATGGACACAGGCTTGAGTGAACAGTTGTTTTAAAAAACAAAAAATGGAAAGGAATTTTATCTGAATTTGAATCTACGCTGTCTGGGTTGTTGAATCCAATTTCATGGAGAAATAGAAGATGAGTTGTTGCTAAAGCAACAGTAATAAATGATAGAATAAAGTGGAAGGCAAGGAATCATGTCAGGGTTGCTTTATCTATGGAGAATCGCTCTCAAGTTCATTCAACTAGGATTGCAGATAATAGGTTTATAATAACTATAGCACCTCAAAATGATCAAAATCAAAATAAAACAAAGAAAAAGGCCTCAACCTGCCATTACTAAGTTTAAAGATAAAAGGGATCCGTGAGCCAAAGAATGTGGACAGCCTCTAGAAGCTGGGAAGTTAAGGAAACATCTTCCCCCCAGAGCCACCAGAAAGCAGCACAGCCCTGAGGCGCCTTGATGGTTAGCCCCGGAGTTCCATTTCAGACTTCTGACCTCTAGAACTAAGAGGACAAATCTGAGTTGTTTTATGCACTAAATTTCTGGAAAATTGTTCTAGAAGGGTATTAACGCAGCATTCCTGACTTCCTGACTCCCCACCAGCTTGTCGTGTTTATCGGCGCCACATCTTCTTTTCTCTGTTCTTCTCTCCTTGCAGGCATGAACCTCAAGCAGCCCCACACCTGCACCGTCCTGGGCAGGGACCTGGCCCTCACCTTCACTTCAGCTAGTCTCACCCTAAACACTTAGGGGTCAGCTGAAGTCCCCAACGCCAGCCTCCCCACCGTCCAGCCCCAAGCTGTCTGCAGCTGGTGAGTTGACAAGCAAAGGAGTCAGGCAAGAGACAGATTTAAAGTAATTTAAAAAAAAAAAAAAAAGGATTCCCTCCATAAAAATGGCCAGACTGAATACTCTCCTTCCATAAAGATTCAGCTTGAGGATTTGACATATCAAAAGTTACTTATCTTCTTTGTAATCCTTAGTTTTTTAAAAAAAACTAGAATAAATGGTCATGTTTTCTTACATAGATTTTTAGAAGAATCAAATGAAATAAATGAAACAATTAGCATAGTGCTTTGCATAGATTAAGCATGACAATTGCCATTGTTATTGTTGCCACAATATGGATCCTGATTGTTCCAAACATCACTTCCATGGTATATGCACAAGATCCACTACATTTAGGCAAACCCAGAATCTCTAAATAGTTAGGCCTTTAATATTTCTCAGTAGTTTATATTCAGCAGTTTCTGTTTATTTTTCAGTGATATAATCTCAACAATACAATTTGGGTTTTTTCCAGTATTATAATGTGTGTGTGTGTGTGTGTGTGTGTGTGTGTGTGTGTTTATGCATGCACATGTGTGCATATGTGTGTTTTACTAAGGATTACCCTGGGCCTTCACACTCAACTAAATCCCTGGTCCTTTTTCTTTTTCATCTTTTTTTTTTAATTTTTGAGTGAAAGTCTTGCTAAATCACTAAGTTGCTTAGTCTGAGATCAAACTTCAGTCCTTCAACCCTAACATTGCAAAATGCTGGGATTGCTGGCATGCACTGCTAACAATACAATCTTTATAGACACCACAGTGATTATTAACTAATTATACTGACTAGTTATATGCATGGAGTCCTAAGAAAATGAACATATTAAAAAAATTAATCTGAGCTGCCTGAATTATTGCCCTTTTTTGTAGTCCTGGGAATTATATCCAAGGCCTTTATACAGTCCCCGGTCCATTCTATATTTTATTTTGAGACAGGGTCTTGCTAAGTTGCTAACCCTAACTACGCTGGGCTTGAATTTGTGCTTTTCCATCCTAGAGTGCTGGGATTAGAGGCCTTTACCACTATGGCCAACTTTGCTTTTTTTCCCCCTCATTGTTTAAATACCTTAGCCTCCAACTTACTTTCTGGGCTGCCTTTATGAAGATACTGCCAAAGCAAACTATCAGACCCAAGTTTACCAGAAGCGAAATTTCAGACATATATTGCAATCTCCAACAAATGAAATAAGTGTCTTTCACCATGACAAAGAATGTGGGGAGCTGTAAGTCATCTGAAAGGCCTCATGCCGAGAGGTGTCAGCATGAAAAGGAGCAGACAGCTGCTCCTCTGGGTCGATTTTAGCCACCGCACCTTACAGTGTACCCCATGGCAGCCCGGGGAGGGCCGTCGCTGGCATGTGCCTGAAGAAACACACTGGCATGTCCAGGTGTGCTCACAGAACCACCCCAGACAGCAAAGCTAGCGCTGACAGTTTCAACCCCACGAGGGTTGTGCTCTCAGGCAGGGGAACTCGCCCTAGGGTCAAACTGTGATGTTCAGTTTTTGTCTCTGATAAAGAGTAAACCTGAGCTTAGCACAAAGATTCTGAGCCCAGCCGTTATATAACTATCATCATCCTGGCAATACGTGAAGGGTCAGGGAAGCAGACTGCGGCCCAAGGGTAGCAGTCAAGAAAAGTCTGGACAGTTCCTCACAGGCCACCTCTGTGGCATTCAAACTGGTTAAACTATAACCTACAGTATGAAACATCATGACCTAGTACACACTCATGTGCATATGCCCTACCAAGGCCAGACACTTGCTATGCCTACCACGTACTCTGCTAGCAAAGATTTTGCTATTCATTATTTTATTTTATTCTATCTTATTTTGTTTTTTTCTTCATACTGTTCCCAACCCACTAAACTGAAAATCCAGAGTTTGAAATGTCCTGCTTATAAAAGTTCAATCATGCCTTACTCTTTTTGGGTCTGGCATGTGGCTCAGTGGCAGGGCACATGCTTAGCACATGTGAGGCTCTTGGTCCAGTCCCCAGCCCTGAAGTGGGGAGTGCAGACTCTCTGGCCTACAACCAAAATGGTCTACAACCAAAATGGCCCTCCTCATCGCTCAGAGTCAAAGAAAGTTGAGTGAGAAAGAAAGAGGCAGCCACTGTTAGATTTTAGACAACACTTGTGAGCCAATTCCTCATCTTACAAGATAGCACTACAAATCTTGCCTCTCCTGTGGGATTATTGTGAGGATCAAAGGCAATTCTGTGACAGTGCCAAAGTAGGACAAAGGACTTCACAAATAAACAAGAGTTGTTAACGTTGGATGACAGGTGAGCTCTGCTAACCCACCTGAAGCCTTAAGACCGGAAAAATACCTCTCCCAGAGAGTCAACCACAGAAAATTTCCATATCCACAGAAGATGTCGCCACCCAGGTCCTGATGCTGCTGCCACACTCTGATCATCATTTGGCTTTTACTTTGGTGTGAACCTCACTGCTACCAAAGCTGCCACAACATGGTCCAACAATACATTCAATGAAGCAAACTATCCTTGCCCACATGAGATGGAACGATTACAGAATCAGTACAGATCTAAATGGAAGTGTTAGGAGATGATTCACAGCTACATGAGAGAACCTGAAAGACATTATGCTAAGTGAAATTAGTCATAGAAAGACACATTCTACGTGATGCCATTTATATGAGCCAACTGCTATAATGAAACTGATACAAGTAGAAAATAGAATGGAGGCTGCCAAGAAATGGGGGAAGGGAGAAGTGGGAGTTGTTCAATGAATATAAAGTTCCAACTGTACAATATGATTAAGATCTAAATATATGTTATACAACATATTGCCTAGTCTTAACAGTATAGGGTTGTACATTGAAATTGCAGTTAAGAGGGTGGTTCTCATGCTAAGTGTTGTTAATACTCACACACATGTACACAAAATAAACCAAGCTAAGGAAACTTTTGGAGACTATGGATGTATTTGTCACCTTGATTGTGGCAGTGGTATCATAGGTATATGTATTATGTCCAAATTTAGCAAACTATATACCTTAAATGTGTGTAGTTTTGTACATCAATTATACCTCAATATGGCTTTAAATTTTTAAAATTTTTTAAAAATGTAAAGCATTGTAGGTAAGAGAAGAAATAAAAGGCTCCTGGGAAGAGTACATGGACACCATATAAAAACTGTTAAAGGACTGCTCTTAGAGAAGTATATAACCACACAAAAAACCATCCACCCTAAATACTGACTATATCTGTGGCCTGAAGAGGTCATCCTTAGTAGCCCAAGACACAGGAGCTTTAAAAATATCAGCCACTCAACAAATACTAGTTAATAACAAGTTAGTTCCTCTGCAGAAGGGCAGCTCAAGCAGCAGACAGAGCTCAACTCATGCTTAAGTTGGAGCTGATAAAAAGCTTTGTGCTGGATTTTTTGTCCTTAAGCCGGGGTCAAGGCCAGAGCTCACTTGATGACTCAGGTCACATGGACATGCATTCCTCTTAAGAGCAGACAAATGCCAAACCTGTTTTATGAACATCACAAAAGGGTTTTGAATGCATAGAGATATCTCCCACCTTAAATTTGCATTTTCAAGTGGTCTGGAGAAAATTCTTCAGCTAGAGCTGTGAAGTACCTACATTACCACTGTTACCCTTTTGCCCACTTACCTAAAAAGTGATAACAAGACCTTGGTGGGAGCATATTGATCTAGTTCAGAGAACACCATCTATGCTATGATTCAGTGTCTACCCCCCCCCCAAAAAAAAGTCCTATGTAAATACACAGGATGAACTTTTCCCCAAATAAACTTCAGTTAATCAGAGTTCACTGAAAGATAAAAGCTAAGGACACATATGTGCCTCCTGTCTTTTGCCATGTGATGCCCTGAGCCACCTCTAGATTCTGCCAGGATGAAAGCCATTGCTAGGTGTGGCCCCTGGACTTTCTACCTCCAGAATGAGAAGCCAAAATAAACCTCTTTCTTCATAGAGGCTAAATAGTGATTTTATGTAGTATCCATTTTCTTTTTTCTATTTACACTAAAAAAAATCTTGATGGAATGGGCAGCTGGCTTTTCCCGTGTGCATCACATACAGCATGACGTGAGAGCTCAGTGAATATTAGGTAAATGACAGTAAGTAAGGCCAACCTGGGAATGTGTAAGATCCAGCTAAAAACTTTTATGCTGGCACCCTGACCCTGCATTTCCAAACTCTAGAATTCTGGGCTGGAGGAATGACACAGCAGTTAAAGTGCTTGCCTAGCAAGCACAAGGCCCTGAGTTTGATTCCTCAGCTCCAGCTGGACGTGGTAGCACATGCCTATAATCCCAGCACTTGAAGGATTGTTAGCTTGGGCTACATAGTGAGTTCAGGACCAGACTTGGCTACAGAGAGGGAGACCCTGTCTACAAAACAAACAAATAAAAACTCTAAAATTATGAGAAAGAAATTTCTGTTGTTTATAAAGTACATAGTTTGTGTTGATAAGATCATGTAGGACAGCTCATGGGTCACACCCTGACAAAACCTGAACAGTGAGACACTTTCACAAAAGACAAGAAAGGCATGATGGAGATACAAGCTGGCTCTGTCACTAAGAAGCTGGTGACCTGTGTGACCTGTCACTAAGAAGCGGGTCACCTGGTAATTCTGTGTGACAGTGAGTCTGGGTGACCTCTGTTCCCTCTTTTTTATGAGTTTGGACTTCCTTAATGCCATGCTAGCTCACTCTGTTAGCCTTCTGAAAGCCCAGACTGGTCGGGGCTGTGGGTATACCTCAGTGGCAGAGTGTTTGCCTATCATGCAAAGGGCCCTGGGTTCAATCCTCAGAACCACAAAATCAAAGCCAAGATAGTCTTGTGATCTCCCAGGAACCAAATCTTACCAGGAAAAGAAGTGGGTAGGATGGCATGGATGGACTCATATGAGTTGCCCATCCCTGAAAGGCCTGGAGCTTATGGTGTCTTAGTTATAACAGGAAGACCCACCTCAGCTCAGCAAGGTTCTTGACCCCACAGTTAGAACCCAGGTGCTTACAAGTATGCATCATTGTTGGCACAGGCCCATGGTTGCTGTTCAAAGTTGCAGAGGGGCTGGCTTCATACGGAGGTGTGTCAATTCCCACACTGCTTACAGCTTTCATCATGTGCCCAAAGCCTGTCCAAGACCTTTATCCTGGACATCATGCCAGGTTCCAACATAACAGAACATTTCTGTCCAGAAAGTGAAAGAAACTAGCCTTATTTTGCAAACCTCAGAGCTGCTCTGCTAAAAATTAAGCCTGTTTTTAACTCTTTTGAGAAAATTCCCAGAATATAACAGAGATACATATATACCCATGTTCATAACAGCCCAAGTAATAGCCATAATGTGGAAGCCACCAAAATACTCATGAACAAACCAATCGATACATAAATTGTGGTATTTATACACAATGGAATACTACTCATCTATTAAGACAGATAGGTTGGAGGCTTTTGTAGGTACATAGAGGCAACTTGAGACCATCATGCTTAGTGAAGTGAGTCATAAGCAGAAGGTAAAATATTGAATGGTTTCTTTGATATGAGAAACCCAGATCACAATTATTTCATAGAACTTAATTTGAGGAATAATGAGAAATGGGGTGGGGGAGTGGAAGGACTGAAGAAAGAATAGGATTTGTAACTTTGCCACAATATGTGTATGCACAAAATACTCAAGATCAACGTAAGCTTTATGTATTGCACTTACACATATCAATAAAAGGGGGGAAGAAAAAAATCAAGCCTGTGAACAATGTCCTTTCATTTTGGCTACTGAAAGGATTCAGATATAGCTGATCTGTTTGAAAGTAATTGGCCCCAGAAGCTGGGTCCTGACATGGAAATGGCCATGCAGAAGTACATGTCGAATTTATTTTAAAGTAGCTACAGAGAGTTATGCTCTCGAGTGAGAAGATGGGCAGTGCCACAAAGACCTCAGCTTGGATACCCTTTTAGGCAAACAAGAATTACTCTTGGGGTTCAGAGAAATAGAGTGATTACTGACGCTTATCAACATTTTACTAAGAAGTTACTTTGGTCTCCTTACCCTTGTAGATGATTAATGTTCCCTCAGATCCTTTGATTACATAAGAATTTAAACTAGGCTCCCATCCAAGGCAATGTTGGGAGCCATCTGTATTAGAGGCCCCAGACCTGAGACATAAGCAACTCCATCTTGGCTCAAGTCTACCATGCTTGGTGCTGCTGAAGAGAGAGCAGCCAACACCCTGGGTCCTACTAGAAAAAGGTTTTATTGATGCTACTATTTTGAAATTAATATCCTCGACAATCAACCTATCCTGGCACATCATTTGTTATCTAACTTTATTGTATGTATATACCTCATTACATATGCACAGTGTTGAAATCATGTCTTTAGTCTTCACTTAGCATCAGTGAGCATCACATTATGTTCCTAGTAGGTGCACAATGATATTTGTTTAATCAAGAAACTGGAATTTTGTCAAAGACTTTCCTTCTCTTAAACGTTCTCCAGGTTCAGCTTGATTCTGTCCATTTGTCCTCTGATTTAAATCAGAAAAACCCATCACAATCCAAAGAAAACAACAAGATTCAGAAGCAGCAATTACATAGAACAAAGATTCCCTGGGAAAACATTCCAGATGACAAGATAACATGTTGAGGTCAGGCAGGTGGCATGGGCCTGTAATCCCAGCACTATGGGAGACACAGGCAGAAGGATCACAAGCCCAGCCTGGGAGATGAGTAACTTAATGAGACCCTTTTTCAAAATCAAAAATAAAAATGGGCTCAAGGTGAAGGCCTGGGCTTGAGAGAAAGAAAAAGAAAGAGAGAGAGAGAGAGAGAGGAAGATAGAAAAAGACAGACAGACAAAGGAAGGGAAGAGAAAGAAATGAAATATGTTGGGGAGGATTTTTATCTAAAGTGAAAAGATCCTGAGGCCAAGCAACTACTCTAGCACTGTAAACTGAATCATGAGGCATTGTTAACTGGGAGGTGACCTTAACATTACCTGGAGCTAATTAAGGCTGTAAAATTGTAAAAGTTACAGTGGAATTCATCTTGAAAGACTACTTTTTAAGAAATAACTTCCAGAAAATAAGATGAGATCAAATAATTTTAAGGGTTTGCTACCAACAACACAGATACTATACCAAGCCCAGTGTTACCTCATAGGGGATTCCATAGTTTAGCTTTGACGGACTCATGCATTTTTTTATGTGTTGTCTCTGGTAAATACTTCAGCATTAATCTTGGTCAGGGTCTAGTTTTTCTCACTTTCGAACTAATTAGGCTTCTAAAGTAACTGAAGAATGCAATAACCTGATATGGCCAATTTATATTGTTACTAATTATAAAATTAGGGCCAGAGGGCATGGCTCAGTGGTTAGAGTGCTTGCTAGCATGCACAAGGCCATAGGTTTGATCACCCAGCACCACATAAAAAGTAGCTGGGTGTGATGGTACATGCATGTAATCCCAGCACAGGGAGGCTGATGCAGAAGGATAGCGGCAACTTCAAGGCCAGCCTGGGTAAGTTCAGGAGCAGCCTGAACTACAGAGCAAGACTTTGTTCCTCCCAAAATTACATAAAATTGTAATATTGTACCCCCTGTAAAATGTATTTTAGCAATCAGTTCTTGGGCCACTGGCATACATATTAATGTCTATATACTATATGTGCTACATATTTTATTTTGTTTATATCTTGTAGTAACTCACAGATAATATGAATTACAACCCTTATTTTCTAGGAAACTGAGACTTATAAGATGGATTTTTCAAGCACCCTGAAGGTCATCCAATGTCTTGTATTCTCCCGCTCATTGGTAAATACGCTCTGAGTAATGACTGTTAAATTTCCCATCCGTTTCATATTTTTCATTTAATATAAGTAAACTAATATTCTGGATTTATATTAACATGTCAGATTCTTGTGAGATTGCTTGACCTACCAAGTTTCTGCAACTATACCACATCAATCCAGTTTTCAAAACATGCAAAGCAGGAAATGATGACCTCAAATGCTCCAAGCCCTACCTCAACTTTTCCATTCAAAAGGCAACAGGCTGTTAGGACCATTTTTCTGTGGTTGTGAGCTTTTCATCACTGTGACAGAACACCTGCGAAAATCAACTTAAAGAAGGTAGAGTTATTCAGTCTCCTGGTTTCAAAGGTTCCCATCCATGGTCAGCTGACTCCTTTGCTTTTGGAATCATGGTGAGGGAGAATCATCATGGCAGAAGGTGCAGCAGAGGAAATCTGGGGAACTCATGGCTAACAGAAAGCAAGAGGAAGTCAGGAAAGGCCTGGGAACAAGATAAGCACTTCTGGTGCACGTCCAACTTAAGCCTCATCTCCTACAGTCTATTCATTTATGAACCCATCCATGAAATAATCCACTGACGAGATCAGAGCTTTTATGACCAAATTACTTTCCATTGCTATGAATATTGTCATTTTGGACACTTAGCCTTCAACACAACAGCTACTTGGGGATAGCCAGACCCAAACTATAGCACCACTCAAACACACTTTGAACCTGTACTGCCCGTGAGGTCATCAACCATAACAAAAACCAGTGTCCTTTGAGGGTTCATGAATTTTATTAATTACTCCACTCTGTTTCCTGGGTGGCTTAATATAAGAAAATGCTGGCAACAGACCAGACATTAAACAAGAAGAGATCTTTTGATCATACTGGGCAAATGTGGAGTTCTTTAATATCCTACTCTTAACTTCCTTTCCTTAGCTTCTGACCATGAAAATCCATTTCTCAACCAATTACCATCCCTTAAATTCTATTACTCAGTTGCCCAAGTCAGTCTCAAGTGTCACCTCGAACCCTTCCCCTCTCCCATGCATCACTAAATGTCACATGCCCTCCTGCTCAATGTTACCTGAGTACACCCATCATGTTCCCCTTCTACGTATCCCTTCTTCAGGCCAACAGCATCTCCTGCCATAACTCACCTATACCATCTGGTCTGCATCCTTGGGCCTGCCTAAGTTATTATTTTCTACTTAAAATCAGAAGGCCTTTCAAATGGGAAATCTGCTATTCTTCTTCCTCCCTTCATTGTTTCCTGCTGCCTTCTATGCAAAGTCCAAACTTCCCACATTTTCTAATTACCAATTTCACACTTAATCGCCTTTATGATATGGTTTTATAACTTACAGGAAATTGCTAGGCATCAAGAAAAGAAATGGGACACAGACCAGCAGATTATTCTCATCTAGTCTCATTTCCTCAATACTTTATTTTCATAAAGTCTTATTCTTGATTTAAATCAATTTAAATATGTAAATAGAAAAATTATAATGCAAGCCTAGTTTTAAAATATCCATTTAGTTACAATTTCAAAAAGCACATTATTGTATTATAACTTAGTCAATGCATATTCATTAATTTTATTGATATGTTAATTACTATAGTTGACATAGTGCATGCACCAATGAGTAAATCAAAGTCCTTTTCTTCTTGGATTTTACCTAGTGCTTAGGATGAGTCAGATCATAAACCCACCAATAAATACTAACAGATTAGACATATTCTAAAGAGAAACAAGGCTAGACAGACACATGGCACGCACCTGTAGGCTTAGCACTCAGGAATCTTAAGTGGGAGAACCACTTGAGCCCAAGAGGTCAAAACTACCTTACTGACTAGGTATCATAGGAAAATTTTGACAGTTTTACTCACAAAAATTCAAGATAGAAAGAAAAGGAGAGGAAAGGAAAGGAAAAGAAAGGAGGGGGAGGGGAGGGGAGGGGAGGGAAGGGAAAGGAAGGGAAGGGAAGGGAAGCAAAGCTGGGAGCCTTGGTTACTTTTTTCATCGCTGTGACTCAATACTTAACGTGCACAAATTATAAGAGGAAAAGTTTATTTTTAGCTCACAGTTTCAGAAGGTCACAGTCCATTCATGGGTGGCCAGCAACACTGGAAGGACATGGCAGAGGTGGAGGTGGGGGCAGCTCCTAAAAACATAACAAACAGGAAGCCAAGTCAAATCAAGTCCAGTCAAGTCCCCAAAGGAAGGAAGGAGACAGAGAAGGACGAAAGGAGGGACGGAAGCAGCATATATCTTTACGTGGCCTGTCACAATGATCTGCCCTTTCTGGGTCCAACTCAGTGGTCTGGCTCTTCCAGGTTTAAGCCCCTACCACACGCCTGTAATTCAACCCTTACACCTGCAGTCTGTAATCTGCCACATGCCCGTCTTCCACCACATACCCATAATGCACCATATGCCCATAATCAATCCCTCAAGACCAGACCCCCATTTCCTAATGGCCCAGGGTTTCATAGATAATCTATCATCCAAATGCATGCCACTTTGGGGGAACATTTCAAATCCAAACCACAATACAGGACAAATGATAAGGGTGACATCATGTTGGATGGGAGGGTGGTCCCATATGGAACTAGGTGGCTAGCAAAAGGTGCATCTGGTTTTGCTTGTGTAGGGGTGGAAGATATGAGTGATGCTTTTCCCACCTATTAAGAAAGGTCATGGCCAACACCCTTGTTAAAAGACTGGTTAGGACTAGGACATAGCTCAGCGGTTAGTGTGCTTGCTTACAGAGCAGAAGTTCTTGGGTTCAATTCCCCAGCACCACACAGTCTGGGTGTGGTGGTGCATTCCTGAAATCCCAGCACTTAGGAGGCTGGGAAAGGATGATTGCCATGAATTTGAGGCCAGCCAGGGCTACATAGTGAGCTCAGAACCAGCCTGGACTAGAGTGACAACCTGTCTCAAAAAAAAAAAAAAAAAAAAAAAAAAAGGTTGCACAAGAAAAAAAACAAAGCAAGACAGATGGTTTTGATCACAGTTTTACATGACATGGAAAACTTCAGAGTGAAGACCCAAAGAGGCAGGAGAACTGCAGAACCTTGTGCAGAGATTCAACGAAGCGTGGACAGTTGTGTAGAGATGTGATGGACAGACGGGAGCGACCTACTAGGAGTAGATGGGGACCACACAGCTGGACCTGCCTAGGTTCTTTGTGAAGCAGCATTTCTTCCTCTTAGTGATGAGGCAGGACCCTCTCAGGAATGGGAGTCACATGGCCTACAAGATGGTAGGTCTGAGAATTTTTTCATTGACAACTTTTCTACAGAGTGGCAGACATAATTTAGGGTAATATTGTTAGATTTTATTGTTAGGGGGGAAAGGGTTCTGATTTCTAGGACCCGTCTCGGGAAAGAGGAATTTTAATTTCTGTGGCTTGCCTTCGGGGAAGAATATTAGGGGTGAGAGATAAGAAGCAAGGAGATTGGAGAGAAATTTTGCTTCTAAGATACACCTGAACACTTACTTCCCTTTGGGGTAAAAGGAAACATCAGCCCTTGTCTTTAATCCACCTGTTTTAGTTTCTGTTCCTGTCATTGTTTTTATTGGTAGCTTGTTTAGAACTAAAATATTAATTCTTTATCACTACAGCACGTCAAGTTCTTCTGTAGTCAGTAGCACTACAAACATATATAAAAACTGTGATACCAAAAACCTAAAGAAAATTTTAATTTTTCATATCTTGGATACAAAAGTGGGGCATGATCCTGTCTTACCAATTCTCTTTTCTTGAGACAGGATCTTGCTCTGTAGGTCTAACCTGGTTCTGAACTCACTATGCAGCCAAGGCTGCCTTCAAACTCATGATAATCTTCCTGCCTCAGCCTCCTGAGTGCTAGGACTGCAGGCATATGACACTATGCCCAGTTTGTGTGGTACTGGGGAATTGAATCCAGGGCTTTGATTTGCTAGGCAAGCACTTCAACTGCGTAGCTATGCCCTAGCTCCAGCTTTAAAATTCTTGCAAAGAGCCCAACACATAATTGTTCTTTCTCTGCCAATAATGAAAAGTTGTTATTGTACCTTTGTTCCTCCTGGATGAAGTCTGTATTTCCCACCTCCTACCCCAGCTTTCACCTCACACCACAGGTTCCCAAAAACTGGGCTGAGGGGAGACAGGAACAAGGCACCAGCAGCACGCCTCTTCACACTCCAACAATTGTCTCCAGCCGGCATCCCTGGTTTGCCTGTGCGTCCCAATCTCCACTCGGGGCAAACCTCCTGCCTGTGCAGTATGCTGCCTGGGCTGTGTCTCCTGCTCACATACCTGCCTGTCAGGTGGCTCCTTATTCCTTTATAAGGCTGCAGATTCCCAGCTGGCTTCATGTTGTACCAGCCCAAATCATCCCTTAGTATCTCCTCTAGCCCAAGTCTTCTGCTGAGAAATGCTCGGTTATCTTTTATCTGAAAAGGTCTATATTTCACCTTCATTCTGGAAGGTTACTTTCTCTGAATATGGAATTCCAGGTCAGCAGGTTTCTGTGTTTTATTTTAGCAAGGCTGTCCTTCCACGGTGTTCTGACTTCCGTTGTTTTTCCTGAGACATGGGAGAACTCTTCAAATTATTATATAAGGTGACAACTGCCCTAGTGACTTTCATTTTGTTCCTTATTTTTGCTCTTATTATTTGTATTTGTTCATCTTTCTATTATTATAATGAAATGCTTGAGGGTGGGCTGACTTTCTTTTTTGGAGGAGTGGATTGAGACTTGAATCCAGGCCCTTCTCAGTAAGCTACATCCCCAGCCCTTTTGTTTTTTTATTTTGATAGAGTCTCACTAAGTTCCTAAGTTGCTGAGGCTGAGCTCTAACTTGTGATCCTCCTGCCTCAGCTTTCAAGAGTGCTGGGATCATAGGCATGGAACACTGCACCCATCCTCTCTCTCTCTCTCTCATTTTTAAATTTTTTTCTTTCTCTCTCATTTTTAAATTTTTTTTTTAATTTTTGCAGTGCTGTGGATGGAACACAGAGCCTTACACAAGCCAGGCCAGTGCTTTATCACTAAGTTACACCTCTGCCTTAGATACATTATTTTACGAAGAAGTTCATTTGTATTATAGTTCTGGGCCAAGACAGCCCGGACCAGTCTGGCTACATACAGCATCCCAGCCTCTCCACAAGTTCTCTAGAATCAATTAGCTAAGCACAGTAGGCTCGCTGTGCACGAGGCTACTTTCAGGGAACTTCAGTTCGCACCATTGACACACTGAGATCCAAGCTTCCAGCACATGAACCTTAGGGAACAAATCACATCTGAACCACAGCAGCTGTGAAGCACCTGCCATGCTTTACTTTGAATTTATACTACAGTTCGATTCAGCTTCTCAAGTTTCTACATATTTCTCACCAAACTTGCGACATTTTAAACTATTACTTCTTCACTATTTCTTTTAGTTCCATTTTCTTCGGTCCCCTCTAGCGTTCCTAACATTCATGTGTTAGCCTTGTGTCCTTTTTATAGGCACCCTAAAAAGAGGAAACTCACCCTTATTCCAAGCATTGACTCCTTTCCAGAACCTGCAGGGTTTTTTCACTCCTACTGCCTTCAGGCAGTACACATGCGCGCGCTCGCGCGCGCGCGCGCGCACACACACACACAGTTAGAATGTCAGTCTGACGAAAGTTTTCCTAGCCGTTACCAGAAGTGATCCCTGATCAAGATAATTAGAGAAGATTGTGTGACTATCTACCCTTTTCTCCTCCTCACTCCCCTCTGTCCTCTCAGGAAATTCATCTAGTTGGCAAAAAAACCCAGAACTTTTCTACCTGGAAAATACCAACCTCTTCCCTCCCCATTATGGTCATGCCATACACATGTTAATCTCATTTGAGAAATTAATGAACCAGTTTGCAAAATAATCTAGTCCTAAATTTCCTTAAGGTCAAAAGGATTAAGATTCCAGAGCGATTAAAAAAAAAAAAAAAACAAAGTCAGAAGATCTAGATTAGGCCCAGTTCTTCCAGGAACCAGCTGTGTGATCCTGAACATACCACTTACCTTTAAATCAACAACATACAAGGGGCTCACCATGCCCTCCCCTACACACACCACCTGTCCCACAGGTTGGTTATGTAAATCACAGGAAGCAGTACTTAGAAAGATTTTTATAGACTGTGTCTAGCATTGTGATTCTACTGCAACTTCCTAAAGTTCAAAGACCTAATTATAGTCCTTAGGGCTTGGCAGGCACTAGGAGCTTATGTAATGCATGAATGAGTTCCACAAATCTGACCGTATTCTTCTCCAGGCAGTGTCTAGGGAGACATGTGAATGACATGGCCACTCAGCTAAGTCCCAAAGGGAGGAGTGTCCACCTTTCTTTCCTTTAGAACCCAAAGCTGAAGGCATGTATTTGTAAAATCCAGAATGAAATACAATTCTGTATTACCAGATGTGTTGCTTGGGATGCCTTCTTGGACCTTAGGAAGTCTTCCAAGGGGAAACAGGAGCCCAGGGTCAACCAGGAAACCAGATGACATCACTGAAACAGAAGGAGAAGGGTCTAGGCATCAACTAGTGATAATCAACTTTTACACAAAAAGAAACTGGGCTCCAGTTTCCACAAGAATAGAAACTCAAGCGGTCACAGGCTTCTGCACAGTGTGGGACAGCTCAGCACTGAACTGCAAGGCTGCTAGGAGAGGAGGTGGCTAAGACCAGGGGAAGGCAGGTGGGGTTGAGGGGAAAGGTGCTGGGAGAGCACTGAGGGGAAGAAGGCAGCCGCAGGAATAAGAGGGGCACGCTTTGGAAGGAAACCAGGATGGGAGCCATCGTTCACCTGCTCTGACTCAGCGTCAGGTGTGAAATGATGCTCACTCCTAAAGCTATGCAATTATTTTCCAAAACTTTACCCCACCAAAACCCAAGTCCTATCTCACTCCATGACATTTTTCCCAAAGGAAGGAAAAGGAGCTCTCAGTGTCAGGGTAAGACCTGCAGCAGGCGGGGCCCGACAGGCAGCTTAAGGAGCCTGCATCTGCTCCCCTGCACTCAGTGGCGTCTTCTCCAGCTGTTCCCAGCGTTAGCTCTCTCTGTCTCTGCAGCACATCCTGAGCTCACCTTTCTTGCTGGAGTCCCAACGCACCGACCTTCTTCCACTTTTTTTTGAATACACTGAACCCCCTTGGGCTTGTCTACCCAGAACACCATTTTCCCTGACCCCGGCGTAGTCGGTGGGTTCTTGCTCGCCAGGTGTCCTAGGTGAGGCCATTCATCACACAGACTCAGTTCCTGGCTGGGAGACAAAGCCTATCACATCACTGCATTCTGGGTTTTTCAAAGTTATTACCGCCATTGTTCTGCTTTGTCCCCTAAAAACTCAATGTGCTAAGGGGCAGAGCTTCCGGAGCGTGACTGGTCGTGGGGCACAAAATGCATCAGTGGGTTATTCCATTGATGAGTTCTTAGCTAAATGAGCTGCTCAATCGGAGGAGGTGGTCGCTGGAGGGATGGCTTGAAAAGCGCATTTTTGCATCTAGCCCCGTCTGCTGCCTCTGGCTTTTCCTGGCTCTCTTGCTTCCGGGATGCCTTGCAGTATGCAGCGTTTCTCCATGTTCTTCACGTCTCGTTTCTGCCTTGGAGCTGGCTGACCATGGATTAAAGCCCCTGTAACCATGAGCCAAAATAGGTATTTTCTCCTTTAACTTGTATATGTCAGGGTGTTGTGGTTAGGATCTGGAGTGTCCCCCAAAAGTCTCTTGTATTTTGATGTTATGGATTGTCTATGGAACCATGTGATGTCGGCGGATTGGGGTCTAGTCTGCAGGGGTGGATTACAGTTAAGTTAGGATTAAAGACGTGCAAGTTAAGATTAACGGTGTGTTGTGGCCACACCTTCCACACCTAGATGCAGGAGGGGCTGATCACTGGGTGGAGACCTGGAAGGATACATAAGCTGCCTTCCTTGGAGGACTAAGACTAGGACTGGGACTGGGACTACTCTCAACTTGTCTGCCTGTGTGTGATGTCGTGAGAAGCTGCCTCCACCTCTCTCTCTGCCACGTACTTCGATTGCTGACAGCTGCCCCTGAGTGGACTGTGACCTTCTGAAACTGTAAGCTAAAATAAACCTTTCCTGTCCTAAATTTGTGGATGTCAGGTATTGAGCCACAGCAACGCAAAACTAACTGAGCCACAGGGATTTCATCCCAGCAAAGAAAGGTGACCAATACAGCCATCCAGAGTTACCTTGTTTATGTGTATGATTGTGGTTGTCAGTACCTGCCTCCACTAGAACACAAAGGACACAGCTCATCACAGTGTCCCTAGTGTCTGAAATCCTTTGAGGTCTTAATGACTATAAATAAGTGCCTCAGTCACTTACCAGTCCCTGGGACACAATACCCGACACCCACGACTTCAAGGAAGGGACATTTATTTTAACTCACAGTTCCAGAGGCCTCGGTCCATACACAGTCAGCAGCTCCAAGACAGAAAACAGCCATGCCAGAAAGGTCTGCTGTGGAAGACAGCTGCTCACCACATGGCAGCGGGAGGTAGACAGGGAGAAGAGCCAGGGACAAGACTACACCTTCCTGGGCCATCAGTGACCCACCTCCAAGCAGCACGTTTGGCTCTGAATTCATCAAGAGATGAATCCACTGATGAGTATAGGACCCCATCATCTAATTGCCTTTCAAACACATGAGACTTTTTAGGGGCAGTTTAGATTTAAACCATAACAATGACTGAATCCATTAAATAAGAGCTGGAGGTGTAGCTCAGTGGTTAAAGCACTTGCCTAGCACAAGGCCCTGGGTTCTATTCCCCAGCACCATATGTGTTAGGTGTGGTGGCATACCCTGTAATTCCAGCACTGGGAGGGCAGAAGCAGGAGGACTGCCTGAGTTCAAGGCCAGCCAGGGCTGCAGAGCGAGTTCAGGACCAGCGTGGACTACACAGCAAGACTCTGCCTTAAAAGAAAAAATATGATGAGGATTACATGAGAATAGGTACCCAAGCACTTGGGGAATAACAGGCAACTGGACAATGGTATTAGTTATTATTGTTACTATCATTGTTACTATCATCTCTTGTGTCATCTTTTTATTTTTTATATTAATAGTCAACCCAGAAATTAGGAGCAGAAATCACTGATTTTGGAAAACCACCCTTGGGGCTCAGTTGTTAGAATGCTTGCCCAGTCTACACAAGGCCTGGGAGTCTATTCTCAAGCACATTAAAATTAGCTGGGAGTGGTGGCACAGGCCTGTAATGTCAGCACACAGCAGGCTGAGGCAGGAGGATTGCCATGAGTTCAAATACGGAACAGTATAGACTGCAGAGTGTGACACTCAAGAAAGACAGACAGAGAGAGAGAGAGAGAGAGAGAGAGAGAGAGAGAGAGAGAGAGAGTAAGCAGGCAAGCAAGCTGGACATGGTAGCACACACCCTTAATCCCAACACTCTAGAGACTGGGGCCAGAGGACTGCCACAAATCCAAGGCTAGGCTGGGCTGCACAGTGAGTTCAGCACCAGCCTGGGCTAATACGAGGTGCTGGGGAATCAAACCCAGGGATTTGCACACACTAGGCAAGGGCTTTAATCGCGGGGCTACGCCCCAGCCCCACCCAAGTAAATAAAATTAAAAGAAAAAAAAAAAACATTGCTTTTAGACTGGGTATATGGCTCAGTGGAATAGTCCCTGCCTTGCGTGCACAAGGCCCTGGGTTTGAATCCCCAAAGTAAAAACAAAACAAACAAACAAAAAACAGTGCTTTTATTACAGCCATATAAGACCCTTTCCAAAAGAAAAAAGAAAAAAAAAAAAAACCGGCGGGCGCGGGCGCTCACTCCCGGCTCCGGGTCCGCACAGGGAATCTCGCCGGTCCGGCCCGAGAGCCCAAGCCCCGCGGAAGGCCCCGCCACCGGCTCCGGCGCCGCGCCCTGCGCTCTGCGGGCACCGTCCAGGGAGTCGTCTTTTCCGAAAGGTCTCCGCGCGCCGGCGACTCGCGGTGGAAGTCGGAAGCCTCCACGTCTCCCGGCAGCGGGCCGGCTGCGGGCGTCGTCCAAGGGCGCGCTAAGTCGCCCGCCGTCGTCACCGCGGGTCGCCGCCGCGCCCGCCCCCGACGCCGCGCGCCGCCGCGCCCCCTGCCGACGCGCCGCGTAAGCTCGCCGGCAGCCGCGCTCTGCCGGGAGGCGCAGGGTTCCCGCCGCGGAGAGCCCAGCCTGCCTCCGGGCAGAGAGCACCGCGGCTTCCCACCGTGTAGACGGCAGTGCCCTGAACCCACCGAAAATGCAGCAGTGCAGCAGTCACGTTCTACTAATAAGTACACACGCAAATAAATGAACAGACGACTTATTATTTGCTTTTGCCTAGGGAATGTAGCTCACTGGTCGGGCCGGTCTGCCTAGTTTGCCCAAAGTGCTGACTTCAATATCCAGCATCAAAAATGCAGACAGACAGACAGTCCGAAAGAAAGGAAAGAAAAGAAAAGAAAAGAAAAGAAAGAAAGAAAGAAAGAAAGAAAGAAAGAAAGAATTTAACTACAGCAGTACTAGTAGCATTTGGGGAAGAAAAGGTAAATATGCACACGACTTATTCAGTACTTGTGTGACCAGAGGACTGCTGCCTTAGGAGCTGTCCAGATTTCATTTATTCATTCATCTTTTCAACAAGTATGCCCCTCAACACGTGTTTTTTGAATGTTTAGTAAATATCAGGTATTCTTATGTCACTAAAGCCATGATAAAAAATTCTTCCCTGAGAAGTTTATAGTTGAGTGATAGAGACAGGTTTTAAATAGATCTATGTGGAAATAGTGGTCAATGCTCTGCAGGAAAGAAACTAGGTTTTGAGGGATCTGATTTAGGAAGAATGGTTAGAGATGGCCTCTGTCTGAATCTGACTCACAGCTAAGATCAGAAATTTGATATGCATTAGTCACACAAAGCAGGGAGAGGTTCCTGGCAAGTTCTCAGTCAAGGCACTCAGAGGACACAAGTGCTGAGACAAGAGTTGAAGAGGTGGGGGTTCACTCCAAAGCCTACCATGTGGCAGGCGTGGTTCCACCTGCTTTACGTGCATTATCCCATATGAGACCCACACTCATCCTCTAAGGAAATAACAGTCTCATTTTATGAATCTTGCAGATGACAAAATTGAGGCATACAGCCATTAATTACTTTGTTCAAAATTCTAGAGATAGCAGGTAGCAAAACTAAGATGCAAACCCAAGCAGCCCAGCTTTAACATCGAGACTCAGTACTTGTCCACCACTTGACTCTGCTTCTCGGCATTGCTAAGAAGCTTGGGTTTTATTGTAAGTGAAGTGAGACATCTTTGTTGGTTTCTCAAGAGAGGCTCTGAATTATTTCTCTTATGCATGAACAAGATGGTGCTAGGTGAACAAGAAAGTATAGGGAGGCAAGAACAGAAGGACAGGGTGGCAGGCGAGTGCTGTGGTACAGCAGGGGAGGGTGGTGGCTTAGACAGGGTATAGCAGTGCAGACAGGAGACAGGGACAGATTTAACTAGAACTAATGGGAATGGTGATGTTACCAGATGGAGTCTCCATGTTTGTATCCAGCTTCCTGGTATCCTGAACAAGGAACTGAGCAGGGTGCACAGAAGTAGTGAGAAAGGCAAAAATTAGAGAAAGGTATCCCCCACAGAGCAGAGGAGAGCCATCGAGAAAGGCTCTGGCCCTAATAGAAACAGGCTCTGGGCCTCTTGTGCTCCGGAAATTATGGGAGATCTGAGGTTGGGGACTAATGGAGTTATGACTCACTCGAGTATTTGGCTCAGTCCACTTATCAGGAGGGGGAGTTTGTGACTACATAAGACTATTAGGGCATATTCTGTGATAGCCATCATCTACCAGGAGAGTTAAAACAACAAAGTAAATGAAACTGAAGGTGGGCCAAGATAATATGGCTCTGCACAAGCCTGGAGTTTAGGGGAGCAGAATGACCTTTATCTGTTACTTTTCTGATGTGTTCTGACCTTGCTCTTCCTAGCTTTTCAGTATTTGATCCAATGGCTTCCTGTTGTTGATTTATCCTTTTGCAGATGAGGAGGTGTAGCCGGAAGGGAGGAGGCTGTCAAAGATGGCAAAGAGGAAAATGGGTAGTGGGAGAGCCACAGGCTGAGATGGAAGCAAGTTTAGACGAGCGGGCTGAATTCAACTGCACATACATGTTTGAGATGTCTGTGATACACCCAAGTGAAAAACCAAGGAGGCTGTTGGCTAAATGACCAACAACTCAAACTTAACATGGAGAAGTTCTTTATTTATTTCATCTAGAAACTAAGAGACCTCAAGGTTAGAATGGAGCTGCATTGTTTTTAGCACTACAGGTGGCAGGTATGTAACAGGAGTGGGTGATAATGTCAAAGGAGGGAGTGTAGAGAGAGAAGATCTGCAGGAACCAAGCCCTAAGAAACTTCAGCATTCAAAGGTTGGGTCGAGAAAGAGAAGGAGGCACAGAAAGAGAGAGTCCCACCATCTAAGGAGAGCCACTAGGAAGGAAGGAACCATAGGACAAAAGCAGTCTAAAACTGCACGTACTGTTCTCTGCAAAAGACAACACATTCCAGCTTCCTTACATGACGAAAGAATCGGCCCAGTGTCAAAGTCTAGCCAGGGTGCAGGGAGCCTATGTGCTTATCTTGGTACAGACCAGCTGCACCCTGAAGTAGGAAATGTCTGGGCACTTTCTATTAACCCCTCACCTGGCTGCACAGATGGGCTGCGCGGCCCAGATGCCGACGCCACTGAGAGTCCAGAAGAGCAGGACTCCACATGGGGACGGATGGGTGGGGCGGAGGCTTTGTGGTTCACACTCTTGCCATATCCTGTGGTGTTTCTCTTTTTTAAATCTCACCCTGGGACTGCCTCTGATTCATCCATTTTTCTACCTCAATATTTCCCCCCCCCCTCCACCACCAGAAAGCACCATGATTTTAGCCATCACTTTGTCCCCATGATCCCATTATAATAAAAAACATCATCATCAAATAATATGCTGATTTTTTTTTTGGTACTAGGGCTTGAAAATAAGACCTTTACACGGAGCTACATCCCCAGCCCTTTTTTATTTTTAGACAAGGTGTCTCTAAATTATCCAGGCTGGACTAGAACTTGCAATTTTCCTGCCTCAGCTTCCCAGAGTGCTGGATTAGAGGCCTGTGCCACTGAGTCCAGCTAATTTTTTTTTCTTGAAAGCTGCTGACATAAATGTTTTTGAGGATTCTGTCTCCATAGTTAGGAAAAAGAAAAAAATGAATTCTCACCTAGAGCCCATTAGTAGTACAGAGAACAACTGTATACAGAAGAGTCTCAGCTTCTACCTGACAGCATAGAAACATGGATATCTGAGTCACTAGGGAAGTCCTACCACTCAAAATCCTGTCATTATCTTAATAGTAACAATCAATCTGGCAGGCTTGGAGTTCTTAAAAGGTAATGCCCATGAGTCACCTGGGACCTTACTGCAATGCAGTGGGAGGAGCTGTGAACGTCTAACATGCTCCTGGGGAAGAAGACATTACTGGCCAAGAAATCACATGCTGAATGTCAAGGACTTGGCAAAGGGGCAAGAAGAGGCTGGGATTGTCAAAGCCACCTGTATCCACCTGTTTCCTCTAATGGGAGAATCGGCTCCCCATTCCCTCACCTGCTCTCTCCCCACCATCACCTGCAGTACTATACCTCCAGAAGAAAAACATAAAGATAAGATGTAGAATTGCTGGGATGGCTGAAGTCAGTTTGGGACAGGGCGGGAGGAGGCCAGAGGAAGAGAAAGCCAGAGAGGAGGCTATCCCTACTGAGGCCTGAGGTACCTGACACTTGACCTCTTCACCTGAAGCAAGTAGGATGCAGACTGCTGATTCAAGAGGAGCATCAGTGCAGACAGAGATGGAGGGGGAGCAGCAAGTGGGACTTCCCAGAATCGGGGTTCCTTCTCCACTCTCCTTCTCAGTCCCCAAACATGGAGGACAGTAATCCAAGGGGAAGCCTCCCCAGTCCCTCAATGCTCCTCCTGGGATAAGGAGGGAAAGCCTGGAGCTGGATTCCAGGATGTGCTCTTGGTGCCTAGGACTTTCTACCCAAGGACGCACCTACCCTCCCTTACCTCCTAGTCAACTTCAGCGATATCAATCCTTACCACTGTCACCATGCCACAAAAAATAAGAAGCTATACAGGACAGTTATTGTGGTTTGGATCTGCAATGTCCCCCCAAAGTCTCATATATTTGGATGCTACAGATTATCTATGGAACCGCGTATTGTAAGGAGATGGGGGCCTGGTCTGCAGAGGTGGATTATGGGTATGTGGTGGATTATAGGTTTGTGGTGGAACATAGGCATGCTATAAATTCCAAGCGTATAGACTGGATTATAGATTACAGCTATGTATTGGATTACAGATTACAAGCATGTGGTGGAGGCTTAAACCTGGATGAGGTAAACCACTGAGGCTGGACCCAGAAGGGGCAGGTCACTGGGACAGGACCCTCAAAGGACAAATGCAATTTCCTCCCTTCCTCTGGGACTTGACTTGGCTTGGTTCTGCCATGCCATGAAGAGCTCTGTCTCCAGCTCCACCTCTGGCCCTGGACCCAGCCCCAGCTGTGCCATGTGATTCTGCCATTTCCCAGCCACCCACTTGTGAGTGGACGGTGACCTGAAACCGTGCGCTAAAATAATAAACTTTTCTCCTCCCCTAATTTGTGAATGTCGGGTATTAAGTCACAGCAATGAGAAAGTAACTAAGACAACAGTTAAATGGAAAATCTAAGATAAAAAATATAATATTGAAATAAAGAACAAAATAAATAGAATAAAATGATACAACCAAGAAAAGAATTAACGAGAATGAAGATCAGGGGCTGGAGGAATGACACAGCAGTTAGGGCACTTGCCTCACAAGCACAAGGCCCTGAGTTCGATTTTCCAGCACCACATAAACTGTGTGTGGTGGCACAAATGTAATCTCAGCACTTGGGGAGCAGAAGCAGGAGGATCGCTATGTGTGTGAGGGCAGCCTGGGCTCAATAGTGACTTTAGAACCAGCCTGGACTAAAGAGTGAAACTCTGTCTCGAGAAAAAAAAAAAAAAGAATATGAAGATCAAGCTGAGAAATTATTATAAAAAGGAAAAACATTGAAAATACAAGAAAAACATTAAAAATCATTGTGGTTTAGACCTGGAGTGTCCCCCCAAAGCCTCATGTACCTATGGATGCTTTGTACTTATTGGGAGGTATGGCCTGGCTGGAACGAACAGGTGCTTGGGGCTTGACCCAGAGGACTGTGTGTGGCTCTGCCCTTCTTCTCTGATTTGGCTCTGGTCTGCCACGCCCTGAGGTGCTCTTTTCTGGCTCTGGCCCCACCATATGTTCCCACCATTTCCAGCCACCTACCTGTGAATGGACTTCGACCTTCTGAAACTGTGAGCTAAAATAAATCTTTGCTCTTTCAAGTTGTGGATGTTCGGTATTTTTCCCCATCAGGGAAAAATAACTAAGACAATCATGAGGGACAGAAGTAGAAATATTGACACCCAGCTGGAGCCCTGTGGCACAAGCCTGTAATCCCAGCATGCTGGGAGGCGGAGGCTGAAGGATCACAAGTTTGAGCTGAGTCTAGGCAACCAGAAATTCAGTGAGACTCTTGTCAAAAAATAAATAAATAAAAATAAAAACTGGCCTGGGGATGTAGTTCAGTGTGAAGACCCTGGGTTCCATCTTCAGTACTGAAAAAACAAGGGTTAACATCTAGATAACTTGAGTCATAAAAAGAAAGGAAAATATAGGAGTCAATGTGTGAGGAACACTGATCCAAAGACAGTCCACAGGCTGGGAGAAGTTGGGCGAGGGACACTAGGCCTCGGCTTCTCCCCTGCTTAGTACATCCAGGAACTATGGATACTTCCCCTATGCATTTGGAAATCAACTCTCACATTTTTGAGGGAGGAATCCCAGGAAATTGGCTACATTCTAGATTTACCACCATCATTGCTTTTTTCTTTAGTAGAGTTTGAGAAAGTGAAAAAAAATGGGTGGGAGTAAGAGTAGAGATTAATTTCCCATATTTAAAGGACTGAGAGTCTCATGCCATACCAATGAGCTAGCCAGGCACTCCAGAATTAGAGAACTGAAAAGCCTCAACTAAAGGACCCAGAAAGGTGGTGGTGGGGAGATAGGGGAAAACTGAGATTACAATATCATTGTGGATTCAAGAACTTCAAAGAGAGGATTCCTAAAACTTTTCAGAGTAAGTGCAGATCACTGATAAGGGCCCCCTGCTCCAGTCCCCCAGTAAAAGTGTCATTTGCCCTTATGTAGGCAGTGTAGGAAGAAGGCAGAGAGGCTGGGGGTTGAAGGGCTTTGGCGGACCCCTGCCCACCAGCAGACCAGGACGCAGCAGTGGGGTGGGTCACCTCCCCACCACCAGGACCACTACCTCAGTTGTTTCTCGCCCTCCAGGAGCATCCGTGGGCTTCACCTGAGTCCGGGATGTGCCCACAGAATGAGGTGCGCAGAGGCTGCTGGCTCTGCACGCATGTACACATGGTCTTCCATGCTCGCACGCGCTCTCCCTCTTTCTCCAGCCACATGATGCCCCCTAGGCCCTTTTCCTAATCAATGTTTATTTCCTCCTCTCTAAACTATTTTTTTTTTTGGGGGGGGGGGGCTGGAGGGTTAGCTCAGTGGTTAAAGCACTTGCCTAGCAAGCTGAAGGCCCTGAATTTGATTCCCCAGCACCAATAAACTAGGCATGGCGGCACACACCTGTAATCCCAGCCCTTGGGAGACTGAGGCAGGAAGATTGCTGTGTGTGTTCCAAGCCAGCCTGGGCTACGTAGTAAGCCCAAGACCAGCCTGAAATACAGAGAAAGACCTTGTCTCGAAATAATAATAATAACAATGTGCTATGCCGGGGTCTCCGGGGTCACACCATTGGCTACCGGCGATCAGGAACCAGCAAAGTCTGGGGGAACAAGCGTCTTGAGCAGCATGAGTACACGGGATCACATCCGGGAGGCCGAATCAGTGCAACAGCTCGTTTATTGGAGGTGAGGGCCAGGCTTACAAGCAGTTTAGGGGAGGTGGGTCAGCCAGTGTAACAGGTCATTTGCTGATTGGAGAGATTCGGGGATCGGAAAGTAGCCTGATCTGCATGGCAGGCCTGACCACGTGATTTCTGGTAAGAGTTTGGAAACAGGGGAAAATTAGGAATTTGGGTATGATGCAATCTGAGCTGCGGGCCATCCTGGGCCTGGGGTAAGAGGGAGTGGCTCCAATCCTGCCGGTCTCGAAAAAACGAGATTATCGGGGTATGAGCCGCCTCCTACCGACAATCATCCCAGGCCTAGGCAGGGTCCCACAATGCTAGTTTCACTCCTCAAAATTCCCACCCCCTCAGGACACGCTGTGTACTAAAGCTCACATTTAAGGAGCCCTCACCAGGTCCCTTCTACGCCAGTGTTGCGTAACTCTGGCTTCAGCGGCAGCCCCGCCCCTCACCCCCTCCCCTTTGTGCTGCTCTCCACCATGGGAAACAGAGGTGGAGATGTCGTTTATCTCAGAAAAGTGACTATAGTCTCTTCAGTTTCTGTCCCTTCACCTACAAAACTGAGGACTTGATTAATTTTTGTATTAGAATTTTTTCATTTATTTCACATACGTAGTCTACATTCCCACTGTGGAACAAAACTGGAGCGCAGACAGACAAATGCCACAATAAACATTATAAAATACAATAGCCAGATCTAGCGTTGCATGCATATTAATGGTCCTGGTGAGGAAAAGTGACAGAAGACTGCAGCCCATGGCATTTTTCTTTTTTATCAAAATAAAATGTTCGGTAGGGCTGTAGGAAGAGCACAGCGGTTACAGTGCTTGCCTAGCAAGTGCAAGGCTCTGGGTTTAATTCCAGCACCGCATGAACCAGATGTGGTGGCCCACGTCTATAATACCAGCACTTAGGAGGCTGAGGCAGGAGGATTGCTATGAGTTCAAAGTCACCCTGGGCTTCATTATGCGTTCAGAACCAGCCTGGACTCCAGAAAATAAAAATGTCTTAGTTACTTTCTCATTGCTGAAACAAAATATCCAACATCCACAATTTAAGTGAAGAAAGATTTATTTTAGCTCCCAGTTTCAGAAGGTCTCACTAAGTCTGTTCACGGGCAGCCGGCAGTGGTGGAAGCACCCAACAGAGGCTGGAGAGCTGCTCAGGGGTTGTGACGGCATTGCAGCAGAAGCCAAGTGAAGGAGGAGCCAAGTGGAGAGAGGAGCAAGTTGGCAGCTAGAGACCTCAGCAAAGGCCAGAGCATCCCAGAAGAAGCTACAACAATGCTTGTCTTCCTCCCTTTTCTTAGTTCAAGCTGCCAGTGGGGCCTCTAACCCCCTCCTCCTTTCCTGGACCACCAGGCAATAACAAACACCTCAAAGCTCTGCAAGGGGAAACCCTAGTCTTAAAAAGTTGACACAATCCCTCAAGGTCACACCTCAGGTATATGGCCTTCCAGCTAGGCCCCACCTCCCAATAACACAGTTCCACAGTTACCCACTACATCCACATGCATGAGGCTTTTGAGGGGCACTCCAGATCCAAACTATAATAAAAAAGAAACATGGAAAAAAAATTCAGTAGCACCATACTGTGGTTTGGATTTGGAATGCTCCCCCCCACCCAAATCTCATGTATTTGGATGTTATGGATCATCTATGGAAGGAACCATGTGCTATTAGGAGATGGGGCCTGGTCTGGACAGGTGGATTATGGGTGTGTGGTGGATTACAGGTCTGTAGTGGAAGACAGGCATATGGCAGACTATAGTTTACAGGTGTGTGGATTAGATTACAGGTGTGTAGTGGATTGTAGATTACAGGCATGGGGTGGATTACGGGTTCAGATATGGAAGGGATGGAACAATGAGGCTGGACCCAGAAGGGGTGGATCACTGGGACAGAACATGGAAGGATAAATGCAACTTCCTCCCTTCCTCTTGGACCTGGCTTCCTGTTTGCAACGCCGTGAGAAGCTGCCTCCACCTCTGCCTCCGCCATGTGTTCCACTGTTGCCTTCCACTGTGAATGAATTAAGATCTTCTGAAACTGTGAGCTAAAGCAAACCTTTCCTCCCTTAATTTGTGTATGTCAGGTACTCAGTCACAGAGATAAAAGTAACTCAGATACACCATAAGGATAATACTTAAGAGAAACACATAGGGTGGATCATTTTAACTGCTATTACTGAAGCTAACCTGCTTTAATGGTGAATCGTGACTAGAAAATTACATAGGAAATTAACAGTACAGGTGGTCAGCTGAACATTTTCCATAAATAAAAGCAAAAGGAAATACAGCCAATTACACCCTGAACTTTAGTACTTGGTTTAGACCTTTGTACCATGCTTTGATCTTATGGTTGGAAAAGATAGAGATGTGTTTAAAATGGAGGTTATGTCAAGTTTTCCCTACAGCCTTTGTGTGTCTTTGGTAGGCTAATAATTTTTTAGCATTTGTATCACTCACATTCATGTTTATCTAGCAGCTATATTTTTCTACATAATCCAGGGTGACTAGAGAGGACACCATGGAAAATAAAACAGCAAAACCCTCAAATAATGTTGCTGACATTCTCCAGGACCTTTGCCTGGGACAGGTGCTGTGGCCACACTCTGGCATTCTTCCGTCCACCACAGAGCTCGACACCTCATGCTACAATTCCCTGTTCAGTCCCACCTTTCCTTCAGAGCAGTGACTCTTGTCTTCCTCCTGTTGTATATTAGGCAACTAGCAAAGCCTGGCTCATAGTGACTTCTGCATGTATTGATATCTATTTTTAAATGAATAAAAAGCTAACTCTATCAGATTCTTTGTGTGTTTGGTGGTGCTGCAGATATAACCCAGGGCATTCCACCACTGAGCTCTGCTCTCAGCTCCGCTTCTACCTGATTCTTATCAAAAGCTCTTGTGCTAGTAAATATTTTTCTTTTGAGACAGAATTGCCACAGGGAAAGTATTTTTACAAACCACCTTGCAGTAGAAGGCAGAAAAAATAAAGAAGCTGCCCATGGAGAAGAAAAGTGAGGGACTTGGGATACTTTGGGTTTTTTCCTCACTGATGGCAAAAATAAGGAGTGGGGCTGTGAAGGAGACAGAACACAGAAGTCGTGGAGGGTGACACATTCAGAACAGGGCAGCCGAGGTCAAGCTCAAGCTGCACCGCTGTTCTGCAACATGTTCTCTTCTTCCCCACTCCACTCTCAGTGGCTGAGAACAAAAACCTCAGTGGAAATTCGGGTTTCCTCAGAGGTGCGTGCTGGCCTCCTTCGGGTTTCCCAGGGGCAGAAGACACCATGAGACACCTGTGGCAGACTGCTGCAAGGATGTGCTATTTATAAGGGGGTCACAAAATAATCTTACCTCAGTCCCATCCAGACTTCACAAAGCAGTGAGACAGGACCCCTGTGTTCTGCCTAGAGCAGAATTATCTTTACAGAAATGAATTTGAATGTCAGGCTTATGTTGAAGAAAGTTGTGAGAAATCAGCCATATGAAACTCACTACTAAATTTTCAGGAAAGCTTGTTGAGGAAAATCACATCATGAGGGCCCAAGAAGGGAAAAAAACCTGAGTTTCCGTTATCAGTTACTAAAAGAAGGTTTTCCTATGATACTTACATTTACTTAAAAATGATGGTGAGTCTTAGAACTAGTTTTGATCCTCCCTTTGTTTTGGTTGCTGAAAACTCAGATACAAAATCGGAGCCCATAACATCCGTACTCCCGGCTTTGTCCTACTGTCGTAGTTAACATTGTCCGTCTGCACAAATTAGCTCATTAATTTTTGAGTGAGGGTGTGCTACATAGAACTCTAAAAGCTACCAATAATTTTTCAAGCAAGGCAGAAAGTAATGAAAAGAAATGCATAAGCTCTCCGAATGACGTTATCTCTAACTCCCACGCCGGCGTGCTCTTCAATCGAAAGAGCGGGAAGTAGAAGAGAAGCTATCTTCTTCCTGCAGCAGGCTGGTGAGCACTCAACATCCTTCTTCACTAGCCCTTAAGAAGTCCTTGCTAGCACATTACGAAAAATACTTTGAGCTTTTCAGATCAAAATCATGCTAGATGACCTGCACATGCAGGCACACACGCATGCTACAGTTAGGAAGCAACCAGAAGACCGGTTATTTTCCAGCCATTATTATGTTGGTAATTGTGAGAAAAACAATGCTTTAGAAATTAAATGTGCAAACATTATTAGGTAAATATTCAGGCATTTCAGCTAGCGTTAAAGTTCTGTTAGTGCACTAGCTCCTCCACAGGCCAGCTGTTTCCCAGAGTTAGCCACTGTCACTGGTTGCATACATGTCCTTCTAGACTCCTGTATTCTTTTGTGAGTCTACATATGTAGCTATGACAATATATTTTATTTGATCGTTTTTTGGGGGGGGTTGTGTTGTGTGTGTGTGTGTGTTTTTTTTTTTTTTTTTTGAAACTGGGTCTTATGTAGTCCAGGCTGGTCTCAAGCTTGTAATCCTCCTGTCTCAGCCTCCCATGTGCTGATTAATATTCTGGTCTTTATTACATGTGAATATGTTAAATGAAGAAATGCTATATAGATTGTGCTATTGTGCAAGTTGCTTTTTTGACTTAACATTGTGTCTCAGAGTGGCTGTCTTTCTCCGAAAGAAGACCTTTTCCTATGGAAATGTACCCAAACAGCCTTTCCTGCCACTACCTACTGACAGGGTCTTGCACAGTTATGCTGCCCAGGCTGGGCCCAAACTTGCAATCCTCCTACCTCAGCCTCCTAGAGTGCTGGCTACAGGCCTGTACCACCAGGCCCAGCTATCTGCCTATTCCTTGTTAGTCAAACAACAGTTTGAGTAACTTCACTTTCTGCATTACAGCTAACAAGGTTGGGCTCATACTTGCAATTCTCCTGCCTCTGCTTACCAGGGTGCTGGGATTGCAGGCCTGCACCACCGACCCAGCTCTGAAGTCCCTTATTACTGGCAGGAGATGCCAAACCTCTTGGCATTAGAAGTCCTAGGTTTGAGGCTCAGGTTGACTTCTCCAAGGTCACAGGACCAGTTACAGATAAGGCCAAAATTTCAACCTGGGGTGCTTTAGCTCTTAAGTACTTTTTTACTGTTTTCTTCTATCTTTATATAACTTGAAAACATTTTTTTATTTGGACAAAACATTGGAGAAAAATGTTCTATACAAGTGAACAGAAATATTTTTGAATAATTTGAAAATGTTAAAGCTGAGAAAAACAATTGTTCTATGGCTGGGATAGTAATCTGTTCACATTAGAAAGTGGGTGAATAATCCATATTCTCCACAAATAACGAGGCTTGAGAGATCCCTCACTGATTATCCCTCAGATGTCTGTTTTCAGATCCTCTTCATCCCTTTTTTTGGCTTTCTCTCAGTTACCCTGTACCCTGAGGTGTCCCTGAAGCCCCAGGTCATCCCATCTTTCTAAGATCCTATTTACTAGATCTTTGCCATTTTAACTTTACCCAGTGCTATCCGGTGTCCGGTTCTTTCAGAGCTTAATCTTTCATACTCTGCTGAATGATTCATTACTGACTTACAAAAATCATCAATATATAATGACTTTAATTACTTGCTTCTTTGATTTAACAGAAAGAAAATTTCTATGAGGGTAGAACTGGATCTATTGTGTTCACAATTGGAATCTAAAAGTCTTTTTTTGACGTAGTAACTGGGTCTAAAGTCCTTCAGATAACACTTGGGCATGTGGGAGGCTTCCTATTTCTGCTTGGTTAACTCTCTAGCACCCAAGATACAAATTTAGATTTCATTTTAAAGAGACAATATGTCCTTTTTCAAACAAAGGACGTAACTCAAAAGCAGTAAACTCTTTCGCTCTCACAGATACACCACAAGCTTTCAAATATGGAACCAAACCCAAAAGAGATGGGAAAAAAGTAAATTCCTGACATACTCTTTCTGCCCGGCTTCGTCTCACAGTCCCAGCCCAAGCCACCATTATTCCGTGACCAGGAGGAACGATCCGGGTTTCGCCTCCTTTACTCAGCGATGCCCCCAAAAGGCGCCCGAGAGGTCTAGCTGGAGCAACCTCTAAAAGTTCTCGGAAGCACACGGAGATCGGAAAAGACACGCCAACATGCCAGTTCCCGGTCTTCCACCTGGCAGAGAACTCCGCCCGGAGAGGCTGGCCCGCCTCCCGCGCCCCACCCGCCCCATAAATAGAGTCCTCCGACGTCTGACGTTTGGCTCCAGGCGAAGGTGGGAATGTCAGTCTGGGCAGGCGTGGGACGCGGCCAGGAGCGATCGCCCCGTGCCCCGCCCAGCGCCTCCTCGCGCTGAGGGGCAGCGCGCCGCCCTCGGCCCCGTCCAGGGCGGGAAGGGCCCGCACACCGCTCTTGGCAATCCCTCCTCCTCACCGCGCGCCCACCGCACAGAACGCGGCATTGTGTCTCCGCGCTAGGTTCCCGGATACTCCCCGCCCTTCGGGCGCGCCGTGGCCCCGCCCATACGCTGTTCTGCGTGCCACGTCACCGCGTTCGGCGCTTCCGCAGGGGCCGCGCGCCGTGACGTACGGACGTGCCCTGTATATGAGGTCGGGGAGCGGCTGAGTCGGCCTTTTCCGCCCGCTCCCCCCTCCCCCCGAGCGCTGCTCCGGCCGCACCGCGCTCGCTCCGAGCTCCGGGCTCCCGCTAGGCCAGCGCCGCCGCCTCCCGCCAGCCCCATCATGATCATCTACCGGGACCTCATCAGCCGTGAGTCCGGCCTGCGTTGCCTCTGCTGCTGCGCTGGCGCTGGGGCGGGGGCGAGGGCGGAGAGGACACCCGGCCGGGACGGGGCTCAGGGGCGCTACGGCCTTCCCGGGGGCGGGGAAGAGCGGTACTCGGGGCGCGCGTCCGGGTCGGGGTTGGGGCCGCGTGCGTCGGGGCGGCGCGGGAAATGGCGGAGCCGGCTCCGGGCCTCGGCGCCGGCCCTCCTTGACGGAGGGCTCTCTGTCCTCGAGCAGACGATGAGATGTTCTCTGACATCTACAAGATCCGGGAGATCGCGGACGGACTGTGCCTGGAGGTGGAGGGCAAGGTGAGCCGCCAGGGCCGCCCGGTGGGGGAGGCGCCGCCAAGCAGCCGGACTCGGGTTTCCGCCGCTCCCCCGCCCGGGGTTGAGCAATCCTCCGCCGCCTTCTGGCGGAGGCGACGCTTTCCGGGCTTAGGTTTTTCTAGAAAAGTGGAGGCGGAGCTCAGCCTGGAAATAGGCTCGCCGTGCGGGCGCCCTTCCTCCCCGGCTGTCGCGATCGCATTCCAGGTTGGGGAGTTCCAAGCTCTTCGACCGCGGCTTTGTTCTCATGTTCTCACTTAACCTGTGACAGCTCGAGGGTTCACGATTGGAAACTTGTACTTGGTTGTGGTGACCCTGCTTTCCTTTGGTGAGCAGTTCTTGTTAGGTTAAGCCATTTCAGGGGAAGAAGTAGATGATTTCTTTTTTGGTGAAATTGTGGTTTCGTAGTTTTGAGCAAGAGCTAAGAACGTTTGGTGAGAAGAGGATGGGCACTGGCCTGTACTGCTAAGTAGTCTGTTGGGTTTCTTTTGCGACTAAACTACTTTCTCTTACTGCAGATGGTCAGCAGGACAGAGGGTGGCATTGATGACTCGCTTATTGGTGGAAATGCCTCCGCTGAAGGCCCAGAGGGCGAAGGTACCGAAAGCACAGTAGTCACTGGCGTTGACATCATCATGAACCATCACTTGCAGGAAACCAGCTTCACAAAAGAAGCCTACAAGAAGTACATCAAAGATTACATGAAATCGTAAGTAGAGTTGGCCTTGCCCATCAGTGATCTGGGGTCATTGTGAGCATAGTCAAGCATATGGTCTGGTGGTGATTTGGAATTGTAAATGAGTCTTGAAAGATCCCTTTTTTGAACTGTTGATATTTTTTAACTTGTGGCTTGGGTTTTTTACTTAACTGAAATAAAAAGTGAATTTGCTCAAAATTCAGTACTTTAGTAACCTGTTGACAAAATGCTGTTTTAGAATCAAAGGCAAACTTGAAGAACAGAGACCAGAAAGAGTAAAACCTTTTATGACAGGGGCTGCAGAGCAAATCAAGCACATCCTTGCTAATTTCAAAAACTACCAGGTAAATACTTTTAATGTTTGAATCAAAGGATTGTAGAATTTTAACTGTGAAAGTGAGAAAGATTAGTTTTTTTTTTGTTGATTTTCTTGTAACTGGTTTGTGGCTTTGGGCCATTACAGTTTGATAGACTGAACAGGTAGTCCAGGTGGAGAAAGCAGCCTTTTCTGCTCTCTGGTATATGCAGATCTTGTCTTGGTGATTTTTAAAAAAATTTAGGCAGTTCTCAATATTTCGTCTCTTGGGCTGCTTCTTAATTAACCTTCCAGTGTTTCCAGGTTTATTTACAATTGCTTGTGTTTCTTTGCCTACCACTGGTGCTGTTTCTGATACATCACAGTTTAATAGTTCTGATAAGGGAAAACTAATGACCTTCCCTTCCTCTAAGATAGGATTTTTTGAAAACAAAGTATCACAATCTGGCTTTTAGTTTTCTAGCTTTCATGTGTCTGTTGGCTCTAAGATTATTTTCCCACGTAATACCTTTTACCATTCACAGCTTAATATTCTAGTGTTTATGTAAGCTGGTATGTAGGGTTTGAAATTTGTGTAGGGTGGAGAAAAGTTTCCAGAAAACCTAATGTTCTATTTAGCTCAGTATTTGCTCACTTAGTAATGCTTTGACCAGATAATCTCATGATCGTGAATAAACATTCATCTTAGGTATTGGATTTGACTTGGTGAGATTTGATTTCCTGAATGTTCACCTTTGTGTTGTAGTTGACTACGATGCTATTGCTATTTGCATATAGCACTCTAATTCTGAGTATTTGCTTGTCTCCGAAGTTCTATATCGGTGCAAACATGAATCCAGATGGGATGGTTGCGCTCCTGGACTACCGTGAGGATGGTGTGACCCCATATATGATTTTCTTCAAAGATGGTTTAGAAATGGAAAAATGTGTAAGTATAAGGAGATACGTTGTAATGTAAGAATGGGGGATTTTTAAGTGTGATCCTTATATGCCACTGGGATAGTTAGGGATTCTGCAGCACTCCTTTTAAAATGTGGGATCATGCTTTTGAGGGGTGTTTGCATTCTTTCTTTTTGGGGATCTGAAAAGGACTGTATTTCATATATAAGACTTAGGATATAAAAAACCATCTTGGTTTTTAGCAGTATAAATGATGGTTGAATGACAAACTGGAGATAGCATTCTATAGTAATTTAACCCATAGAGTAATTTTTGTATATTTGAGTCTGTCTCACAAAGTTGCCTAGGCTCAGCTTGATTTTAGCTGTTCATGCCTTACTCTCCCAGAGTGCTGAGATTCCAGGACTGTGTCATAGCACCCAGCTCATGTTCATTTACATTTTACCACATCTGGGATGAGTATTTTTCTCACCTGGGTTTACTGGTAGTTGACATTTGATACTTGAAAACCTTAAAACATTGTTAATTTATAAGTAAGTAGCAAGAGCTGTCAATAATGTGCACATTGTTTCAGTAAAATTAAATACACTTTGTAAAAGTGAATGAAAGTGAAATTGTTGGAGTGTGTGTGGAAACGTTCCATTCATTATCCCAGCTTTCAGAGGCTTCTATAATAGAGGATGAGCGTAAGGCTCCATTGAACAAAATCAGGCCATAATAGACAGATGGGGGGAGTAAAGGTGACCTGCAAAAGGTGGTTCTGGTTTTTGTTCATATAGAACAGTGACAGGAGACCTTATACAAAATTGAACTTTCCTGGAAAATGCTATCTCTGGTTTGATGATGTCCTGCATCCACTGATAGACCTTGAACAATTTTGTTGTTCCTTAGGTTTGCACTAGGATGCAAAAGGAACTAATCCCTGCGCTTTCTGTCTGTCTGTGTTTGTGGCAGCCCAGATTGAATTGGGGAGTACATCTGTAGATAAGAGTTGAATTGTCCTAATAAGAGAAAGTGTTAATGTGATCTTCCTTGTCTTCACAGTAACAAATTTGGCGATTATTTTGGATCTATTATCACCTATCATCGTAACTGGCTGCTTGTCGTCCACAACACCATCAGGTTTTAAGACAAAATGGAATCGATGTCATCTTGAGTGAATTGTTTATTTTGACCATGATTTATTTGGAGTGGAGGCATTGTTTTTAGGGAATAAAACATGTCATGTAGGTTGTCTAAAAATAAAGTGCATTTAAACTTACTTGAGAGAATGCCTCTTAGTTTAATACATGTATAAATTAAATCCATTGTAGTGTTTCCGGAGAAGCTAGAGCCTGGTCATAAGCCACCACTAGAAAGCCTGAGACTGCCTTCAGATAACCTGCAGTGGAAACTACTTCTGGGACTGGAATATAAACTTTTGAGTTGGCGGTGGAGGGAAAGACCATGCTCCCAGTGCCAGCAGTGGAAGTGGAACCCTTAAACAATTCATCACCTACAGTGGATGTAGTTGCCCCTGGAAGAGGCTGCCAAAAGAATAAAAAGACTAACTCAATTGGAAGCAAAGTACTGTCTGAATTTATTTAATACAAATCGGGTAGAACCAAGTTTTCTGGAATAGGTGTCAAACGCCCTGATTCCTGTAATCACAGCAGGGGTTGGCAGACAGCCCTGTTCTACCACCTGCTTTGCAACCGAGGTGGTAGTCCTATTTTTAGTATGGGAAAAGATTAAGAGTACTTTGTGTCATGGAACCTAAATTTGTTGGACTACCCCATGTTCATGTTTGCTTAGACCTGTGGTGGACCTACAAGTCCTAAATTAGCCATGGATCCCTTTATGAGACTTAACCTTTAGTTTTGGTGCTAGCAATTGAACCCATGCATGACACTGGGGCTGAGGTATGTCTTCAGCACCCCTCCAGAAGGCTGCTGGTTACAGGCAGGAGCTACCACACCTGGTTACTGTGGTGCTGCTAGGCAGGTGCCCTCATCACTCTGTTCTCCAGCCCCTGAGGTTACGTTTGCCTGCCACCATACCTGGCTGTTAGTGCTGTAATAAAGTAGGTAGTGTGTAAGACAGAAAACTGGTCCAAAAAGGCTAAGGCATTTGTTGGCAGACCTGGAACAGTTTCTGTGATGGAAATTTCTAGTAATAGATGAGAAAAGCTTTCTGGTTGGTAGCCATGGGTAAGGGCATACAGAGGAGAATTTTTATAACTTAGGAAAACCCTTATCAGTGAAACCCCACAGGGGAGCCTAAAACTGGAGTTTACTCGAGAAGTTGCAAAGTATGCCTTAGCAGCTTTGCCTGGTTGATTTTATCCTCAAGACTTTAAAAACGGGACTGGAGGAATGGCACAGCAGTAAGGTCCTTAGCAAACCCCAGGCTCTGAGTTGGATTCCCCAGTACCACAGAAAGCTGGGTGTGGTGGCATGTCCCTGTATTCCCACCACTTGGGAGGCTGAGGCAGGAGGATTGCTGTGAGTCCAAGGCTGGCCTGGGCTACCTGGTGAGTTCAGGACCAGCCTGGTATACAGAGCAAGACCCTCTCTTAAAAAAAAAAAAAAAAAAAAAATACACTTAAAAAGCAAGCCAGCCAGTGATTTTTTTTTCCAACCAGTGATTTCATTTGGCCTATTGGTCTGGTTTTGTTTTTGTTTTTGTTTGTTTGTTTGTTTGTTTGTTTGTTTGTTTTGTGGTGCTGGGAGATGAGTCCATGATGTGCACTCTAGACAAGCATTCTGCCAGTGAATCACATTCCTGTCTTCATTTGGTCTGTTTGGACCTAGGAGCAATCAGAGTTGCCCTAGTTCCTAGTATGGTCCCAAACTCCCGCTTTCCCTCCTGTTCCTCCCCACCCAGTGGCCCTTCTGAACTTTAGGCAGCTATTAAGCAAGGCAACAGCGCCCTCTGGTGACTGGTTGAACGCAACCCCCAAGTACTAGAAACTTCAAACTAGTAACATTGTAACTTGTGATATTAAAATAAAGGAATATGTGCTAGCCTAACCTTGCTGGCTCTGACTCATGCCAACAAGAAAGGAATTTTCAGATTTTGCTCAATGCTGTCAAAACCAGAACCACCTGATAACAGAGTACCTTGAAATAACACCTGACCTAAAGCCAGCTGACAGCCTTGACAGGCTGAAAGCAAATGAAATAGCAAAGCAAAGGCTCTGATGGGGAGATGATCCGGCTGCCTTGCCCCAATTTACTTGAAGGTTTTAAAAATCTATAGGTAGAGCTCTACTTACCTAATTGTCTGCAATGTTTTGTTTTTGAATAGGGCCCAGGCAGCCTGAACTTGTGATCCTCCTGCCTCAGCTTTCGGCAGGCTGGGATTTCATGAGTGAGCCCTCACACATGCAGCATTGTTTTCACTCTTTCTTTTTTCCTGAGGTTGGGTCTTGCTCTTTAGTCCAGACAGATCTAAGCTGACTTGCATAGCCCAGGCTAGCCTTGAGCTCAAGGCAATCCTCTTGCCTCACCTGCTGAGTGCTGGGACTATAGGAGTGCACCACCACGCCCAGCTTATGTGCTGCTGGGGAACTGGACCCAGGGCCTTGTGCTGCCGAGCTATTCCTCAGTCCACATGCGGTGTTCTTTATATGTACCCATCCCGTCCAGATCCTTCCAGGCTTGTGTGTTGCATTTTATTATACATAGTCTTTATTACAGTAGTGACGGCTCATGTTAATTCATAATCAAACAGACATTCTTGTAATTGTCTATAAACTGCTTCTTGTTTTGCATCTTTTCTGTTTATGCCCAGATTGAGACATGACAGGTGATGGGAGGCACGTATCAGTTTCACTGGTGCTACATTAGATGCAGGCATGTTGCTAGTGGGCTGTGGGCCCTGGGCGTAAGGGTCCTCTGCAGTTGTCTGGGAAGTCCTCTATAAGAAGTGCTGTTTGAATATGAATGCAGAGGTGTGGAAGTGGGCTGTGTGGATACTCCCAGAGGCAGGCCATTCCAGGCCAAGAGAACACAACTCACGTTCTAGGAACCAAGTGGCCTGGTGACCAAGAAGGCAAAAGAGAGTGAAGACAGGTATGGTCACACAGCAAGGGCGGAGTAGACTGCACTTCTCCAAGGGTCACCTTGGTTCCCAGGTAGTGAGGTGAAGAGCACAGACTGATAGGAAAAGGACACATTGCTGAGGGTGGAGGATGGGGGAGAGGCCTAGGGCAAGGGTAAGAGGGAGGGAAAAAGAGGCCACGGTGGTATGGATGGTCATTGTCTCCCCAGTCCATGTGTTTCCAGTGTCTCACTGAATCTGTGGTTCATGTATAATGAAAGCATACAGCAATATATACCACTGTGTACGTACAGGTATAGAAAAATACATACTTGTGTGTCTATAATGTGATAGCTTCTGGTGAGTTGATAGTGCTGGTAGTGATAGTGGTAGCTGAAAATAAAAGGAGAGACAACATAGTATGTACTGACAGATTAGATCAGGTGTGTCCTGTCATGTTTTTCCTCTAGTCTTTTTTGTTTGTTTTCTTGTGGACTTTTTGTTTTGTGTTTTCAGTGAAGAGAAACTGTCTTGGATTTATATATAAAATATATAACATAGTTACTATTACATGCATAAGTATTCTAAGTTTAAAAACTTTCTTTAAAAATGTCTTCATTGTAGGGCCAAGGAGCATAATTCAGTGGTTAAAGGGCTTGCCTAGCATGCACAAGGCCCTGGGTTCGATTCCCAACACCGTATAAAAAGAGGCCAGATGTGGTGGTGCACACCTGGTATCCTGCACTCTGGAGACTGAGGCAGGAAGTTTGCCATGTGTTTGAGGCCAACCTGAACTTTTTGGTGAGTTCAGGACCAACTACAAAGCAAGAGCCTGTCTCAAAAAAATGTTTTCATTGTACGTTATAAAGCATCAATGGCAAAAAAAAACAAAAACAAAAAACAAAACAAAACAAAAAAAAACAGGCCATAGGCTGGACCCAGTGTGTCCACGCTAGGTTAGATGAAGGTTAAGAAGGTGGATTTCAGGGTGACCTCAAGTGTTTTGGCCTGAAAGGAGCTAACATTGAGGTGGGGATGCTAAGGAGATGCAAGAGTTTCCTTTTGGAAAGGTCATATATGGGATGCCGGTTCTTTATTTAAATGAATTGGGAAGCACTTGGGGTTTAAGTCTGGAGGAGAGTGGAGACTTCTAAGCTAGAGGACTTAAATCTTAGCTCATGACATGTGAAGCCTTAACATCGGATAAGATCACTTGAACGGGTGACTCAGAGCCCTCCCGTGTAGACGGGTGGACATGGCGAGGAAGCCACAAAAGTGATTAGAAAAGAATGAAGGACAACAGGTGTGGGGAGGTTGGGCCATCAGCCTACCTGATATGAAACTGGTCACACACAGCGAGGGCTGAGGGCGCAGAACCTGACACCTGTCGGATTCCAGGATGGGAAGAAAGCCTAATTACCAGAGGCTGGAGAGAAGGGCCCACTCATGGCAGCGCGTGGCCCGTGAAATGTCATGGCTCCACGCCACGGTTCCCTGTTACTACACTGCATCTGCTTGTGCAAAAGGTGTGGGAATGACTCCTAGCTGAGTCAGTAGGGATTTTTGTTAAATTTTAGTTAAATCATTTGATTTGTGTTGCTGCAGCTTCCATAGTTCTAAACTCTAGAATTAGCTAATTACCATAAACTGAACTGGCAGTGACAATTATCATAAAATTGCAGAAAGAGCAGCTACAACTTCAACCAGCCCGAGGAAAAGAAACAGACCATCATGTGATGCTGCATGCGTGCATGCACCTGGAAGAGAGCGACCCTGGCTATCAGGACACCTGCAGGAAAACGGAGCCAGACCCAGGGAAGTCTGAGGTAAAGGGACTGGTGACTTATCATTAGTGGATCACTACTACACAACCCTTAATTGTGCGATAAAAGTTGATTATCAGCTGGCTGATGAGCCACAGGTCCACCCTCTAAAGTGCAGCCTGGCGCGCAGGCCTGTCATCCTGGCACAGGAGGCCCACCTTGGAGCGCCAGTTTGAGTCCAACCTGGGCAGCCTAGCAAGAGCCTGTCTCAAGTTCAGAAGTAAAATATAGCTTAGTGTGAAGGGCCTGGGCTCGACTCAGCTTCGTGGTGGTTAGTGTGTGTTTCTAGAGACTGTGCACATAGAACTAAGGATGCAACTTGATGCTCTGGGAAACATTTGATACGCTATTACTAGAAGGAGACGTTAACTAAATTGCCCAACATACACAAGAACAAGGAAACTATAGGAGTTAGCTGCTACTTTGGCCATCTCAACTAACTCCATTCTCCTCTCTGCTCCTACCCTGTCCCCAGGATGGGGGATTGAATCCAGGGCCTTTGCACCGAGCTACACCCCTAACCCATTTTATTTTTTATGTTGAGACAGTGTATCAACAAATTGCTAAGTTGCTTATGCTGAACTTAAACGTATGATCCTCCTGCCTCAGCTTCCTAAAGTGCTAGGGTTCCAGGCACACGTCACCATGCCTGACTAGCTACATTTTTAAAAGTTGGAGTTTGCAGATAAGTTGAAAAATACAGTTGGTAGTTTATATTTATCTCCCGGAATCCCTCCAAGCCCACCATTCAGTTGTGACATCGATATATGCCCGGCCCTTTACACACCAGCATCCAAGACAGGTTTTCACTGCATTGTGACATTTATTTAATGTGTGATATTTTTAACCTACTGGAACATTCTCTTATTTTTTTGAGATGGGTTTGGTGACATAGCTCAGGAGTTAAAGTGCGTAGCAAGAGCTAACGCTCTGGGTTCGATTGCCCAGCGCCACATAACCTCATCCCCGTAATCCCAGCATTTAGGAGGCTGAGGCAGTAGTGTTGCCAAGAGTTCTAGGCCAGCCTAGACTACGCAGTAAATTTAAGAGCAGCCTGGACTACAGATGGAGACCCTGTTTTAAAAAATACATATTGTTTGAGAGGCTGTATGTTGTGGATTTCTACTGGTATACACAATTTCATGTGTCTGAGCCTGGGCATTGACCATTCGTCCATCCACTGGGCCTTGAGAACATCCGGAGTCGATGTGGTTTTGGCTAGGGCCAATATGATTCAGTGAGAAAATTGTTAAACATAAGCAAGGAGGAGTACTTTCTTCAAAAGACCTTCCACAGTGGTCCCCTCCCTGCTGCCACCTCCGGAAGCCACGTGAGCTCCCATTCACTGAGGCACGTGCCCAGGCCTTGGAGCTGAGAGCCAGGGCAGAGCGGAATGAGAGCAGGGCGCAGGGCTTCTGCGTGTGAGCCGTGTTGTGCCCGATCGCGTCATCACCAACCTCCAGGAGACCGAGCACGCATGCAAAAGCAAAGAGCCTTTACTTCGGGCTTAAGCTCGGGCTCTTAGGCATCACCATCACAGGGGATCTGTGCCGAGAGCCTCCAGCCGTTGTGAAGCTGGGTTTTTATCGGGTAGGGGTGGTTACAGCGAGCACGAGAGCACGACGTAGGTGTAGCCCGCGATCGCAAGTACCAATTACAATCACAAAGCATTCATGGTGACAAAACTGTCCGCAGCTGCTCGATTAGCTCCCGGGAGGTACTACTCGAATTCGCAGGGTATTCGTTACATTTGGCGGGACCCAATCACGAGTTTTGAGAATCAGGTGAGTTTACAAGGCCCACGTGGAGTATAAACTGAAACTCAGGCCTATTAACTTTTCTAAGGGCCTGAAGCCTGTCATGGAGTTTGTCTAGCTCGGGCCTTTCAAGCCGCAATTACAAAAATGGAAACGGAAACACTTGATGACTCACTGGAACCGTCTTCTGACAGGTAAAGGACACAGACCAAAATTATTAGCCAACAATTAAAACGCAGGGGTTTTCGTTTTGGTTTTCAGCCAGGGCCTGGCCCATGCTGGACAAGTACTGTAAGGCTAACTCACCTCCTCAGTCCCTAGCGCACTTACAATTCACTGTCACTGTTACTACCATTTGGGGTACTGGGGATCACACCTACGGCTTTCTCACTGAGCTGTCACATCTTAACATTTTTTTTCTTTTCTTTTCTTTTTCTTTCTTTCTTTTTTTTTTTTGCAAGGTGAAGGGAGGGTACTTTATTTTGGAACAAAGGGCAGAGGGGCAAGAACTTCTGCTAACTGGAAGGGGAGCCCCAAAAGGTGGCACCAAGGATCTACCCAGGGCCTTTGCTCTGAGCTAAACCCCACGCCCATTTTACCTTTTATTTCAAGACACGGTCTTGCCAAGTATGAAGTTGCCTAGGCTGGGCTCGAACTTGCAATCCTCTCGCCTCTATTTCCCAGACTGCTGGGATTATAGGCCTGGCTGCAGAACCCAGCTCACGTTCTCATTCCTTTTTATCTTTATTTTAATTTTCATCCTTGGTACTGGAGATCAAGCCCAGGGCCTTCATACTGAACTACATCCCAGCCCATTTTATATATATATATATATATATATATATATATATATATATATATATATATATATATATTTTTTTTTTTTTTTTTTTTTTTTTTTTTTTTTTTTTTTTTTTTTTTTTTTTTTTTTTTTTTTTTTTTTTTTTTTTTTGAGACGAGGTCTCACTAAGTTGCTCCAGTTGTGATCAAACTTGTGATCCTCTTGCTTCAGCTTTCCAGAGTGCTGAGACTCAGGCCTGTGCTACCAGGCTCATTGGGGCACATATTTATTTATTTATTTATTTATTTTATTTTATTCATGGCAGGGTCTTGCTGTGTAGCCCAGGCTGTTTCTGAACTCAATGTGTCGCCAAGGCTGGCCTTGGACTTGCAGCAATCCTCCTGCCTCGGCCTCTCAAATGCTGGGATTACAGGTTTGTGCCACCACATCCAGCTTTATGTGGTGCTTGGGATCAAACTCAAGGCCTTGTGCTTGCTAGGCACTCTAGCCTCTGTGCCATTCCTCCAGCCCAGTATTTTTCTTTTTTTAATAATAATACTGTAGAGCACAGGGTTCTAAAATTATTGTAACTGGTGCATAGTCAACCATACCTTAAGCAGGTAACAGAAATTTGGTAAATTACAGAGAAAGTTAGGGTTTTCTGTACCTTTACTCAGAACCAAGCTATATATGAATTTCTGTTTCCTTAAGTGCATTAATTTGGAAGTTTTCCTTAAGAACTACCACTCTGTCGTGCAAGTCAAACACCCAAACCAATATTCAACCCGGAGAAAAAGTTGACCAGTTCAAGAGGGAGGTTCTGCACATGGACACAGGGGCCAGGAGGGCACTTTGTTTTGGAACCAGGGATAGAAAGAAGAAAAAGCAACACCCTGGCCACCGCGCCGAGGGGAGGAAACACGCATGGACACGCGCGAGTATGAGACCGGAAGCTAGATCAAATCAAATCCCAGTGTGCTGTTGTGGAACTTCCCCACCGCGTTCCTCGCCCACCTTCCTTCCTAAGTCACCTCCACGGTGTGGACAGGGCGAATTCACAGTGATCGATCCTGTGGGGTGGAGCACGGGCTGGTGGCTGCCGCTCAGGAGTGCGATGGTAGTAACTGCTGGCGTCTGTTCAGAGTAGAAGTGACCAGGCCTCTGAACTACCCGGGAAGAGGATGCAGGGGTGCGAGGGGGCAGCGCTGCGGCTGGGGAAGGCGAGATGGCTTCCCTCACCGTCACCAGGTCACCGGCTGGTGGCTGGCTGAGGCCCCTCTCAAAAAAGGCAGATTAACCAGAGGCAAGCGTGCACGTTTAAAACATGAAAATGCTATGTGACACAGGAAACTTCATAAAGGTAACGAGGCTCAGAGAAACAGGTAAACTTGTCTGTGTTTTGCTTGGGGTTTTTGCTGTTGTTTTCGTCCTGGAGTGTGCTTTGATCCTTCTCTGCTGAGGTTGCTGAGGAGTGTGCAGGCTCGCTGATTGCCCGGTTGGACAAAGTGGGTGTGATCGCATGGCAACAACCGGGGGAACTTAGCAAGGCCTGGTTACTCAGATCTTCTCGGGGTCCTTGCATCTTGGGAAACAAGGGGGCTTCTCCTCTGCTCCGGGTATATGGGGACATAAACCCAGGGTATGATGACCTGCTTCGGGACAGAGGGTGAAAGGGAAATGCAAATGACCTCCTGATACTTGTGCTTTCCCAAATGCCAAGGTGACATATTTTGCAGCAATGAGTGCTGTCCCCCATCAGCTGCAACCCAAGAGAAACGCGAAGGCTCCTGTGCTACTCACTAAGCCCAGGTGTGAGTGGTGCAAAACTCCGTCCAAGCACTGGGTGTGCCATCAGACCCTGTGTAGTGTTGCTGCAGCTCCTTCTGTAGCCCCTCAGCCTGCCTGTCTCAAGCCCCCACCCCCTCCCCAGCCTCTCTCCTCTCTCTCCCTCTTTGCCCATGCTCAGAACAACTCTGCCCCCTTCGCCACTTCCTGTGCGGTCGCCCCACTGGGACCGCGGTGAGCTGCAGGAATGTTCTGGTCTCCCCTCCTTGAAATCACTTTTTCTGTCCGCAGTACTGAGGATCGAACCTGGGGCCGTCACACTGAGCTAAATACCATCCCTTTCTATTTTTTATTTTGAAATGGGTGTCTTTAAGTCTCTAAATTGCCCATGCTGTACCAGGACATCTGGTTCTCCTGCCTTAGCCTCCCCAGTGCCAGGACTGCAGGTGTGTGACATTGCTTGGCTAAGTTTTTCTCTCTTGAGCGGATAACAGGAAACTGGCCAATGTATAATCCATTTTTTTTTTTTACTAAAATGCAGATAAAACCTTTCAATCTATGAATTTTTACATTTGGCTTTTCTCAAGGGAGAAATACCAACTCTATCAACTCTATCAAGACTTCCCCATCCCGGATAGACAGTTTTGTTTCTGTAGATCACAGCTGAAGTCCCACATACATCCCAGGGATGACTTACTGGAGGGAATGACTGTTTTAGTTGAGATCGTGTATTGAGAAGATGTATCTCAATTGCCAGCCCGAGCTGTTGGCAGCACCATTTTGTGTCTGGTATAGAAGTTGGTTAAGGTACAAGTGGAAAGTTTTTTTAAAATGTATTAGAAACTTCTTTTTGTGGTACTGGGAATTGAATCCATGGTCTTCACATTAGCTACTACTCTAGATTTTTCTTTTTTCTTTTGATTTAAACAGTCTTGCTCTGTAGTCCAGGCTGGTCCTGGACTCACTATTGTAATCTAGATTGGTCTCAAACTCATGGCAATCTTCTTGCCTCAGCCTCCCATGTGCTGAGGTTACAGGCATGTGTCACCATGCCTAGTTTATGTGGTACTGAGAAATCGAACCCAGGGCCTCATACTTGCTCAGTGAGCACTTTAACCACTGAGCCAAGCCCCAAGCACTCATTTTTAAATTTTTATTTTGAGACAAGGTCTCATTAAGTCTAGTGCCAAGTGTGGTGATATACACATGTAATCCCAGCAATTGGAGGCAGAGGTGGGAGGATTGCGGTGAGTTGGAGGCCAGCCTGGACTACTAGTGAGTTAAGGAACAGCCTGGAGTATACAACAGGATCCTGTCTCAAAAAAAAAAAAAAAAAAATCTATAGAAAAAATGTCTACTTTTTAAATTTTTTTTTTTTTTTGAGATAGGGTCTTACTATGCTGTCCAGGTTGGCTCTGAACTCCTGTGATCCTCCTGCCTCAGCCTCCTAAGTGGCTGGGACCATAGCTAGCATACCGCTGTGCCCAGGCCAGAATGTTAAGAGCTGTCAACAGTCCTCTGGGGATTCTGCTGCCTTGAGGGTTGAGGAACAATATTGTAGCAGGAGCCATGGGATGGAAATGACCTAACAGGTCACATAACTGTCGGGAAAGCAGCTAGCCTGGCCACATGTGGGATGTTGCCTCCTGCTAACCAAATATGAGGCCCCAGAAGGGGAAGGAGTCCTGCAAGTCAGCTTAGCATCCCACCCAGGGCTCAGGGCCTTGACTGACAATCTCCCCAGCCAGGGAGCTCCCGTGCCCCACACTTCCATACCTGTGTGTGCTGTGGCCTCGTTGTCTGTGCCATGTGAAGGCCACTGTGGTTTTGCTTTTTGTGGGTAATGACATCACAGAGGTGGCTTTTATTGAGCTTCCTGCCCTCTATACCTCCTAAGTCTTCTTCATGACTGCTGCAGCAAAGTAAGCCTGTCTGCCCCTTACGTCGGGGGTGATGTTCGGTTCTGGATTCCACACAGAAGCTCATTCTGCCTTGAGTTTCAGGTGTCCCGTCCCAGAGGCCAGCGGCAGCAGGCCCATTGAGGAGCCAGGGGGACAGTCTGAGCGATGTGGCTTTCCTGATGTTTTCTCGAGTAGCCTTTTCTCCATGTTGGGCCTCATTCTGTTCTCTCCTGTCATTCATTCTATCCTGGTGTGTCCTGGATCTAACTGATCGCTTTAATTAGACTGACCTTACCTCTCTCATTGAACCAATCACAAGCACTTCTTTATATATATTTTTTTCCTGAGACAGGAAGAAAGGATTGTCAGTCAGGCAGCTGGCTCAAGCTGATGATCCCAGCTACTCAGGAGGCTGTAGCAGGAGGCTCCGAGTTTGAACCAGGCTAGACAATTTAGCAAAACTCAAAAGAGAGAGAGAGAGAGAGAGAGAGAGAGAGAGAGAGAGAGAGAGAGAGAGAGACAGAGAGACAGAGACAGAGACAGAGAGACAGAGAGACATAGTTTAATGCAGAGTGCCTCTGGGTTCTAGGAATAGTATTACCAAGAAGAGAAAGAACAAAGAAGAAAGGAAAGGAAAAATGGCTCATGAAACTTCCACGTGTCTTCTGTCTGAAAATGTCTGGGCAGGGACACCAGCCTCCTGACTTCTTTTGACCATTAGAATGTGACTAAAGTGTTGAAGTGACACTCCAAAATCTAGGCTCCAAGAGATCTTGTGAGCGGGCGTGGTCGCGCACGCCTGCAATCCCAGCACTCGGGAGGCTGAGGCAGGAGGATTGCCCTGAGTCCAAGGCCAGCCTGGGCTCCATGGTGAGTTCAGGACCAGCCTGAGCCTTAGAGCGAGACCCTGTCTCAAACAACAACAACAACAACAACAACAACAACAACAACAACAAAAATAAACCTAAAAATAAACTGGAGAGGCAGCTCAGGGCATGGCCCATAGTGCCTAACACCCAGTACCAAAATAAATGTACTCATTGGTTAGCTAATTAAAATCAAAACAAGAAAAGTGGGCTGAGGATGTAGCGTAGTGCAAAAGTACTGGGTTCCATCCCCAGTACTGAAAAGTAAAAGAAGAAAAAAGAAAGAAAGAAAGAAAGAAAAGAACATGAAACAGGTCTGGGGAATGTGCTTGGTGCAGTGGCACACGGCTCATTCCCCATCCCAGAGAGAAAGAGGAGACAGCGTCTGGTGAGGGTTGTGAGACAGTTCTAACTTTTTTTTTTTTATCTCGAGATAAGATCTTGCTGAATTACCCAGGCTGAACTTGAGATCATCCTGTCTCAGCCTCCCACAGAATGAGGATTACAGGTGTGTGCCACCATGCCGGCACCACGAGCCCTTCTACTCTGTCTCCAAGAGCTCTTGGGAGAGAAGTGAGCGGACAGCGGGGGTCCCCATGCGGCACCTGGCAGGCAGCTGACAGCCCGCGGAGCCCAGGGGGCCTGCCCGACACCCGCGGCCAGGCTGCCCCCTCGCTCGGCCTAAAGGGCTGATGTGTGGAGTCCGGAGCTAAGCGGCTGGTGGCGCTGGGAGCTAGCCGAAGCGCTGCGCAGGCAGCCAAGGTGGGAAGGGAGGGAGGCCGCCGGGCGAGGGGCCAGCGAGCCGGGCGCAGCCCAACCCGCAGTCAGCCTGCATCCTCTGGGAGGCAGGAGCCCAGTTCCCAAGGTAAAAAGGGGAAGGGGCCGTGGGGGGAGAGAGCGGCACGAAGGGGACCCCTACTCAGCTGGCCCTGAGGCGGAGGGGCCTCCCCCCAGCCCCTCTTCGCTTGCGGGGGGCTTTGTGTTCGCTTCTGCGCCTTCAGCAACTTGGCTTTTCCTTGGTCCCCAGGCTCTGGGCTCGGTCTGCCTTGCCCCGGAACCCTGGCCAGCGCTTGGGCGGCGGCCCTGGCTCACCCCAGTGGAGCCTGCGACAGTGGGGCAGGCCAGCGCAGGCTCCTGTGGTAACGTGAAATCTTTCAGAAGGGAAAGGAATGACTGGCGACCAGCACCCACGTGCCTGCGGCATCTGTATCACCAGCAGGATTTTTCTGTCATATGTGGTTGTGTGTGGAGAGTCTACAGCTTACATTGGGAAGTACTGTAAATAAAGTATCCACAGAAGTTTTCAGAGCAAAGGAAGACAGGAATGCCCTCAGAGGTTTCGTCATGTTTTTATTTATTCTGGGGGGGGATGCTGAGGACTGAAGCTGGGGACTTAGCACTGAGCTGTATCTCTAACCCGTTTTCTTTTTTGAGACATGGTCTTGCAAAGTCACTCAATTGCCCAGGCTAGGCTCAAATTTGCAGTCCTCTTGCCGCAGCCCCTCAGAGTGCTGGGATTACCAGGTACGTGCCACCTTGCCTAGAGGCTTTGTTCTGGTTTTACAGAAACACATACATTTCTATTTTTACATAATTCGTTTACTTTAACAAGAGTTAAATTCTCAAGAGCCCTCTCCCCCACCCCCAGCCGGTTCTCTTCCCGTGAGGCCCTAGCAAGAAGGTAGCCGCTGGCGAGCAAGAAGACAGGCCTTGTGAGGAACTAAACCAGACAGTGCCTGATGTGAGACAGGAGCCTGTTCAGCTACCCAGTAGGATACAGCTGGAGCTGGATTTGAGGGTAAGGTCTGGAAAAATAAATGTCTAATAAAGTAGAAAGCATGAAAAGAAATTAAAAGAATTTTAGAGAAGGGGACTGGAGGAATGGCTGAGCAGTTAAAGTGCTTGCTGCAAGCACTACATCAAATGCTAAGTACCTGAATTCGATTCCCCAGCACCCCATAAGCTGGGCATGGGGGCACATGCCTGTAATCCCAGCACTCAGAAGGCTGAGACAGGAGGATTGCCACGTGTGAAAGGCCAGCCTGGGCTCCACAGTGATTTCAGGACCAGCCTGGGCTACCGAGCTAGACCCTGTCTCAAAACAAAACAAACAAATCAGAATTTTAGAGGAAAGCGTTGGGAGGATCCAAAGAGGAGGAGAAGGATTGAGACATTGCGTGGGGGGAAAAAATAAAAATATTTCAGTTTTATAAAAGCCTCCAAAGCGCTTCCTTGATGGACTGTCCCCTGTGTATAATGCCTTCTTAAAAAAATCTAAAGGGAGCTCTCCTTCCAGTTACGGTGGGAGTGTAGCGAGAGAAGGAAGCTTCGGTGTCCCTCCCCCCCTGTGTTCCTCTTTGTTCAGCAGCCTAGACTTTGACCCGAGTGTAGGGCCAGGTTCTGGAGCGCGGCAGGTCTGAGCTCTGCGGCGCTGTCATCCTGCTGGCAGCCTGGAGTCACCTCCTCTGTCGCTCAGTGCTCTTTTCTTCTTTATTTTGAGACAGGATCTCACTAAGTTGTTAAGTTGCCCAGGCCAGGTTTGAACTTCTGATCCCCCTGCTTCAGCCTCCTAGACTGCTGGAATGATAGGCCTGTGTCACCACACCCAGCTAATAGTCAAATTTAACAGCGTGTCCTCTGCCTTTCCCAAAAATCAAACCCTATTTAGCAAAGAAAAGCCTTGCCGGCTCTGATGCTAGTGTGTTCCAAGCCATCTGTGGGGAGGGCTGGTTTTTGTTAAATGTCAATCCATCCTGGACCGGCTGCTTTTGTAAACACAATAAATACAAATTATTAAAAATGTTAGTTGAAAATAAAGACAAACAAAATACAATTCCAAACCTTTATTACTTGATTATTAGATTTTATTTTTAGACTCAATAAACATAAGTTTATCCTGTCTAATTGCCTTAAAAGTCTCTACATGTCTACTTCTCATTTCTGCCCCAGGTTGTGGACGACATATTGAATAACTGTTTTCATCAGTACTGGCCTGCACTCAGCCTGGTCTGAATGTGACAATCCAAACATTTCATATCCTCTCCCTTTTCATAAACTGACAAAACTCTGACCTGACTCAAGAAACCACCACAATATATATATTTTTTCACTTCTGGGAATCCAGCTGGGAGCCTTGTACACACTAGGCCAAGCTCTTCTCCACTGAGGTATACTCCTAGCCCCTCACTTACTATTATTGATTTTTTTTTTTAAGACTTAGTGAGACTCAGGTCTCGCTCCATAGCCCAGGCTAGTCCTGAACTTACTATGTAGCCTACCTAGGCTGGTGTCAAACTGACAGCAATCCTCCTGCCTCAGCCTCCAGAGAACTGGAATTACAGGCATGAGCCACCATCTCTGTTTATGGGTGCTGGGGAATCAAACCCAGGGCCTTGCGCTTGCTAGGCAAGTACTCTAACTGCTGCGCTAGTCCTCCTGCCCTCAAACCTACCTTTTAAAAATCAACTTTGTTGACCTACAACTTACGTACACTTTTTTCCTTGAAGTGTCTGTCTCCAGACCACCCCATCCACACCAGTTCAATCTGAGTCTGACTGAATCTCCCTGTCTTCCCTTCATAAGACGTGCCTGAGCCTGGCGATTCCATGCTTTTGGTGATTATCTTCCTAGTCACCTTCGAGCCCCCTGCCAGGCCCCATGCACTCCCTGCCGCAGCAGCTGTACCCCTTCATTCTGATGGCCTCCTGAGAGCCTTCCTGCTTAGTGCTTTGCATACAGCAGGCACATAATGAATGTCCACTGAATAAAGGAACACAATGTAAATCTTGGCGACATGAGCCCAGGGAGTGCTGGAGGAAAGGGCATGGGTAGACGGCCTGCAGAGGAAAAAAGCTGAAGGTGGCCACAGTAGTTTCCCAGGGCCAAAACTCTATGAGAAAGGACCAACAACTCATCTCCACCCTCTGACTGAGATGGAAGGGTACTGACACGTCCCGATCGACTGTACTCCAAAGAGCCGTCTCCTCACTGACTTGTCTGCATACCTAAAATCTGATTATTGAATACTTCTATCTGGATGCTATCAGTGGCTCATAATAGCACACAAAAGAGAGACAGGTACTCATCACATGCCTCCCGATCAGGACCGAGACGCCACCAATGTGATGGTCATGGAAAGACTGAGCTGCATGACGATGTTGCCGTCACCAAAGTTCTAAATCTGGGAAATTTTAAAGGACATAAAACTTGTGTGTGTGTGTGTGTGTGTGTGTGTGTGTGTGTGTGTGTGCGTGTGTGTGTGTGTGTGTGTTTCAGTACTAAGGATCTAACCTGGGGCCTTTGCACTGAGATATATGGCCACCACCTTCCTGTTTTTTTAGGCTTTGATTTTGGGATAGGATCTCACTAAGTCACAGACTTTCTAAAATTGGGCTTCAATTTGTAATCTCCTGCCTCAGCCTCACAGAATGCTGGGATTTTAGGCCTTTGATGCCAGGCCTGGCTATTATTTTTTAACAAATAAATTAAAAGAAAAAGAAAAAAAAGCTACAGATTAAGAGACTTACATGACAGATCAACCAATTGTATTCAATCAACTGTAATGTAAAAATTTTATTTGAGTCTGGATAAAAAGTCTTAAAAAATTTATGACCAATGATATGATTTTTTTACAGCCTTAATCTTTCAGAGAACATTATCTCTAAGATTTATTTTAAAACAATATAGAAAGGGAGAAGAAAATTATGAAATAGATGAAACCAGACTGGCTCTGAATTAATAATTATTGAAGCTGGAGTGTATATATATATATACAGGGTATGCTATCGTATTTAAATTTTCTATAGTGAAAAAATAAAAATGACCTGCCATCCTAGCATAGGAGGGTCACAAATTTGAGGCATTTAGCAATTTAATGAGACACTGTCTTAAAAAAAAAAGTTTGGGAATGTAGCTCAGTACAAAGGTCAAGTCTTCTAGGCTCCAAAAGTTCCTTTAAAGAATGTTAGCACAAAAAAGTTAGCTCTCCCAGCAGTTTAATATATTAACAAATGATTAATCATTAACATTTTAGTCCTTGCTGGTTTCCAAAAGCTTAAGCAAAATGCCTACCTTCTGCAGCCCAATCTGTCACCACCTCTGCCCACCGACCATGCCAGCTGCTCCTTCACTGACCCCGCGCAGCTCCCCTTACCCCTGCTCAGTGCCTGGCTGCTCAGGACAGTTCACCCCCCTTGCCAGGCCGTCATTTACCACTTTGCTTCACCCCTGGCCCCTTGCACATCTTAGAAGCTCTAGGGGAGTGGCACGCCCACTAGAAGGGCCCCCTCACCCTCCTCAGAGATCACAGCACCCTGGAGGCACACAGCTGAGCTCTCATGAAGCTGCTCTATGTGCTCAGCATTTTGTTTTGTTAAATTCAGTGAGTATTCTGAGTTCTCTAAGACAGACATTTTTGGCAGATTAACTATTTGGCTTAATGTATTCTATCTGTTCTAATCTCACGAACACCTGCCAGAGAAGCAGGTGCATTCAGACTTGGTAGTACGCCGGGCTGCACGAAGCCAGGAACTCCTGGTGCTAACACATGTTCAGCAGGGCGAAGTGGGCTGGGGTGACCTGCACAAGGGGGACATATTCTGGATGGGCAGGTGCACTCATCTCCTGGCCCAGAGGACCATCGTCCTGAGCAGGCTGAGGACCCCACCTCTTCAGACTTTTCAACAGAAGCTAGGAATCTTGCTTGGGCCCTTCCACAGCCAAATATTGGTGTAAAAATTGCAAACGAGTAATATGTATCTTAATATATAGCTTTCTATTTTGATTTCCTCTGGAATTAGAGGATAAATCTACAGATGCCCAACAGATGGCTAAAAGCAGGACAAAGCTTGACATCTCTGCTTCATTTTATGTTTGCTTTACTACCTTCAAACCGAGTCAGGCTCCTGATCAACTCTGCACATAGGCATGTCAACTACTTGAAGACAAAGCTTATTAGCCCTAACTTCACCTCCCTTTCTTGTCCTCCTCTAACACACAGGACACCAAACTAAGACAAAAGTAACTTTCGGGACTTGGGAAGATATCTAATTGGCAGCTTTACAACATCCAATCCCAGGATCCCCAGAGTGGCACGTAGAAGTCTCCAGTCTTTTAAAGCAGCCAAAATGTTGAAGAAGAAAAAAAATCCTCTTTAATAACTGGTGCTGGGAAAACTAGAAATCCACACGCAGTGAAGCTAGACCCACAATTCTCACACATACCAAAATCAAATCAAAATGAATCAAAGATATTAAAATGGAAATACAGAACCTCCTGGAAGATAAGATAGGCCAAAACCCCTGAGGGCACAGGCACAGCCAAGAGCTTTCCCAATACCACATCTGATGCACATGAGGTAACACCAAAAATCAATAAATGGTATTATTTCAAATTAAAACTTCTGTACAGAAAAGGAAACTACCAACAAAGTGAAGAGAGATCCTACGGAATGGGAAAAAAATTTGTCTCCTTAGGAAAATATCAAGAATATACAAAGAATTGAGGGAAATTACACCCCTGAGGGAAAAAAAAACAATAAAGATGGGCTACTGAAATGAATAGTTCTCAGTAGAAAAGTATGAATGGCCAATTAACATATGAAAAAAAATGTTCAGCATTTTTAGCCATCAGAGAAATGCAAATAAGAATGACACTGAGGTTCCACTTAAGTCCAGTAAGAATGACTGGTATGCACAATTTGTAACAGTCAAATCTTGGAAGAAGCCAATGTACCCGAATACAGATAACTGGGACAAAGAGATGTGGTATATATACACAATGGAGTATTATTCTGCCATTAAGAATGACAAGTTTGAGTCGCTGTAGGAGAATAGATGCATTTTAAGACCGTTGTGCTCAGCAAAATGAACTAGACCCAGGAAGTTAAATGTCATATCGTCTCTCTCGTATGAGAAAATCAAACAATAGAAAATGTAAATTGCCATGCAGGCATGGGAGTGTCTTCCAGAAGTCTTCTTACCATTCACTGGGATAGTTCATTCAGAATTATGACTATTGACTTAAAAGGTCAGAGGTCATATGATACAGGAGTAAACTTCTAGTGTCCTATATAGAAAGTATGTGGAAGCTGCGGGGGAAACAGTATACACAACACAGCTCAGCTAGTGCACAGAAGAGTCACCCGCTCTTCAGATGAGTGAAACACCATGCAAAACTGTGTGACAAAGTTGCTTCATGTAAATATCAGGCTGAGGGCCCAGCATTGCCAGATCTTTTTGATTTTCTGAGAATCTGGAACCCCTCTTTCCTGGCCCATATGTTTTGTAAATTTCGGTAGAATGAAGAGGTGGCTAAGCAGTTTGTAACCTAAAATTAAAGAAAATATTGAAATGTGGCAGACAATTCATAAAAATATTATATTATTTCCTGGATATTGTCCGCTTTTTAAAATGTAAACCTTTGCTGTGATTTATTCTCATTCTAAATGTTTTTACTTTTTAATTTTTAAAAATCTCTGTGGCAGTCTGGTTAAGCCTACAAGCCTCTTCTCACAATCATCCACAGCCCCGCCCTACCCCCTGCCCAGGGATAAAACCTAGGGTTTCTGCACTGAGCCACATCGCCATATTTACTATCATACGTAACTCTGCATTCCGAGTTTTATATTCATTTTCCAAATTATATCAGTCTGGAGTCATATAAAACCTGGATCTATCTTCAAAATGTATCTAGGCAATGAACACTTCTTGCTGACTTCATTGCTCATATAGTTTAGGTCCACAAAGTGTCCTCCAAAGGTCTCAAGTGTTCAGAGACGGGCTTTGGAAGGCGTCTGGCTCGTGAGGCGCTACACTCGTCAGTGGGTTAATTCATTGGTGAGTTCGTAGCTGAGTGGGCTGCTAGAAGATGGGGTCTGGCAAGAGGAGAGGTCATTAGGGGGTCACTGAAAGACTGTATTCTTCTCCCAAGCTCTTCTCTTCTGCTTCCTGGACGCCATCTGTCATAGTTACTTTCTCCTTGCTGTGACAGAATACCCGGCATCCATGACTTAAGGGGAGGAAAGATTTGTTTTAGCTCACAGTTTCAGAAGATCGCAGCCCATATGTGGGAGGCTGGCAATGGTGAACACATGTGACAGGGGCGGAGCTGAAGCACCCTTCATGGCACAGCAGATGGAGAAGCCAAGTTGGGGAGGAAGGGTGGCGCTACCCTTCCAGGTACCGCCCCAGCGATCTGCCCCTCTGGGGTCTGGCCTCTCCTACCAGATCTCATCTCTGAACAGCACAAAGGTGTCTTACAACATCCAAATACATGAGGCTTTTGGGGGACACTCCACATCCAAACTATCGCTGAAGCAGTTTTCCTCCACCACGCCTTTCTGCCATGCCATTTCTGTGTTGCAACCGGACAACCATGTACTGACCTTCTGAAACTGGGAGTCAAGGCAAACCTTTCTTCCTTTAAGCTGCAGGTGCTGCGCACTGTGTCTTACTGGGAATGCTGGCTGATACAACCGCCAGACCATGGTCATCTTTCCCCTGGACTAACAGCCACCTGACTGCTTCGGTCTGTGTCTGGACAGTGTACAGTCAACTCGGCAGGCAGTGTGAGCAGTTAACGCCCCATGTCACTCCTCTGGCCACACCTTCCAGCAGCTTCCCATCTCACTGAGAACAGAACCCAACGCCTGCCAGCTGGGTCCCGCCAGGCCTGGCCTTGTGCGCCGTCCTCACAGACGCCTGCCTTGACCAAACTCTGACTCCTCTTTTCAACGAGGCCTTAGCCTTAGGTGTTCATCCTTGCTACGTCTGCTTAGCCCAGTTTTGGCAAAACTCTAAGTTAATTTAGCCAGACATCTCCTACTCTCCTATCAAGTTATCTTCCGTAGCTGACTGAGGCCGTTCGATGATCGTTTTCCTACCTATACTTTTCCTGGATTTTAGGTGAATGTATCCTCATTGTAGTACAAATATAAATATCGTCTTTAAGCGAGAAGCGCCTTCGCCGGGCATCCCACGCCGTGGTCACTGCTCCCCGGGGCTCGGGACCCGCACCCACACGGGGCCGCGCTGTGCTGGGACGCCCCAGCGTTCTGCGCAGCGCGTGCCTGGCAGGAGCCCTCGAGCGCGTCCAAAGTCACCCACCCCACCCACCCGCCCCTCCGCGCCATGCCCGGGGCTGTCACGAGCGGCGTGTTCCCGCGTAGCGACGGCCACCGCAGTCACAGCTATTTTATTAAGCAAACGGCCGCTGGCCCTTACCAGGATAAAAATAAACCAACCCTTAGGAGGCGAGGCGAGGTTCACAGCAGGGACAGTCTCACCGCCCGCCTCTGCGCGCCAGGAGCCCACCGTGGGAGCGGCCCGGGCCGGGATCGGCGTGGGCAGCGCCCCGCGGGCAGTCAAGTTCCCCCGCCCAGGAGCACCAGGCAGGCGCCCGAGTGGGCTCGTTGCTTAGCAACGGAGCCTGTGATAAGGAAAAGCCATCAGGTGAAACTGGGAAGAAGAGGCAGGTGGTACAAAGCAGCCGGAAGCGGGGGGCGGGGGCCTGGCTGCCAGCCGGCCTCGGCGGAGCCTCAGGGGACGCGCCCGGCCGCTGGGACGCCAGCTGCGCCGAGCCTGCGACCAGCTCCCCGCGTGCGTGGCGGCCGCCCGTGCACGGGGCGGCTCTTTCTGGACACGCCGCGCCAGGCCCGCGCCGGCCACGCCTGCACACCCCTGCCGCCGCCCCCTGCAACGCTGCGGTTGCCACTTGGCGGCCTCCGCTCCGGTTCCCTCCTGACCCAGAGGCAACGGGGCGGGAAGACGGCGAAGTGACGGGAGGCCACGGGGAAGGGCTTCTGAGAGGAAGGAGCGCGGGAAGTCAGACAGCGGCCGGTATGCTGGTTCTCAAGGAAATTTAACACACTTGGCAACCGCCGCTCCCAGGCTTCCGGGAGAATGAACTGGTTAATAAGACTATACTGATTTTATTAAAATTTATACACACATCAGCCCTAACCCGATAGCGCTGTGCTGCGCCGAGGCACAGCGAAATGTGGTAAGAAGGGAAGCGGTACGTGAGACTGGCTGGAGTAGACAGGGAAGGTTTTTAAAGTCATACACTTAGCTGCTGCATGTCACACATATGTACGTAGACGCATACATATATGGCTTAATTACATTAACTCATTATGGCTGGCCTGCTTACAAAATAAAGGATGTGGACAGTCCTGGAGATGGCAGGCCTGTAATCTCAGCCTTCTGGAAGGCTGAGGCAGGAGGACTCTAAGTTCGAGCCCAGCCAGAGGAATTTAGCAAATCAGTGAGACCCTGTCTCAAATCAAAATATAAAAATAATGGGTCCCGGTGCTGTAGCTCAGTGTGAATGCCCTGGGCTCAGCCCCTGTACCCAAAAAATTAAAACAGGGGCACTGGCACTTTGGCTGATGTAATTCACTAGAAGGCCACCAGAGGGCGCCCAAGTTGGTCTCCTATGGCATTGTAGGGTAGGTAAAAGTTCAAAGGGCCGTGGGATGCTGCCCAGGGCCATGCAGCCGCCTGGGCGTTGGGGTGCTTGCTGAAAGGTCCGTGGAGATGCAGGACTGATAAACTCAGGGCCAAAGGATTTGTACCTTTGCCACGGCATGCAGATGCACAAAATATTCAAGGTCAATGTAAACTTTATGTTTTGCACTTATACATAACAATAAAATGGGGAAAAAAAAGGAAGATGGCCGGGCTAGTGCTCACTGGTGGATTCTAAATACTTGACCTTATTTTCAGGTGTAGTTAGCTGCTGCTTAATAAGAAGAATTCCCACTTTTCTATCTCCTGGGGGGTTCTTTTTTCTAAATAAATATTTTAATGCTCTGTATAACGGAACAGTACCCAGTGGAGACAATTTAATAAAAGAAATTCAACATAAAAGAGGTAATAATTTGATAATGATATTATAGTATTTATTTTAAAAACATTTCCATCCTGAGGTTGAAACAATTTTGCATCTGAAACTCTAAAACCATGATTTTTTTTCTTTTTTCTCTTTTGACAGAGGGTCTTGCTCTGTAGCCCAGGCTGGTCTTGAATTCTCTATGTAGCCCAGGCTGGCCTTGGACTCATGGCAATCCTCCTGCCTCAGCCTCCTGAGTGCTGGGATTACAGGTGTGCACCACTATGCCCAGATTTATGTGGTGCTGGGGAATAGAACCCAGGGCCTGTGCTCACTAGGCAAACACTTTAACTGATGTGCCATTTCTCTAACCCCTAAAGCCATGACTTTTCATGAGCTTAATATAGAATTATAGCAGGTAAACATTTTAGTTAATTTCATTTATTTATCATTAAATCTATAAAATCTTTGCTACTGGTCTCCTTTATTAATATATATTTAACTCCTCTCTACTGGAACCATATTGCTAATACCATATCATATATAGTCAAAACCAAACAAAACAAATACTGTATGAAATCTAAAAGTGAACACCGTTGGTTTCTAACATTTATATTTAAGGTTTTAAATATTTTGAAAGGTTTGCAATATTTTGAAAAGACATTTAAAAAGATACAAATTAAATACTTTTCTCCTTTTACTGTTTGTGACTTAAAGTGATGGCTGTAGGCCTGAACCTGGAAGAAAGCCTTGCAGGTGGGTCGCTGATGCCACCCCTGGAGATTCTTATAGCAAGCAATGAGAGTCCCTGAAGGCGCAGAATTACAGCCTCATCCATATGTTGGTGTGAATGGAGGAAGGCACATACCCGGAGAGGAGAACAGCAGGTGAAATGACCCCTAATCCAAAGAGGCTTGTCATGTGGTCTACAGTATAAAACTCTAGACTCCCTATCATTTGAAAGTATGTATCTGAATCTCATCTTGTTCTAAGCATTAATTAACGCTGTGTTACAAAGAACCCTCAGATGTCATGTTTATTTATTTGCAGTGCTGCAGATGGAGTCTAGGGCCTTTACACCAGGCTACATCCCATTTTTAAATTTTAATTTTGACACTGGGTCGTGCTAAGTTGCTAAGGTGCAAAGGCTGGGGCTCCAACTTGTGATCCTCTTGCCTTAGCGGATGTAGCATTTTAAAACAACTGTGTAGTGTTAAGTGCCTGTAATCTCAACACATGGGAAGGCTGAGGGAGGAGGATTAAAAATGTAGTAAACTGTCTAAAAATAAAAAAATAAAACATCAGGGCCCGTAGATCAGTGCTAAAAGTCCTTGGGTTCAACTTCTAATATCGCACACATACAAAACGATACCAAATATTTAGCTCAAAGTTCCTGTAGTCCTGGAATCCAGGAGCAGCTCTGCCAGGTGGTTTGAGCTTGCCACCGCTCTGGAAGTCACTGTGAAAATGTCTGCCATGTCTGTGATCACCTGAACAGGCCACTGCACTGGAGCACCTGCTTCCTGGATGCCCGTGGCTGTATGTAGGAGGCTGATCGGTCCCCACAGGGCGGCTGCACAGCCTGCAGTGGGGCAGTGGGCTGCCCTCCAAGTAAGACACCTGGTGGAAAGCAAAGCAGGTGGGGCGTGGCTGTGATCCCAGCTATTTGGGAGGCTGAGGCAAGGTGATCTGCAGTCTGAGGTCAGCCTGGGCAACTCAATGACCTAGTGAGAGTCCCCTTCTCTGAAAGTCACATGCCAGCATTTTCTCAACATCCTAGTGGTCACTGCACTGGTCAGCCCTGGTCGGTGTGAGAGAGGTGACTAGCGGGGCGTGAGGAGGAGGGGAGGACTATAGGAGACCCTTTAGGAGGCTGGCTACCACTTACCTTGTTTTTAAATGAACATTTAACCCCAGTCCTTTCATTCTTAATTTTTGAGACAGGATCTCACTAGGTTTCCCAGACTCGAGTTGAATTTGCAATCCTCCTGCCTCAGCCTCTAAGAAAGCTGGGATAACTGATGTGTACCAAAATTTTTTAATTTTGAAAGTATGTGGCCTTACAGATCTGAATTCATAAGACAAACTTTTCCTCTATCTGGTTCACTTCTGAAACAAATAAAATATAATTTAAATTACTGGAAAAAGGAATATTTAAATTTCCTTTTAAATGTATAATTTTCCTCATTTAATATGATTTTTCCTGTGTTAAAAAAGAATATACAAACCACATTATTTATTTACTCAGTGGTACCTCTCACTGAGCTACATCTTCAGCCCTTTTTATTATATATGTTGAGATGAATCTAAGTGACCACATTGCCCAGTCGGGGTTCGAATTTGTCATCCTCCTGCCTTAATTTCCCAGTGCTGGGTGTGTAGGTGTGTGTGACCATGTCCAGCATGAATCACTTTTAAAATATGTGCCAGAAGTTTATTTATTTTTTTATTAGTACAGAGTCTTCTTCTCTGGATCAGAAAACAGTTTCTGAAGAGGTGTGTGGAGGGCATGTTCTGCCTTTAATAAAATACATGTTATTAAGAATATTTTTCTTTCATGACTCTAAAACTGATTTACTACAAAGTTACCCTTTTCCTCATTTCTTCCCACATGCTGACTTTTTCTAGCAAATGCTGAGTTATACTAAAAGACAAAAATCAGTAAAAGCCCGCTACCGAATCACTCTGATTTATAATTAACAATCAAAAGCTTCTCCTTGTATGACCCAACACCAGGCGTTGCTGAAAGGTGACAGGAATGACTCTGATGCTCTCTTTTCTCCAGGACTCTAAGGCAAAGAAGTTTTAGGAAACCTCAGAACTGCAGGATGACTGAGAACTCAGTTCTAGCCTACTGGGTGACCTGGAATGACATCAAGAAGGGAAGAGAAGGGCCCTGACACCTGCTCAGCAGAGCCTCCACTCCTCTCAGCAGCAAAGGCAGTACCCCCGCATCGCACAGCGCTGCCGCCATCGATCCCAGCACAGCATACTCGCTGCAACAACTCCCGGAGAGAAGCCTCTGGCCTCATAAATTAGGAGGGCAATGTCCTTTGCATCAACCTTCCTGGGAAAGGACTTGAAAGGCAAATGCTAAGCCAAGAGCTTTTCTTCCTCTTCCTTCCTCCCTCCCTCCCTCCCTCCCTTCCTTCCTATCAAGAAAGTCAAGCTTATGCTTGCTTCGGCCCTTTTTATATTTTATGTTGAGATGGATCTCTCTAAGTCAGTAAGCTGCCCTGGCTGGGTTCAAATTTGTCACCCTATGTCTAGTCAAAACGTAAGACTAAAAGGAACCCCACAGAGAAGATCAGCAAGGCCATGTGGAAGGATGACATGCAAATTCATGAAGTCTGTCTGTCTTTCTTTCTCTTTTCTTTCTTTCTTTTTGAATCAAACTTAACGAATACAAAGGGAAGCTAAGCTCAGTGTCACAGGCCTGTAATCCCAGGACTCTGGGAGACTGAGCAGGAGGATCACAAGTTTGAGCCCAGCCCAGGCAACTCAGTGACCTAGCAAGACCTTGTCTCAAAATTAAAAACAAAAAAATGGGCTGGGAGTATAACTCGCTGTGAAGACCCCACACCTGATCTTCAGTACCACAAAAGAAAAACAAAAACAGAATGTAAAGGGAATTTATCTTTATGATCAAGAAAAAGGCTCAAAACTGGCTAAAAACTAAGTGATCCTCTGAATTCTGAGACAATACAATTTCTGTGTAAGACCATTAATAAAACCCTTCTGTAAGCGGATGTGGGAATAAGTCAACTTCTACCAAGCCCTCTGTATCATGTTTTGTTTAGTGTGTTTGTTATTTTTTGTTTGTTTTGTTTTGAGACTCACTCAGTAGTCCAGGCTGGTCCTGAATTCACCATGTACCCCAGGCTGGCCTTGAACTCACAGTAATCCTCTTGCCTCAATTTCCTAGTGCTGCAATTATAGGTCTGTGCCACTAATCCCAGCTAATTTCTATGTGGTGCTGGGAAGCCAAACCCAGGGAATTGCATATACTAGGCAGGTGCTCGAACCACTATGCCTTAGGCCCACACCTCTATCTTGCCCAGGACATGCAGGGCAGTCTACTGTAGTAGTTAAGGACATAGAGCTATTGCGGTTGGACAGGCTTCAGTTTAAACTCCCTTTCTCTTTGGCCGTGTGGCCCTGGACATTTTACTTGACCTCTCAAGACCATTAATATAACTCTTCGGAATCTAGAGATAGTAGTATCTCTCCGGGTGGCTACAAATGTATCTCTCTCTCTGTCTGTGTGTTTATCTATGGCTCTGACTAAGACACAGATGTGAAGTACCTACCAGTCCTGGATGGTGCGCGGCCCCATTCGGTGTCAGGATCTGATAGCTGAGACTCAAGGAGGCAGGAGGAAGGGCTATGGCAGGCAGAGGACAGGCAAAGGTGGTCTATCGTCAGGGGTTCCTTTCATGCCAAACAATACGAAGTGTATTATGTTAGCGGGGTGTTGTTAAGAGTCAGAGTCTCGCTGTGTAGCCTCAGCTAGTCCTGAACTCCCTGCTAGCCTCAAACTCATGACAATCCTCCTTCCTGCATCAGCTTCCCCAGTGCTGTGATTACAGGCATGAGCCACCATATGCGGCTAATTTTTACAGGGTGCTGGGGGACCAAACCCAGGGCCTTACTCATACATGCTAGGCAAACACTCTAACTGCTTAGCTATGCTCCCAGCCTCAGTTATTTTTCTTTTTTTTTTTTTAAAAAAAATTAAATGGCCTTTTTGAGGGCAGTTAGCACACTGAGAATCTGTGGTGTCTGTCCAAACGGGTCCTCCATGTGCTGGCTCTTCAGCGTCTCCAGGAGCACAGCCAGTTCCCACCGCTCACCTTACTGCACAGTTTGCTGGTGGCAAGTCCTCCCCTGCTTTACCCCAGAGCTCCTCAGCAAATACCCAATCTCCTCAATTAGAAAATGTGAACTAATATTACAGGGAAGAATTATCCACCAAGCTCCCAGCCCTAATAAGGAGGACTGCTAAAGCCAACAGATAATATGCATTGTTCAGGAGACAGAGGGAACAACAGCCTCTAGCTAGTATCCTCAGAAGAATCTGTAAAAGCAGAGCATTTATGAAGTAAGAGAAATAAAAGAGCAAGAACTCTTGGACACGAATTCATGTTTTTCTCATAACAGGAAAGATTCAATGATAAATCGCTCAGAACACAATTTTTAACAAGGCAAAGAAAAGGTAGTTTTTGACAACTGAAAGAGATGATGGTGATGATGATTATTATTTTGGAGACAGGGTCTCACTCTGCAATCTGGGCTGATCCTGACCTCACTACGGAGCCCAGGCTGGCCTTGGATTCAGAGTAATCCTCCTGCCTCAGTCTCCCTGGTGCTGGGATTACAGACGTGTGCCACCAAGCCCAGCTTATGTGGTGCTGGGGAAACTAACTCAGGGTTGTACCCTTGCTAGGCAAGTGTTTTAGCCACTGTGCCATTCCTCCAGACCCTGAAAGAAAAGACTAGACACAAAAATAATCAATCTAGGAAACGACTTCTGATCAATGGTAGTTCAAAAAGGAGAGAAGAGGGCAGCGTAGCTCATTTGTAGAGAGTGGTCTTAGCATATGCGGGACCTGGGTTGATCCCTATCACCAGAGGGAGAGAGAGAAAGAAACAGGGAAGAAAAGAGAAAATGGGGGAGCAGAAATTGACTGAGAACAGATAATTTTCCTGAAATGAAGATATGTCTTTAAGTTAAACATAACACTGCCTGCTCAGCAAAAAATGGGCTGGGAGTATAACTCATTGTGAAGACCCTCAGCTATCAGATCCTGACACCGAATGGGGCCACGCACTGCCCAGGACTAGTGGGTACTTCACATTTGTGTCTTAGTCAGAGCCATAGATAAACAGACAGGCAGACAGAGAGACAGATACATTTGTAGCCACCCAGAGAGATACCAGTATGTCCAGTAAGTGCTCAGGGGCTTACATGAGGACACACTGGGAATTTCACGTTCAGAGAAATACCAGAACGCCAAAGATATACCTAAAGGTCCAAGACAGAAAAACAGTGCTAGTCCCGGGAACTCTACCAAGACGATTCCTCTATTAAATGTAGCCCTGCAACTAGGCTATGCTATTCACATTCTTATTTCACAGACAGGAAACTAAGTAATAGCCCAGACATGGTGGCTGGATGGGACGGACACGAAACTTCGTTCTGTCTCTCAACAGCTTGCCTGTGAGGAAAAGGGGCAAGCCCCCAACAAAAGCAAAATGGCTCTTCACATCTTTATTACTTTCTTTTACCTTTCAGTGTGATATTGACAATTGAACCTCTACTCCTGAGCTATGTCCCCAGACCTTTTTATTTTTTATTTTGAGATAGGGTCTCACTAAGTTGCCTGGTCTGGCCTCAAATTAGTATTCTTCATTCTTCAGCCTCCTTACTAGTATTACACAAGTATCCTACCATACTTGCCTTGATGCTTAAGTTTTTCTGAGGAAAACTGTTTCTATCTGGAGTTCTATATGCAGCCAAAATATAAATGAGTCATGAGAGAGAACAAAGACTTCAGCCACTTATGAGTTAGAGCACTTACTTCCCATAAGTCTTTTCTTAGGAAGGAACTTGAACACGATGTGATGCCACAGATCTGTTAATTCCAACACGAGGGAGGCTGAGGCAGGAAGACTGCCATGAGTTCAAGGCCAGTCTGGGTTACACAGTGAATTCAGGACCAGAATCGATTACAGAGACCCTGTCTCTAAATAATTTAATAAGCCCAGGTCTGACTTTGAATAGGTAAAAATAAACCCAGCAGGCTGTTAGAAAAAAAATATTTAAAGGTGAAGAAAGTTCATCCCATGCAAACTAGAGGTGAAAATGGGGATGAACCAGGCTTCTTATAGAAACCCAACTCCTTACGCATTTGCATAGCAGATTTGCAAACTATTAAGATGCTAGCTCTTGTACTGGGGTCTGGGGATACCATGACTGACATGGCCTCATGCTGGTGGAAACACTGGCCGCTTCCTCATGGATGGCACCTCCTGAGAGGGGTGCAGTCACAGCTGGGATCTACAGGCAAGGATGGTCACTGCAGCACTGCTTGTAAAGTAAAGCAGAAGAAAACAAGACCCAAACCCAAAAACACCCTACATGTGTAGCAGCAGGAAACATGTCTACAGAATCATCCCCAGGGCAGGACTAAAGCTGGGCTACATGAGCAGACACAGGAAAACAGTGAAAGCAGCAACCTGCAGAAGAGGATGTATACTGTACACTGTGAAACGCATTTTCATAATAAACATACTAGTTGGCAAAACAAAATGCTAGTGAAAATCTACATAGTTTTGCTTATGAGTTGCGCTTTATTTCTGCTGCTGCTGGCCCTGGCTTCTTGGGGAGTGAAGAAGGAGCCAGGGAAACAACAGGGAAGATTAAAAGGCCAGGAAGGACAAAAAAGGGGGACAGAGAGGGTTGGTGGGTGAACTAGAAATGCTCCCCCTGATCCTGGGCCCTGGTTTCTGCCTGGGTATATAAGTCTGGGAGGAAATAATAAAGCTGTTCTATCCTGTACATGAGACAGTTCCACATGCCCTCCTGAGTGGGTCATTTTGTAATTGCACACACCAAGCCAGGCCTCACTAACCAAGCAGGTGATGTGGTGCTGGCCACCACAGCCAGGGGTGGCGGCGTGCGCCTGAATCTGTGTGCAACGCCGATAGGACGACCGAAAGTTCAAGGCTAGTCTGGGCGACTTAAGAAGACTTTTTGTCAAAATAGAAATTAAAAAGGGCTGGAGTAGCTGAACAGTATAGCGACCCTGGTTTTGGTCCCCAGGAACAGAAAAGATCAAATAGCATATCCCTGTAAATTCTAATGTGGGGAAGAAACTAGGGAACGGAGGGGTCACTGAAGCAGACGAGAAGTTATTGCTGGACACGAACAGTGAAGGAGAAAGCTGCGAGGGGCTGGACGCAGGCCCAGCGCAAGGAAAGGAGAGAGGAAGTGGTTGTGAGGTTAGGGACGGTGACTGTTCCCCCTGCCGGCCGGAAGCTGTCCCCCAGCTGTGCAGCTCCCAATGTGCCCACCTGCTAACCAACACTACTGGCTGATTCCTTCAGTTTGGAGATGGGCAGCAGTTCGGAGTGACTCATGTTCTGGAGGGTCTTAAATTCTTCCAACAAGGAAGTAATTCTCAAACTTCCTCACCCAGGAAACTCAGCAGGCCCTGCCCCTCAAGCTGTGCTGTGGGAAAAATTGGCTTTCCCAGAAGCTGGTCCCAGGTTGTGAGGCGGGAGAGGGCATGGGGCACTGGCGCCGTGTGCAGAGGCATGGGGTACGTGTGATCCCAGGCCGCCCTCCACGGCGAGTGCAGGTGTGCTGCCCTGTGTCCACCAGCCCACGGCACCTGAATCTCTCACCTGGAGAACATCCTCCTCCTCCTCCACAATCATTGTGGTTTCTGCTCACTCATCCGACTCATCCTGTCTCACTCCTGTGACTCCCCTGCCACCCGCACCCACCCGTCTGGCCCACCCAGTGCCAAGAACTCCAGTGGCCTCCATCACTTACGGCTAGCCCTAGACCTCTTTAATTCCAGCGTCCAGAGTAGAGTTAAACTCATCACGTCCAAATGACAGGGGTCACTGCTTCCTTGTATCAATCACTGGTCACAACAAGTGAAAGACATGATGTCACTTCGTCTCTTCCTTCTCTTCCTCTTGCACATGCACTGTTCACTCTGGTCATTCCTTTCTTCAGAACATCTCTGTCCCACCCCTCTTGCCGATGTCCATCTCAGCACATCATGTATCAGTGTGCTCATTTATCCAGGGTCTCTTGGGGGCCAAGCAATGAGTTAAAGGGAACACGTGCTAATTCCACTCTCTAAGTGGCTGGAGAAGTGACACTCACCGGTGGCCTTCCTATGTGGCGGATGGTGTCTTCTCTCCAGCTTCCCGGCTCCTGCCGCTCTGGATCTGCACCATCAGGGCCGGCCTCCTGAGCCTCGAGAGCACATCATCGCATCATCTCTTCCCAAAGGCTGTGAGTTGTGCTGCCCCTGCTTCTTAATTCTCACATCTCTCCATAACCTGTTACTGTGTCCTTCCTTCCTTCTTTCCCCGCCTTGCTTCCCCCTTCCTCTCTTTCTGAGATAGGGTCTTGCTCTTTAGTGCACGCAGGTGGGTCCTGAACTCTCTATGTAGACAAGGCAGGCCTGAACTCACACCCATGCTGGGTCAGCCTCTTGAGTGATAAGATTACATACCTGGCCTATGTGGTGCTGGGGAATCAAACCCAGGGCCTTGTGCTTGCTAGACAAGCACTCTAACTGTTGTGCTATTTCTCCAGCCTTCTTGTTTGATTTTCTATAGATGGAAATTTAAAATATTAGCAAGAATTCTCCCGAGTCCCCTTTCTGCACAGTACGTTTGCTAGCACAGTTACACCAGAGGTGGGCAAAGCTCTCATGTCCTGGAGGATGCTGACTGAAGGAGATATGCAGGTGACCTGCCTCAAGGTTCTTTAAGCCCAGGACTTGCATCAAACCTCTTAGGTGGGCAGTTCTGAAAAGCAAAACATCCTTTCCCAACTGAGACACCATTACCAAGTTACATACAGAGTGGTGGGATGAGGGCTCAAGAAATGGGCCTACAGATGCTTCTTTGCACTTATTTACTGCTAGAATTAGGAACTGTGGGGCAGATTCATTCTATTTTTTGCTTAAGTTGGCTTGACCTTGTAACATCTGACTAATGTTAGCCCTGGAGCCTATGCCCTTTCACCTTGACTCTCTTCTGCTATACAGCAAAGATTTTTCTTTTTCTTTGAAAAAAATTATCAACAAATTTTAGTTTTTTTCCCTAGAGTACGTATGGTTATTATTTACTGATGACAAAATGAAGTGGTGTGATTAGGAGTTACGTTCGTAACAATCATTAAATCGATTATTTCTAGTCTGATTTCTTTCAGTCCTTCCAATTTCCTTCAAATTCTGATATTGGGACCTGAAATAAACTGTCACTTTGTGAGGCCCCAGGCTTCCCTTTACACAAATAAACAAAAAGCTTTACGGTCGCCATTCATCCTGTCCAGTGAATCCATCTTTCCCTCCTTCCCAAGTCCAGAGGGAGCTGTTTCTTTACTCACTATCACGTCTCTCTAAAGCCAAGTGAGGTAAGCCTGGTGCCAGGAAAACTACATGAAAGTCTTGCAGGGCTGGCGCAGCTTCTACATTTTCTTTGTCAGCTACCTGAAAATGATGCTTACAAAGGCACAGCCCTGGTAGGCACTGCTATGTGCTTTCAACTGGATAATGCTATTTTTCACCACCCAAGCTCAAGGGTTAGTCCAAGTGATTGTAGCTCACATGCTAGAATAGTTACTGAATTCAATTTAAATTAAACTGGCAAGTCAGTCCTCATGAGCTGTGGTATAACCACCCTCCTCCAAGCCCAAAGTAGATCCTGTGTAGGTGTAGCTTCTACTTGGAAAAACAACAGAGTTGTGCACTCTTTTCAACAGAGGACGGAAAGCAGCAAATAGTTGTTTCTAAAATAAGATTAATTCTTCATCAAAAAGATATGGGATTTGTTCTTACTGAGTTCCTTCAAGGAATGAGAAACCAATTGGTTTCAAAATGAATGTTTATTTGCCCCCAAATTCCTGTTGGAGCCTCAGCTCCAAGGCTATGATATTCGGAGATGAGGCTTTGGGACATACATGGGCACAGGGTGGAATCTTCACCGATGGCATTAGCGCCCTCATGAAAGGGACCCTCGGTGTGTCTCTTGCCCTACCATGTGAGGACACAAAGAATGTAGTCTGCAGAACAGAAGAGCCTCACCTGCAAAAACATCATGGCACCCCAATGGTGGGCTTCCAGCCCCGGAACTGTAAGAAATAGGCTGCTGTTGTTTGTAAGACACCCAAGTCCATGGTGCTTTGTCATTGCAGCTCAGTGAACTAGCTACACCAAAACAAAACATGTCCAGAATTCTTGTGAAGTGACACTATGAGGGGAAGGTCTCATCAGCCCAGTATCTCCTTGTATGCCATGAACATCAAGACACACACCTGGCACGATGCATACCTGGACAGCTCTGAACTTCACACATTCATTCACATATATACGATCTGAATTATATATATGTATAAATGTAGCCTTTACTTTGAAAAATAACAAAAGTTGTATACTCACTTCAGCTGAGGATAAAAAAATCAAAGTTATTTTCAAAAGATTTATTCGTCATTAAAAGAAATCTGGAATATATATGTCTTAGTTACCTTTTCATTGCTGTGACTCAATACCCGACATGAACAAATCAGTTGAGGAAAGGTTAAAGGTTTTATTTTAACTCACAGTTCCAGAAAGTCTCAGTCTGTTCACAGGTGGGCAGCGGAAAAATGGTGGAATCACATGGTGGAGCTACAGCTATGGCCAGAGCCAGAGCTCCGGAGACAGAGATCCTCACAACACGGCAGGGCACAGCCATGTCTAGGAGGAAGGGCAGAGCCAGCACTCGCCCCTGCAGGTCAAGCTCCAGGCACCCCCCTCTTCCAGCCAGGCCCCACCTCCCAACACTACACAGTATGCACAGGCACACGAGGCACCTGGGGGGACACTCTAGATCCGTGTGTGGGGTGTGTGTGTGTGTGTGTTTCCCTCCTGAAAAGCACAGAGGGTCTAAGGGTGTAAATGGCAATGACTGCCTTCCTGGGAGCGGGCATGAGGAGGCATTTGCTGCATCTTCTCCCAGTGCTCTTGTTATTCCCTTGGATGCAGAAGGCAGATCTTGGATGTTAAGGGAATTGGAAGAGGCAGTTTAGAAGAAGGAACTGTGAGACCCACAGTTCTAGCTGACCAGACCGGTATTCCGAAGCAGCACACGTGGAGGCAACAAACACTTCTTGTTTCCACTTTTCCTACTGCCAAATCCACACCAAGGAGGAACACAACCAGGAAAACTGACAGGCGGTGGGAAAGCAGGGCTGGCTGGCAGGGGCTGACAACACTGGCTTGGTAGCTAGTGGCCTTGGGTACGGGACAGAAGAAACCTGTCTTCAGAGCATCTGAAGCCATCAGGCTCTAGACCAGTTTTCAAGAGCCCGAGTGTCCATGAATATGCACCTTGGTCTTATTCCAAAGCGGAGGAGTTCCCATTTGGTCAATTACTATAAACCAAGGGCAGATTTCCCTGTCATTGGCTTTTCATCCCTGGTAACAGCTTTGTGGCAGTAACATGGCAACAAAGGAAGGTATGAACTGCAGGCCACCTTGATTACTTAGGACAGAAGCTCTGAGAGAGGACCCCACAGTGAACATTTACAGAGCATCCACCACGTGGCAGGCATTGAGCTTGGTCACTTGACACTGTCCCTTATCCTCCCAGCCCATCAGAATGAGGCGAGAATACTCCTGGAGCAGAGACGGTCTGACTTCATGTACTTCTGACTTCATATGGGTGTGAAAGTGGCTCATACTCAGCAATGACTCCAAACTTGGAATCTGGATCTCCTGCTCGGCTAGTGATCTGCAGCAGAACATTCTTTCTTGATGCTAGGCAGTGGCTTTGAGTGCAGCTTCCAGTAGCTGTGCTATGAGGACAAACACCTGACAGTCTACAGAGGACTGTGCTGCTAAGTTAGGACATTCATTTTGTTATGTAGATTAATTTTATTTTGATTACATGTATATTTGGTTTCATTTTTTTTTTTTTTTTTGAGACAGAGTCTTACTCTGTGGTCCAGGCTGATCCAGAACTCACTATATAGCCCAGGCTGGCTTCATGGTAACTCATGGTAATTCTCCCGTCTCAGGCTCCCAAGTGCTGGGATACAGGCGTGTGCCCCCATACCCAGCTTATGTGGTGCTGGGGAACGGAACCCAGAGCTTTAGGCTTGCTACTGTTTAACTGCTAAGCTACTCTTCCAGCCCCAACATTTTCAACTTGACTGTTGGTTTTTCAGAATGAAACATCATCATGAGCCAAGGAACATCTGTATCCTCATCTTTGGTTTTCAGGCAAGAACAAGGTGCAGGTCCATGCTGCAGGGTGGACTCATCTTCAGCTTCTCAGGGCAGGTGTGGTACGAAGTGGAATGGGCGGGAGGCCACTGCGCTTTCCCAACGTGGGAAAGCCTTGAACGTCTTCCCGCAAGCTGTGCACGGCCAGGAAAACACAAGCACCAAACAGCCTTTTTCAAAAATCAGTTTTTGAATCGAAAATGTTTGACAACTTCAATTGTTTTCAGTCCTGGCTGATGATCAAAAACAACTGTGAAACTTCATAAAAATAAAGAGCTTAGTCCCCTCCAAAAGGATGTACCTCACTTGCTCTCAGGTACTGCCCAGTAGTCTGCATTTCACCTTCACCCCACTCCCAGGTGGGCACGGAGGGATGAGGAGAGGCACGGTGCTGGGAGTGAGGGCACTGCACCCGAGCCCACCCACGCAGGTAGTGTGGGGTGAATGCTTTACCTGATGTGCCTGTGTTTCTGCAGAGCAGGGAGAGGAAACTATTAACTTTTTGGGACGCTAAAAATACTTTACCGTGCACACTACCAGTGTGGGAACAGAAGTATCACCTTAACTTTTTCAGAAATGAGGGTCGAATATTTTTAAATTGTTGCTAACAGTGTGTGTAAGTGGTAGATTACTGTTGCTCTCACTGCCATTTCTCATCTAATTATTATGTGCTCAAGAGATAAGTCCTTCTCATGACTGAGTTTATACAAGACGTGATAAAAATATGTTTAATGTTTAAATTAAAAAATTAATACAGTTAAAAAACACAATGCCATGAACTTCCCCAGAATACTTCCCTCTTGCTTAGAACTTGCTTATCCCAATGTCTTTGTCACTTTCTGATGCAGTTCTACAAGACTTCTTTCGTGCATTTACAAGATGTAACAAAAAAGATAGTGAATGTCATTGCTGAGTGCCCTCTACCAGGAAGACAGGCTCACAGAAATCATTCGTGTGTCTTCAGCCACCTTATTTTCCAGGCCAGGCACCATGCAACTTCCGGTTGTTCTCCATGAAAAATAAACATTCTGGACTGATTCAGGACAATGATACAGCCACAACAGTGCAACTACAGACACTCATGAAAGAGGACTTTAGAACTGCTTCAGAAAGTGGAAAGGGTGACGGGGTGTTTGAAGCAAGGGAGGGTGCCCTGCGAGGGGATTAAGGACCATCTACCTTTTATTGTTAAAAAACTAAGAAGAAAAAAAGGGAGATAAACATTCACCATACCTATCACAACTTCTGTTATACAGTATACAAAACTTCATTTTTTGTGATATTGAGGTACATCTCCAACTTTTTAATTTTGAGACACAGTCTCACAGTTGCCCAGGCTGATCTCGAACTTGCAAGTTCCCTGTCCCAGTCTCCCAGACTGCTATGATTATAGATGTGCACCACCATGTCTGGCTGTATATATATATATATATATATATTGGCAGTGCTGGCAACTGAATACAGGACCTTTACATTAAGCTACTAAATTACATCTTCAACCCTTATCTATTTATTTTTTAAAATTTTGAGACAGGGCCTTGCTAAGTCACTAAGTCATCCAGGCTGAACTTGAATTTGCAATCCCGCCCAGCCTCTCAGTGCAGATGTGTGCTACCACACCTGGCCTGGACTTCTCTTACAACTGAGAGACTTGGCAGGATGGAGCCAGGAAGGCAGTGGGTGACCGAGAACCATTTTGAGATGCATGCAAGAGTGCACAGAAGCAGGTGAGCAGGGATGCCACAAAGCCACGTGAGGGTAGTCCGTTCAGCGCTTCGTATAGACCTGTGGGATGGTGATGTGCAAAACCCAGTCTGTGTGTCATGGCTGGGCCTCTGCCCTGTGCAGCAACCAGGTGAAAACAATACAGCAAAATCTCCCCCAGGCAAACCCTTGATGTAGAACAACCACATCACAAGAGCGGGAAGGGCACCAGCTTCCCACACCTACGAAGATACCCTTTTCTGTTTACCAGCCTCTCCAACCGCCTCTCCTCAACTACAAGTCTCAGCCTTCGTAGCTGGCGACAGCAATTCCTAAGCAAAATATTAGTGATGACAGAGAATGTGAAACATGGGTCTAATGTCCTGGCTTTTTTTCTAGCATACTTGACATCCAAATCATGAATACACAAGCTTTTCAGAAGGAAATCAACCAATTGAGCCAAGTGAAGAAAGCTGCTGTTTTCTTGGTTGTTACTTACAATAATTCCGTTTCCCGGGGCTGCAACTCAGTGGTGGAGACCATGCTTAGCAGGTATGTGGCAAGGCCCTGGATTCAATCCCTACTACTGCCAAAATAAAACCAAAACCAAACAGCAAGCTAAATGCAATGGCTGGTGCTTACAGTTCTAGCTACTTAGGAGTCTGAGGTGGGGGATTATTATCATCTTTTTAAAGATAAAATTTATTTTATTGACATTAGCTTGTTTATCACAAAGAAAAATGACTGCGAGCTTTGGGTTTGCCTTAGGGTCCAATTTCAGCTTTAATAATTGCTAACTTTTAGATTCTAAGGACTAAGTCAATCTCCATGAGCCTCAGTTTACTTAAGTGTAAAAAACCTAAGGTTTTGAATTATCGGGATCAGATTCCACAATGCCTGACAGAAGCTACTCAGCAAGTAATTTTTATCAGTACATCTGTATGTGGCACAGTTGAGCAGAATAACAAGAAGATAAAGGGCTGTGAATTATGTATAGAGTATGTCCAGAGAGGAAAGAAACAAAGCCCCACAGAGGCAAGAGGAGGAGGTGAGGAGATGAGGTGGTCAAGTATACTTGTGTTAGCTTGAGTGGAATTTCAATAGGTGGAAGAATTATATTTTATTATTGTTTTGAAACGGGGTCTCACTCTGTTGTCCAGGCTGGTCCTGAACTCACTATGGAGCCCAGGCTGAACTAGAACTCAGCATAATCCTCCCGCCTTGGCCTCCCAGGTCCTGGAGATTACAGGTGTGTGCTATAGTGCCCAGCTAACCAGGAGAATTAAGCCAGGAGTTTGAAACCAGCCTGGGCAACACAAAGCTGTTTCAAAAAACCCCAAAAGTAACCCAAAACATCCTGTTTTATTTTTCTGTCTTTCCTAGTAGATTCCTTAGTATCATTTGCAACATCACTATATGTCACTTGAGAAATCTACATGTGGGAGTGTTTCGTTTCAATTTATTAAGCTTGCAGACTAGGCTCGCGGGCTTTCAGAGGACTCTTGGTGTAGGTGGCTGACAGCATGTGATTTCAGACCAGGCTGTTAGATGCTGTTAAGGCTCCACTTGCCAATGCTGTCTGGAGGTGATGAAGAGTTTCTATTTTCAAAATGGACAGAAAGCTTGGTGAGTAATGACTTACTTCCTAAAAGCTGCACTTAAACAGGAAAGGCCTCTAGCAGCTGTCCCTCTCGATCTGTGAGCAGCTTTCCCTTGATGAAGTCCTTCGCGGGAGCTTACCGCAAAGGCTGGCCCACGTCTAGAGCGCAGCCCAGGAAGGAGAATGGCCCTGCCCTCTACTCAGATACCAGGCTCCAGAGAGAAGGCACATGACTCAAAGGCATTGAATACGGACAAGGGATGCCGTGGGACAGCAATCTAGCTAGAGCTGCAGCTGGCCTGAGTGCCAGCCTTAGCCTGCCATGGTTCCAGCAGGGCAGTCAGGAACTTGCCTTGTATTTTTTTCACTGCTGTACAGGCAGTGTATCTCTTTTCCTCCCATTATAATGGTGATATATTTATTCAAGATGTTTTTTCAAACGTTGGCAAGTCATCGTCAGAGCCAGGCATCTCCTCTTGCTGACGCTGATTTCCCAATTCTGCAGCTTCTTTCTCAGTGGAAGTCTCCACTGCTGTAGGACGAGGCGTTCTTCCCTGTGTGAGACGAAACTTGACAACATCAATCCTAGGAGAACTTGTCAGGGCAACAGAGCAGGCTGCTTCGGAGCGCCACTGTGTAGACATACCTGCGTCCATTTCTCTCACCTGCTCACCTCACGGTGGCCACTTGGAGCTTTCTGGGTGTACATGTGACACTTATAGAACGTCTGGTGAGTCATGTCTCTAATCCTTCCCAATATTTAGTCCGCCAGGGCAGTGTTCCCAACCTTTTTGACTCGCTCAATCGAAGATCATTCTCCCGAGGCCAGGGGTGGTGGTGACGTTGGGGTGTGTACTTGTCATGCAGTACGTTGGAGGACAGCATGGAGTCTACGCTAGTCCTGAACTCGCCATGTAACTCAGGCTGGCCTGGAACTCATGGCAATGTTCCTACCGCGGCCTCCTAAGTACTGGGCTTATAGGTGTGTGCAACCACGTCCAGCTAGTGGAGAACAGCATTGGAACGGTGCCGCAGCACGACCAGAGCAAAGTTCCACCTCCTGGCCGATCAGTGGCAGCGCTGGAAACTAACAAGAGCTCACTGATAGGAGGCGGAACTTTCCTGTTAGCTGCTTATCTCCTGCTTGCTGATGACCTGTCTTGTGGCCCCTGCTCTAGGGGATGACTGTTCCCTGGTGGCAGGATTTCAGTTGTGCTTTACCACTAATGTGTGGGGGGCAGAGAAGGAACACTATAGACTTCCTGGAAGAACCTTAAGTTAATTTACTTGGTTAAAGCAATGCTCCCCCTTAGTGCTCACTCTATTAGTCATTAATATACTCTCATTGTAAAAGCACACACTTACAGAGGAAGTCTTTGTCTTGTATACTACTACCAGTTTGGTATTTCCTAAATTTTCCCGTTTATATACATATAATTAAAATAATTTTGTGTAGCTATTTTATTACTATAAACAGGATCTTATATTAACACAGTTTTGAAACATGGTTTTCACACTCTATGTCAATGCACGCTCATCTTATTTTTAACTGTGCACATTCTCCAACACTGGCCAGTCATAAAGTTGAAATTTTCCTTGTTGAGTTCGTTTCCAATTTTTAACTTATTTCATAAAGGCTGATATAATTTCTGTGCAGTAAAATTCACTTTTTTAAATGTGCAGATTAAGTTTTAACACATACCAGGTAATCACCATCATAATCAGAATTTTTATGACACCCCCCCAAAAGCTTTTTCTTTGTAGTCAACTCCTCCCCGAACCCCCACACCCGGCAAACACTGTCTCAGCTGTGTCCTGCGGCTGGGATGATGGGTGTCTACAGAAAATTGTAGGTGAGCAGCATCTCTGGATCCGTATTACCTCGGTAGCGGGGGGCGGGGGGTGGCTCTCAAACTGACAGGCTTTTTGTGTTCTCTGGGTCATGGCAGAAACCCTCAACTGTGACCAGCTAAGCCAGCATTTTTCTTATGAGTCTGACACTGAAGAATCATTATGGTTCAGGTATGGAATGTCTCCCAAAAACCTCATGTATTTGGATGCTGTGGATTATCCTTGGATTTCATCATGTGTTATTATGAGGCAGGGCCAGGTTGGAAGAGGAAGATAACTGGGGCTTGCCCAGGAAGCGTATAACCTACTTCCACCCTTCCTTGCTCACTCTGCTTCCTGTTCACCATAGCATAAACAGCTTTTCTCTAGGCCTTTGCCATGTGCTTCCACCACTGCCGGCTACCCACAAATGGACAGATCTGAATCTGTGAGCTAAGATAAACCTTTCCCTCAAGTTGTGGATGCTGGGCGACAATAAAAAGTAATTAAGACACTAGGTGATCCAGCATGTAAGTAAATTAAATACACTGGATGTTGCTAGTTATTCCTGGGAAGTATCTTCTTATCTGAGTTTACAGAAAAAAAAAGGGACATCATTCTACACTGTGGGCTCACAGAAATCAATCTGAAGCTCTGCATAAATCTTTTTGTGTCTTAGAAATTGTCAAAGCTTATGTTCAATGAAGCTTTAAAATTGAGAACACTGTATGCTTCAAATATTGCAAATGTACAGCATAAACAGCAACAATGAATCAATGGGCATATTCTGACAGCAGTACTCTGTTTATGCCTGTGTGACATGCAGCTTGACCAGACCAATGTCATATTGTGGTAGCCATTCCCATCCCTGCAACGCTGCACACAGCCTACACACCTGACAAGATGAAAAGTCCTGGGCTCAGCTCCAGTTGCTAGGGGAACAAATGTTGTATACTACCTTGCTTTGTTCTCTGGCTTCTGTACCTAGCTCACTGCTGCCAAAAACCCACTCAACTGTGTCTACCAGGATGTGGTTTTCAGGCTTAAAAGACTCTGAAATCTGGGGCTGGGGGATGCACACTTTGGGCTTGTTCCCTTGTATAGTCTCTGGACAGCTAATAAAGGCTTTCCTTTCAGCTTTCAAGTGTCCTGAGTGGTGGCCTCTGGGATCTTACCCTTCAACATCTGTACCCACAAAGTGTTGTTCCTTGTTCCCACTAGACTAAGAAGGCTTGTAATGTCTAGCATTTACTACGACAGAGGCATGCTGAATAAAGATGTGTCAAATTAATAGCCAGTGTGTTTCATGATCACCCTAGGATTAGCTTTTACTTTAGCAACATACTTGTTTGGTGAACTTATCTATCCACAATACAATAAAACACTCGTTGTCTCTTAAGACAGTTTAATTATAATTTTTTTTTCAGTGCCAGGTATTGAACCCAGGGTTTTCATGCTTAGGTACATCCAACTTTTCTTAATTTTAAAATTTTGAGACAGGGTCTCATTAAATCACCAAGTTACCCAGGCTGGGCTCTAAAACTTTTAGTCTTCCTGGCTCAGCTTCTCAGAGTGCAGGAATTATGGGCCTATACCACAATGTCCGGCAAAAAAAAAAAAAAAAAAAAAAAAAAAAAAAAAAAAAAAAAAAAAAAAAAAAAAAAAAAAAAAAAAAAAAAAAAAAAAAAAACTGAAAAATTCTTAGAATTTATAGAGCAAGACCCTGTCTCAAAAAAAAAAAGCTTTAGAATTTAAGACTAAATGACCAACAGAATCCAATTTAAACTGCAAGCTAAAGCATCTGAATAGTCCTTTTTAATACACTAAAAGGCTTGATAAAAAAAAAAACTATTAAAAGGTTTATACAATGACCTATTTGTCAGACCTTTTGTCACACTACTGGTCAAAGGAGAGGGAGTGGGAAGAACGCCCCTCTAGGAAAAGTAAGGTTAAAAGTGATATCTTTGTCCCTCCTCTTATACATTATGAGAATGTTACTGTTATTTCAGGAACTTCTCTAGACTCACGTCAGAAGAAAGTGAAAAAAAGGAGAGAGCCGGTTTACCACCTCCTGGACTCTGATGTGAATGCTAGGGGGAGACAAGGTGCCTGTGAACAGTTGCCACCTGGGCGTGAGGCACCCTAACAGCAGCCTAGCACGCCTCCTTTCACGCTTCACTCGGAACCTTCTTTTATTCAGAGAAATGGCCTAGTCCTTGAGGGTCTACTCTCAAGCCACAGCTCTCCACTGGAGAACATGAAGTGGAATAGTGATTAAAATTTTAGCAGAAATATTTTCAATTTAAAGGAACTTTGCCTGCAGTCTGCTCCATTTTTTATTTTTTTTTTAAGTTTGGAGATGAGAAGAAATGGTAGGGAGAGAATTCTGGGAAAGCATACTCTGATTTTGCTTCATGGGTAGATTGTCTCCAAAGAGGGACCAATCCTCATGATATGGGAAGCAAATGGTTCTGTATGTTGGACAGGTCACAGTTCTCAGTATTATTTCTGAGATCAGTGAAGTAGACTTTCAAACACCATGGTACTAGGCAAAAACAGCCTTGTGTTTATCGTTACTTCACTAATATATACCAATAATAAAAATAAATTCTCAAATACATTTGCTCACAAATCATTAAGAATAACTATAACTCTTTTGAAATCATAATACAGCAGAACCAAATCTGTCCTCTTTTTGAAATTTTTTTTTTTTTGGTACTGAAATTTGAACCCATGACTCTTGCGCTGAGTGCCATCCTCAGCCCATTATTTAGTAAATTTTTAGACAAGGTCTCAATAAGTTCCTGAATTGCCCGTGCTAGGCTTGAACCTGTGGTCCTCCTGCCTCAGCCTCCCAAGAGTGCTGAGATTACAGATCTGTACTACCAGGCCCAGCTTAAGATCTATCACTTTAGAAGTTACTGTGGTAGGGAGCCAACATGGCAATGGTGAAGAATCACTTCGTTAGTAGCTCTGCATAAGTCAGCTGGAAGAAAGAGATTTAGTAAGGAAATTTCATCTACAGCCTAGCCTAGGAAGGAAGAGGACTTGCTGGACCTGAAAAGTGCCCACAGGACCACAGAAAAAGTGGTGAGGATCCCAGCAGGGCCTGGAGCGGCAGAGGGCCAGCATGCTTAGCCAGCCTATAGACTGCAAATGGTGAGTACAGGGAGGATTGCAGCAAGGATGGCAGCCTAGGAAGTGTCAGGCCATCCTGTGGCTCTGCGAACCAAAATGAGCCCTTTACTATGGCATACTGAAAAGCTGAGTCATTCCAGCTGTGGTGCAGAAACAGAGAGGTCCTAAGACCTTGGAGTTTGCGGATTGAGGACTGAAGGCCTACATCAGTGCTGGAGTCATTGCTGGAATTGCAGCCATTGTCTGCTGCAGGCCCAAGGCCGAGAAATGGAAGTGCACTGTGATCTTCAGGAATGGGAGGACATAGACTGGAGCAGGGTATCTTTACAGACTGAGTCACAGGAAGAAGGAAAAGAACTGATTACACGTTCCCCTTGGTTGGCAGGATCCAATGTCTTGGATGTGGAGACTTCCCATACAAGTAACACAAGGAAGTCATTTTGTTTTGGACATCAGGGTCACTTCAACTGTTTTCTGTGGATATAAGGAACTTGTATTTTTTGTCTTTAATTTGTGGCTTCTCTTTTGTCTCTTTTTGTTTCCCTTCCCTTTTGTTTCTGTTGTTTTCATATCTGTCTCTCCACTAGCTCTTTATGCCCTTTCGAAAAGCCTTCCTATATATTCTGAAGACATACTCTAGTTCACTCATAACTATCCTTGTTTCTTCTTGCTTTTGTTTCTAGTGCTTAAGTTTATCTGCTTTCTTCTGATCTGGGTCATGCTTTTCTCTATCCCATAAATACTCTCCTGTTTTCTATCACACTTCCAAAGCTAAACCTTAGTTTCAGTCTGCTCTCTCCCTACCTCCATCACTCATATTAATAGTTCAGTATGGATAACTCACAGCCACATGGCTGGACATGTTAGGAAGGAATAATTGTACACTATTTAGCTAGACATAGATCATTATGGTAGATTTTTTTCTATATTATTAACAATAATTTAGTACTGCCTTCTACAAACTCTTCTAATATGTTACTGGACAATCTGTACAGAAACCTCCATTAGTAGTACAGATCGCACTTATGATGAAAAGAGAGGAATGGCTATGAGCTAATATACTATTATTATACAGCAATATATAGCCAGTATGCATAAAGTTTAACTACTGACACAAATATCTGTCCCAATGTTAAAGAGTATAGAGGGTGGAGCCTACTAAGGGTTGGTAATTTCTAGTGGTCTGGTTTAGCCTAGGCAAGCAATATAAAGGACTGTTTTATTAGTGCCTCAGATATAATACTGATACTGGTGGAAAATTTTCTACATATCAGTATAAGATTTATTTAGATAAATACATTGATTGTGTTGACTGCCCCCTTTAAAGTTAAGGGTAAAATATTAGTATTAAGCTGGTTATTAGGTTCTGTCAATAATGTGTCGGTCTTACATTATAATGCTATTGTAAATCTTTATTCAAATTATGGATGACAGCGGAGACAGTGATCTTAATTTACAATATTTGCTAACAAATATCTTGTCTGTAGACCACATACAGTTCTGTAATTAGTTTTTCCTTCACCAAAAAGAGGAGGAGATTAGGTAACCAGCAGGAGGTTGATCACTGACAAAACTTCCAAAGTTAATAGCTGGGTAAGCTATAACTAGTCATAAATACTAAAATCTGAATGAACTCAATGAAACTCCACGGAAAGAAATATTGTAAAAATCTGCACAGTGAAAACAAGCGTTCACTGACACTTGATCAACCACAGGAACAGACCCATGGGGAAACAAGGCAATAAATCACCGTCAAAAAGGCCTGACTCCCCAGAAGCTGATATCATGGATTCTAAAGGAGAAGAACCTACAGGAAAGTAAGTCTAAAAGCAAGTGGACTTATTGGTCAAAGAGCTCAAACAAGAGATGCTTAAACAAATGCTGTAGATGCTCAGAGAGTTCAAGAGGATCTAATCAAAGAAACAACAATCTTGATAGATAAAAATCTTAAGGATTATAAAGACACAAATAAAGAAATAAACAAAGCAGTGCAAGAAATGAAGGAATATTTCAGTAGAGAAGTAGAAAGACTGAAAGCTGAACCACCAGGGTGTGAAAAACTCACATGAATACATGCAAAATCAGCCCAAGCATTTTGAGGATAGATTATCAAATCTTGAAGATAACCAGGCTGCCAAACTGAACCATATACTCTGTTGGTGAAAAACACAAGACAAGGAAGACTGGTTGGAACAGCTGACGAATGACTCACAGAGAAATACCCTCAGAATTATGAAAGTGCAAGAAAAAAAAAAAATGGAAGACTTGGGCTGGAGGAATGACACAGCAATTAAGGTGCTTGCCTAGCAAGCTCCAGGCCCTGAGTTTGATTCCCCAGCACCACATAAAGCAGGGTGTGGTGGTGCACGTCTATAATCTCAGCACTCAGGAGGCTGAGGCAGAACTGCCATGAGTCCAAGGCCAGCCTGGGCTACAGAGTAAGACTGTCTAAAAAAAAAGAAAAAGAAAGAAAAACAAATAAAAGAAAAATGGAAGACAAAGCAAAAGGTTTAAAGGACATGTTCAGTGAAATTATGGAAGAAAATTCTCCAAATCTAGGAAAAGAAATTAACATTGATTTACTGCAATCATAAAGAACATCAAATAACCTTGACTAGAAAAGAGCCTCTCCAAGAAACCTATTATTCAAAATCCTAAACACTTAACACAGAGCAAATACTAAAAGTTGTAAGAGAGAAACAGGAAGTAACTTACAAAGAAAAAGCCCATCAGAATACCTGCACTTCTTAACACAAGCCTTGAAGGCCAGGAGATTATAAAGACATTATTCAAGTGTTAAGAGAACATAAACGACAACCCAGACTGTTATATCAAGCAAAACTATTCTTCAGGGACAGTTGCCACAGAGAGAGGAATTAAAAATTTTTATGGTAAATAAAACCTAAATAAATTCATGACTACTAGACTAATATGTTGCACAAGATAATACTTAAAATACTTCAAAAATATTTAAAGGAATCCTAGACAGAGATAGGGAGACCAGCAGCATGAAGGATCCCAAAGAAAAGGAAACAAATTAACAATGGTGTAGAAGGAATAATCAACACTGATGATGACAGGATGTAGCAAATTATACCACTAACATGATGCTTAACATTAATACCCAAGCTTGCCTAACAAAAGCCACAGACTAGCTGATTAGATCAAAAACCAAAAGCCAACAAGAATGAATCTAGACACACACTTATTAACAAATCAAATCAAACTCAATCAGAGATCTATATACTAAAACAAAAATTTTGAACTTTCTGGAAGATAAAAACTGGTAAAACTCTTGCAGATATAGGCATAGGCAAAGACTTTCTCATAGGACACGTGATGCAAAAATAACCCCTCTAGAATCAACAAATGGCATTAAATGAAATTAAAAATCTTCTGCACAGGAAAGAGACAATTCACAGAATGAAAAGAGAACAGACAGAATGGGAAAAAACTTTTATCACCTTGGACAGGAAGGCAACGAACAGAATATATAAAGAAGTGAAAGAAAATAGACCCCTGAAAATCAAACACAATAAAAATGGGCAATTGAAGTGAACAGACAGTTCTCAGAGGGAGAAGTAAAATGGCCAACAAACACATAAAAAAAGTTCCACATCCTTAGCCATTAAAGAAATGCAAATCAAACAGAATCCAGATACTGTCTTACCCCAGTGAGAATGACTTATATCAAGAACACAAACAGCAATAGATGCTGGTGAGGATGCAGGGAAAAAGGAACCCTCCTTCATTGCTAGTGGGACTGTAAACTGGTAAAATCACTACGGAAAGCAGTATGGAGATTCTTCAAAAGGCTGAAGATGGATATTCCATTTGTCCTGGAGATATCTCTTCTAGGTATCTTTTCAAGAGTTAAAAGCACCACATAACAGAGATATATACACCCATATTTATAGCACCACAATTAATAACAGCTAAATCACAGAAGATGCCAAAATATTCATCAATAGACCAAGAGATTAAAAAAAAAAAGTGGTGTAGGGACTGGAGGATTGGTACAGTGGTTAAAAGTGTTTGAATAGAAAGTGCAAGGCCCTGTGAGTTTGATTCCCCAGCACCATACAAACTAGTGTGGTGGTGTACGTGTGTAATCCCAGCACTAGGGAGGCTGTGGCAGAACTGCCGAGTCCAAGGCTAGCCTGGGCTACATAGTGAGTTCAGGGCCACTATGGGCTACAGAGCAAGACCCTTCCTCAAAAAAAAAAAAGTAGTATATACACACACTGGAGTACTACTTCGCCATAAAAACAGATATGAATCATTTGTAGTTAAATGGATACAATTTGAGACCATTATGCTTAGTGAAGTGCATCAGACTCAGAAAATTAAATGTCATATGTTTTCTCTAATGTGAAAAACCCAGAGTGTAGATAAATAACAGTCAAATAAGTGGGATGCTGGGAGTTTGGGGAAATGAGGGCAAGAAAGGGGCAGGCTTAATCTCATGTGTTAATAGGGCCTTTCTGTCCTCCTCCAGGGGGGCATTTTCCAGAGGTGTGTGTCCCCTAGCAACCTCCCCCGTTTCAGTCTCAGGGCTTTTTATGGGGCTTAGGATAGCTACTTGTTGATCTCTGGTTGTCAAAACCATCTTGATCAGAGCAAAAGTCCTGAAATAAAAAGAATAAGGGAACCCAGTGGGCAGGGACAGTCTTCTTCATGGCCAACAGTCAAGTGCTATTATTAAGTAAGAAGAGCTTCGAAACATTAATAAATGGCACAGCCTACCATTTGGGACTGTCTAGCTCACAGGCTGACAGTTGCACGGGCTGTACTGAATGAAGAAGTTGTCTCAGGCCACAAATCAAATACATCATATAGTTAACGTATGTAAGTACAAAACTTCATTAAAAAATACTTTTATTATAGCACAGGTATGTTCAACTCACAGACTACAGGCTGGGCATGCCTGACAGACAAGCTATGCTACTGAAGAGATAAACGTTTATAAGATCCAAGCAGATGTCATTAGGTATTATGAGGTGAAAGGCAAGTAAAGTAAAAGTAGCTGAAGAAGTCAGGTTTACAAAAATACCAAAGACTACCTTCAAGTAAGACACAGGCTCCCTAGAAATTCTACCGGCAGTTACCAAGCTTGAACTGAAAGTCACTATCGCCACAAAAGCACAACATGGGTAGAGGAGGCATATTTGCCTCCTACAGAAAAAGGACAAGTAATGAGGGAAGACACACATTGTGTAACACAGCAAGCACACGGCAAGTATCCAGAATTCTCAGTTCTGTATCAAGTCATCACAGCATTATCTACAAGCTCCTGAACACTTGGCTCCTGCACCAGAACAAGGGAGAATAAGACAAATGAGGTGGGGTAGGGAATGTGACAGTCCTCCGTATCAGAGCTGTGCAGGCAATGCAAACACACACACAAACGCACACAAAAACACACACATGCACATGCACACGCACACACACACTTTTTTTTCCCCCACAGTGGCACTGAACCTCAGAATTTTAGTAATCTGCTCCTAAAACCAAATAGGCAAATGATACAGGAAATTATTTCTCTCAGTGGGCAGATATTTCCTTGCCTTAATTATGTAACAGCTCCTTAAATTTCTGGCATTTGCTACTTCTTGCCTATAAGCATTCAGAAGCCGATGACAAAATGAACGAGTGTTTTGAACAACTTGGCACTATGCTTAGTTTGCTGAAGCTTCTTTTGTTTTAGTGGTCTAATTTTTTGTCGGTGGGATTTTGGATTGCTTATCAACATATAACATTTTGTACCAAAGTTTTCTTCATATACACGTACTACTTTCATTTAAAAATTAAAAAAATAAAAACCATTTACATGTCCTAAGGATGGATATCAACCTTTTCTGTCTCAGCTGCCTCTCTACAGTCCTTTATTATTTATTTATTTAGTTATATTTGATACAGGGTCTCACTCTGTAGCCCAGGCTGATCCTGAACTGACTATGACGTCCAGGCTGGTACAGCAAGGGGGAATCCTCTTGTCTCAGCCTCCGGAGTGCTGGGATTACAGGTGTGTACCACTATGCCCGGTTTATGCGGTGCTGGGGAATCAAACTCGGGTACTTAGCACTTGTCTAACCACTGAGCCATTCCTCCAGCCCTCTATGAGTCCTTTACATGGCAATGTCATTTATCCAGGAGGGACAACACATGCCTGCTTGAGTGAGTAGTAAAACTCTAGGCATGGTGCCAGTATTTGAAACATTTATAATCTGGCTAGGGGAGATATAGCTTGAAATTTTGAGCAGGTATTTAATTTTAAATTATTTTAATAGAAGTAAAAGAAACACTAATGACCACGATTCTGTTCATTTTTCTAACATCACTCTGATAAAATGAGCTAGTGATGGAGATTGCTATTTTGCTACAAATGAAAATATTCTACGATGTTCATTTTTATTAATGTGTGCTTGAATGTGAAAGATGAGATCAACAGTTTTAAAAAAGACAGCTGCATTCTTGAACAATTTCAGAAAAGGAAACTTTTTAACATTTGTAATAGCTTCATGGTTGAGCTCCCTTCCCCATGCTGTGCCACTCACCTGAGACATGGCACAGACAGGTCTCCTTAGGAAACGTTTCCTAATTAGACAGGTCCGAAGTCAGCGCTTAAAAAGAGAAGCCCTTGTAACCCCCTAATCCTATTATGAATAATATAATTGAATACAAGTTGCGTCTATAAATAAATTTGTCCTTTTGCCTCAAAAAACACTTAAGAAACTTTATATAACTATTAGCTTAAAATTTTTTATCAAGAGAAATGAAAGTACCAGTCATTTCACTCCCTTTGACCCTGGTGGTCCGCACTTGGGTCTGAGCTCTGCCGGCGGGGCACGCCTGTCAGCTGTCCCTCTGGGCGCCGGCTCCGAGTCCTCTCAGTCACTCTTTTCTTCTGCTTGGTAATGCCTGTATTCAGGCTTCAGCTCCCATGTGTTTTTGTGGATCCCTTTTACATTCTGAATACCAATTTCTTTTAAGATTTCTTTCAGGTATCCCTAAAAACAAAACAAAACAAACACACACATAAAAAAACCTCAACAGATGAGATTATGAAGGCAGGAAAGGAAATTTAAAATAAAATACACAAAAGTACATTTGGTAATGACCAAGAATCTGATCCTAAAATCAACAAGCTTTCTTTATGAGGTTCAATAAAACCGCCTTTTGCTAACACACACAACACACAACCTCATTAAATAAATGATCATTTGCATCAACCAGGGTTGGATGTCTTAAATGACAACAACTTGAAAGCTTAAAAAAAGTCTACAGGATAACACACACTACAAAGGACTTGTGCTCAATCATGGCAAATGTGACATGCCCTTGAGTCCTGTGGGTTCAAGGATTCCGTTTACAGCCTGGAACCAGCAGTTTCAGGAACAAGAGCATACATCAAAAATAACATTTATTTTTGGAATGGGCAGATAATACTCAATGAAGCAAGTACATGACTAGTATCCCAAATTCTCAGGTCTAAGGTGTCTCAAACTTGCACATCAGGCCACTTATCTTTCTGACATAGAAAGAAAGTTGTCATTTGCTCTTACTATTATTTGTCTGCTGGCCAAGTCAAGACATGCTGAGGAACAAGAAATGACATTGAGTCATGTTAAAAACCACAAGCTTGCATCTTTCTTGTCCTTGGCTCCTTCAAAGGACAAAGTCTGTGTTATGACATTTTGGATTCTTGAATATTCAACTGACATCCACCAAATAATTACTAGATTCACGGAAATGATGGCTATATTAAGGATAATATTAAACTTTGGTTTTGCAGAGTTCTTAGCCCATGCCTATGGACTGCAGCATAAGCTTAGCAATATAAATTGTTTTTGTCAAAATTACTCCTTTTTAATCAGTATGTATCTATAATACATACTTATATTCAATCTGAGGAACTGTGCACAGAAGTATTCTCATCATTTTTACCTCCCTTCTTCTTTCCCACCTCTTGCCTCCTCACATCCCCTTTCTCTATGCACAAAATCTATCCATTTTCTTCCATCACTATTTATTTTACTTTTTTACTTATTTATAACCTATTTTTCTCATACTAGAGAAACTAGATGATATTTAATCAGTGTCTGATTAGTTTCACTAAGCATAACGGTCTCAAGGTCTCGATAGTCTTATTTTTTTATACAAATGACCCAACTTTTTCCTTATGGCAGAGTAGTACTCCACTACGGAAACAAACACACCACATCTTCTTTATCCATTCATTTTCATCTCAGTCATGAAATAAGAAAAATTTTGCCGGCTACTCCTCAGAGGGTTAATATCTACAATATACAAAGAACTGAAGAAAATTAGACTCTTCAAAATAAAAGACCCAATCAAAAAACAAGCAACTCGAATGAATAGGCAGTTCTCAGGAGAAAAGAATACCCAATAAATCCATGAAAAACATACCCAGTATCTTTAGCCATCAGAGAAATGTAAATCAAAACAACACTGACAACAACTCCAGTAGGAATGGCTCCTATCGAGAATTAAAACACAACAAATGCTGGCAAGGTTGCAGGGGTGGGGTGTGGGGAAGGAACCCTCCTACAGTGTTGGTGGGACTGTAAACTGGTACAACCATTATGGAAAGCAGCGTGGAGATTCCTCAAAGAACTGAAAATAGGTATTCCACCTCCCTCACACTTTTTTTTCCTCTTGAGACAGGGCCTTGCTCTTGTAGTTCAGTCTGGTCCTGCGCTTATCATGTAGCTCAAGCTGGCCTCGAACTCAAAGCAAACCCTTTCTCAACATCACAAGTGCTTCGATTACAGGCATGTGCCACCATGCCCTGTTTATGTGGTGCTGGGGAACTGAACTCAGGGCCTTGTAATTGCTGGGCAAGCATTTTAATTGCTGAGCTATTTCTACAGCTCTAGATACCCCATTTGACCTAACCTTATACAGCTTCTGGGTATTTTCCTAAAAGTTGCAGTCATCTTACAAGAGCGATACATGAAGTCCCAAGTTTACAGCAGCACAACTTAAAGTAGCCAAATCTTGGAAGCAGCTGGTATATGCACCAACAGATAAACATGTGGTATGATTATATGATGGAGTATTACTCTGTCATAAAGAAAGATAATTTTGAGACATTTGTAGAAAAACAGATGCACCGAGAGACCATTATGCTTATTACTGAAACAAATCAGACATAGAAGGTTACATGTTGCATGGTCTTTCTACATGAGAAAACCAACCATAAAAAAAAAGAGAAGTAAGAAGATTGATTTCGTGGAGAGGGAAAGGGAACATGCTGGGGAGTGACAGGGTAGGAAGGGGAAAAGAAAGTAAAATGATAAAGATGTGGTATGCAAATACACCAATTTCTCACACTGATTTTTTTATTATGTATTGCAAATACATGCAAATAAAAAATTAAAAAGAGGCTTTGCATTCTCTAGGATATATTTTTGGTTCCTCTGTTAAAGTTCAGACAGCCAAGTGTGTTTGAGGTTGTCTACATCCCTCTGTTACATTCCACTGGTCTACCTGTCTTTGTGTCAGTATCATTTATTTTAAAGTCACTGTTGCTTTGTAATACAATTTGATACCCAGCATCATGGCACTTTCTGCTTTTGTCTTACTGCTTAGGACTGATTTGTCTATTCTGAGCTTCTTTGGGTTCCACATAAATGTAAGGACAGTTTTCTCTAGTTATATGAAAAATGCTGTTAGTATTTTGACTGGAATTGCACCAAACCTATCAGTTTTGGTAGTATGGCTATTTTGATATTGGCATATGCAGGAAAGGAGATGTCTTCCCATTTTCTAATGTTTTCTCCAATTTCTTTTTTCAGAATACTATAGTTCTCATTGTACAGGTCATTCACGTCCTTGGTTAGGTTGATTCTTAGGTATTTAAAAAAATTTTGGAGGCTATTGTGAATGGGATTGTTTTTCTGATCTCTTTCTCTATGATTTTGCTGTTGGTATACAGGAATACTACTGATTTTGTAACCTGAAACTTGGCTGAGATTTTTTTTTTTAATTAGTTCTAAGAATCTTCTGGCAGAGTTTTTGGGGTTTCTGTGTAATGGATCATGCTGTACACAAATAAAAACAGTTTGAATTCTTTTTTTTCTATATGTATTCTCTTTATTACATCCTCTGGCCTGAATGCTCTGGCAAAGAGTTCCCATACTATGGTGAACAGGAGTAGTAAGAGTAGACACCCCATCTTGTCCTGATTTTAGGGGGAAATACTTTGTTTTCTGCCATAAACAAGACAAACTGTAGTACCTGTATCTTGGAAGAGAAAGAAGAATTTACTCCTCCAAAGCGATATTTTTTTCTTAAGACAAACCAATTGAACAATAATTTTCCTATGTATACTTTAAAGAACCAGTGCAGGGTATTAAGATGACTCATCCCACTGATGCAAGATATAATTTTTTTATTAACTAAGATGAGGTCTTAATTAGAAAAATGGCTGAAAAGCTCTGACCTACATAATATTTAAGGGAGTGCCTCCCACGGGTGACAAGACTACCTGCATGAGATGAGTGGGAGGCTTAAGTAGCCCCCAACTGGGCTCAGGAATTCAAATGTCACTAAGTCCTAGGTGACTTATTTGACTAAAGCGCCAACCATATCTGCTTTAAGGATTCTTCTGGTTCTGATACCCCTTGCTCTGAGTCCATGATATATTGCTTAGTTCTTTGGAGCTTTACCAATGCTGGATATTACTTATTCCTAACATAACCTAACATCATCGTACAGTGATGATATATGTACAATCCATAAAGACCTCTTAGTTAGGCATAGGCTGTTACCTAGAAACATAATAGCTTAGGGCTGAGGTTGCAGCTCACTGGCAGAATGCTTAACTAGCATAATCAGGGCCTTGGATTCAATTCTCAGTACCACTAAAAAAAGGTTGAAATGCTATAACAACTGACTAGCGGTGGAACTACATGTGGGTTGCTTAGCAGGATCTGCATGTCTTAGTTGTCTCCCTGGAGCAGGTTTCCCACTCCAGCAGCCAGCCCCAGCACCCAGCAGGGGGCAGCAATGAACCAAATGAGCCCAGGCTCCTCCAGGAGGCTAGCCGGCAGCCCACCCACACCTTCTACAGCTGGCTTCACTAAAGGGCCTGGGCGTGAGTGAGCAGAAAGGCTTGAGGCGCCCAGGTGATATGCACGTCTGCCATTTGCTACTTCAAATTACACTGGAAAAAAAATGGGACACTGTTCATAAACTACCTTCTAATTAAACTAAATTCCTTAATGGAAAATGACGCGTTAGGCACAAATGATTCTCAGTTTAGATGCCAAGTATGACATTTTTGTAAATTTCCGAAGAATGGTTTTATTGTGTGTCAGACTGTCTAAAGTCCTATTGCACAAACAATAATTCAACTGTGGACACAACACAATGGTCAGAAATGAAAAGAACAATTGTCATGAGCACTGTTGTTGCCTGAGAGAAAAGACATTCTTCTGGGGTCAAGTTGTGTGCCTATTTATAATCTAGACCCCAAATGAAAAGCCCTAAAAAGAGTTAAACACACAATATTAACAATGTCCGCCTCTCTGTCTCCTGCTACCCTCATGCTTTTTGAAACCAGGAATGGAGCTGTATTCCTTTATCTTAGCATCCCGAGCGCTGAGACTACTGGCCTGCGATACCATGCCTGAGTTTTAAAAAATGGGTGCGGAGTCATACATCTATAATCCCTGTACTCAGGAGGTTGAAGCTAGAGGACTTTGAGTCAGTGGCCAACTTGGGCTATATAGAAAATTCAAAAACAGCCTAGACTACATAGTAAGGTCCTATCTCAAAAAACAAAAACAAAAAAACCCTAAAATTCAAACAAAAAAACCAACCAACCAACCAACCAGCCAACCAACCAACCAACCAACCATTCCTTTATTAACATGTCTCCCTTTCCTCGCAGACCACATGCTCTTACTACAGTGCCAGCCTGCACATTCGAGAGCCTAGGTGTACTGACTCGGGGTGAACAGGGTATACTTTAAAGTGACAAGAAGTGCTCGCTCTGACAGCACATACACCACAGTGACAGTACACCAAAGAGGACCAGGTGGGTGGGTGGGGGGGAAGGGATCGCACAGAGAAGGTCATCAGGAATTAACTATAAGAATGCTACTAGTTCTTTTTACTTTTAGAACTTAGGTGGTGACCCAGTTTGTGGAACAAAAGCTGACTGAGTATAAACCACCACCTGAATTTGGATGTCACTTATCACCTAAATCTGCTTTATAGTGCTAAAATAATGCTGGAGACAAACCCGATTAAGTGACAATTTTAAAGGACCTAACAGAATTGAAAATTAATCAGTAACCTCATTTCTTTTTGTTACTTATACATTTACTAAAATAGTTATTCTAGCACTTACAACATGCCAAGTGAAGTAGTATATACTTTTCTTTCTCACTGAATTCACAGTTTAAGATTGGGGAAGAGACAGAGACATACAACCAGGCAAGTATATTTAAAAAGACATAAAAAAAAAGATGTGGCATGATGGGAGCACTGAAAAAAGCTCAGTCTGTGTCAAGATGTTAGGGACTTTGAGCCGGGTGTGGTGGTATACATCTGTGCTTGCAGCATTCTGAAGGCTCAGGCAGGAGGATTGCAGCTACTTGGCAAGACTGGGTCTCAAAAATACAAAACAAAAGGGCTCCGAATGTAACTCAGTGTGAAGGCCGTGGGCTCAATCCCTAGTATTCACGATCTCCTCCTAAAAAGACACAAAGTTCTTAGGAGATGGAAATCTGAATTGAACGGAAATTTTGTGCAGACAGCAAAAGCAGCCAGTTCCAATTCTCTTACATACTTTAAACACTGAGTGACTTTCTAATTTAATTTTTGTCTTTAAACGAAGACTGTAGGATTAGGTAGACCTTTATGTTACATGGGAGTTGGGGTGTTTCTTGTTAGAGTTTGTGCGATATGCTGCAGCAAACCATCTGAATAAACTGACACAGGGCCAGAAATTCTTCAGCAGAGATGTGTGGGAGAATTTACAGCAAATTTAAATACACAGGGGGAAAAAAAGAGATAAAACATGGCAGCTTCTGTGCAAGGAAATAGAAAAACCTAAATTTGACCGAAGAAGTCAAAGGGTTAGGACGCAGTTTACACTTGTAGGTCAAGATAGAACCGTGGTGGTTAAAAAGCCCAAAAATCTACAGATCAACTGCCCGATTTTTGAACACTGAGGCAAACCCATGTAGAGCCACAAGGCACGGTAGGTTAAATATTTGAGTCTCCTTTCTTCCTTCCCTCCCTCCACCCCATCATTTCTTCTGTTTCTTCTTTACAGCTCTGCCAACCAAATGGAAGATTTACTTGCATGTTACTTTATCAGGCATTTCAGTGACAAGCATTACGTACATAATACCTGAACTAAATTTCCAGAAGTTGATTTAAAATACTTACCTTTGACAGACAGTTAATCACCAACTACTAATGCTTTAAGTAAGCGTCTACAGCCCAACCCAAAAGTAGGATCAAATACGCAGTATGCCAATCTACTCTAAAGGCAGCATAAAGATTTGCAAAATCAAATGCATGTTCTGTTTTTTATACAGGGATCCAACAGCCAGAAGCTCATCGCAGTTATGTGACAATTTCAAAGTAACATTTCATCTTCATGTGATATTTGTGTGAAAGTCTGTGATTCCTTTGAGAGATGTCAACAGACCAGAGGATTTACTGATGAAACTGGTAGTGGCTCTGATGCACAAATTCTTCTGTTGAAAGATAACATTAGGAATCAACTGCAGATATAGGCAACAGATGTTAAAATGGAGAACAGGAAAGGAACAGCGATGCTGAGGACTTCTCTGAACAGGGGCCATGTCCGCACTGCTCGCCTTTCCTTCCTCTAGCGTCGTTTACTTTTCTCTGCTAGATCTGACTCCTTGTCTTCCTCACAACATCCCACAGTCTGTATTACTCCGTTCGAAATCACAAAGCAGAGAGATGGGTGATGAATTGGTGAAGGTATAAGCCCTGTCCCAATCTACTGCACACTTAATCCAAATCTTGAAAAAAAATAAACCAATTAATGATTGCATTAATATTTGTGCACTGGTACATTATCTCACCAATATCACCTCATCTGTATGGCACTGGCAAGTGATTCACATGCTCAAATGTTCCAAAAATGAACTAACCTGTTTAGAAGTTTGGGCACAAAGAAAGAGAAGTTTATTTGAAGTATTCAAGCACATGAATCATTAGCCAGAACCAAATGGAAGACCCATGGCTGTAGTCACAGCACTCAAGATGCTCAGGCAGGAGAATCAGGAATTTGAGGTCAGCAGGGGCTACACAGAAAGACCTTGACTCCAGAAACCCAAACAAACACAAATAACCCCTTGAAATATATATATTTGTTTTTATTTCTAAACTATGGAAGATAGACCAAATAAATGCAAAAACTGTGGTGTATGTACACAATGGAGTACTACTCTTCTAGAGAGACAGATAAATTTGAGGCTTTTGTAGGTAAATGGACACAACTTGACACCATCATGCTCAGTGAAGTGAGTTAACTCAGAAGGTAAAATATCACGTTTTCTCTAATATGAAAAACACAGAATTCAGGCATTTTATAGAACCCAATGGATGTGATAGTGGGAGTAGAGGAGGGGGATGAAGGTAGGGAGCAGGAGGGCCAATAAGGCGGGGGAGGAGATTGTGTAGCCCAAGCTAGCAATCCTTCAAGTGCTGGTATTATAGGCATGTGCTACCACGTCCAGCTGGAGCTCAGGAATCCAACTCAGACAGGCTTAAACTCTAAACAAGGTCTCATGGGGTAGGAGTATAATCTTAACTACTTGTAAGGCTAACGCAGGAGCATTCCAACTTTGAGGCCAGGCTGGACAACCTAGTGAGATCCTGTCTCAAAATAAAAAATAAAAAAAGGAATGGGAAAGTAGTTCAGTAGTAGGTCACCCTTAGATTTGATCCTAAATATCAAAAGTAACCCAACCCAACCCAACCATTAAATTCTAAATGCTATTTTCTACATACCCAGTAGCTTAGATTAATGATGATTCTTAATAATACAAAAAGCAGAAAACAGCCTGTTTGAGAAAAAAAAATTCACTTTTCCCCTCTCCCGATTAAAGAGGCATTCCTGAGCCTGGAGGTATGGTTCAGCAGTACAGTGCTTGACTAGCATGCACAAAAAATTGGGTTTGATCTCTGGCGTATATGTTTATGTAGCATGTGCAAATACACCCACATCCAAAAAAATTTTGTCAAAAATTTATTTTCCTTGCTTGCCTGCATACACGTCCTAAGTACACACACGAATGTGATAGAAGATATTCCTATACTAATGTCAGGAGAACTAACTGGGTACAAGCGACTAGCTGACTCCCATTATGGGCCTGTAAATCAGAAAACTGAACTTTAGATAGTCTGTAAGATACCTTTACCATAAGATCTTGATTGAGAAATTTATATATCATAATTTGTAATATGTATCATGAAGAACACACACAGAAACAAGCGTCTGGCTTGAGCAACTGGAGAAGAGCAATGTCACTGAAAATGGGAAGCCTACGTTGTTTTGGTGAAGTGTAGAAATCAAGAGTCTGTTTCAAACACACTCAGACACCAATAAAAAGGATTAACACTAAGTTGAGCAAACTGCGTCAGGTAGGACACTACAGGGTGGGAGAGGCAGTGGGCTTTGGCTTGCCAGACGGATGTGAAGAGACAGGAACGGACAGCTTTAACTGATTAAATAATATTAGTTGCTATATGTAGCCATCTCTAAAGCTAGATTCCTGAATGTTTCAAGCTCATGAAACAATAAATTCTATTTTCATTTAAGTCAGTTTGATCTGAGCTTCTGTTCCTTGCAATTCAAAGAGTCCCAGACAATTCTGGGAACCACACAGGATATAATTGTAAAATTTTTATTTTGATAGGAGAAATGCTTAGGATAACAAATGTGTTGCCGTATTTGTAAAATGTTCTTGTATCTTGATTCCACAATTTGGCTGAAATTACTTCTATTCTAGCCCTACGTTAGCCTAGGAAATAGACACTGAAGACTACATTAACATCACCTGATTGCTAATCCAGCCGTGTAACTTTTGTTTACACACAGCCTGCCTCACAAATAACTGTTGGCTAGAAGAATTAAAGCATATGCACCTACTTCTTCCTGTTGGCTTTAACTTTACCAAATACATGCTAACTATTTAATTACATAGTCTGAATTAAAAGGTGGACCACTGGATTGACATGATTGGGGGATATTGATGTAGAAGGTATCATCAATAATCTTCCTTGAATCTTGACAACAGAATACAAGGAAATGAAGAGGTTTAGTTAAGGTTAGAGCTGAGTTTTCTATGACGCTTTTAATAGAAATAGGTAGCTAAAGGAATATTGCTAAGTGGGAGCTCTGTTAGAAAGCTATAAGGACTCAGAGTAGTCTTGGCAGTAGGGTGTTCCAGTGGGTGCATGTGTACGTCTCACTGAGTTATATATCGCCAGCCCATATTTATTTTTAGACAAGGTCTCAGTAGGTTGTTAAGCTGGCCAGGGTGGGTTTTGTGAGTGATATCCCATGACTCATTTTCATATACTGGGGCATAATGGTGACTAATTGTCTCACCCCTGCTGTTTTATTAACTTCATGGTTCTTCTCTCCCTAGTAGCTTTCTAATCTCGAGTGCTTTGCACCGAGACAAAGGGGAGGAGGAGAAACAAGTGCCCCCTCATAGCAACCAGCTTGGCCCTGAATCAACCCAATTTATGCAAGTTACCTTTTTGACTTGGCTGATATTCAAGCCAGCCTCATTTTGCTGTTCTCCATGCCTCTCTTTGTTTGAACAGGTGAGCCCCTTGACGCACTTTACCACAGCTTAATCTTGTGACCCTTCTGCCTCAGCCTCCCAGAGTACAGGGATTAAAGACATGTGCCTCCATACCCGACTGGTTTCTATTTTTGGTGGAAATGCTATGATGTATGCATATATTTTACAAGCACAACAAAATATGAAAACTAGACAAAACACACACACCCTCCAAGTAGGAGACAGATACAATAGGCTTCCTCTGATCTTTCATTTCGGGCGTGGGGGAGCCCCAAATTAAACTACACAAAAACACTCCTTTAAACAGACACTACGTTCAGAGTTCTTGTTGTCAGTTACACAAGGATGGACTTTCAAACTGGCTTGTTTGGCCCTGGTAAGAAGCTCCCACTGCTGGATTTGTTGTTGCTGCTGCCTGTGAAAGTCACACGCCGACAAATGAGAGAAAGAGACTGGCTCTCAGGGCAACTCTGCTATTCAATAAGCAAATTTGCGTATAGATTTTATTTTTTATGAAGGAAAACCAATATAGAAAAGAACTGGAAAAACAAGAAATACTCCAGATTTACCCAGAAAAATGTAAAGTATGAAGGTTAGAAAGCAGATGGCCTTAGTGTCATTAACAACAAGGAAGATGTATTAAGAGTGACAGACCTTACTCTGGAAACTTGCTATGCAAGGTCAATCAGAAACTTAGAAAACAAAAGGCTAGCTTTTTTGTTTTAGTGGTGCAGGCCTGTAACCTTAGCACTCTGAGGCATGAGGATTATAAGCTCAAGAGCAGTCTGGGCAACTTCTTGACTTAGCAGAACCCTGTCTCAAAAATCAAAAGGGAGCTAGGGGTATAGTTCAGTGTCTAAAGCACCTGCACAGAAGTATAAGACCTTGGGTTTGATTCTCCAGCACCACATAAACTGGGTATGATGGTGCACACCTGTAATCCTAGCACTTTGGAGGCTGAGACAGGAGGACTGCTGTGTGTTCAAGGACAACCCTGGCTATAAAATACAGGAATAGTCTGGACTACAGAGTGAGATCCTGTCTCAACCAAGCTGCTTAGCATAGGACAGCCCTTTACCCAGCTACACAACAAAAACCCCTAGACACTGAGCCACACTGGCAACCCATATTCCTGGGTCCCCCCTCTGACTAGGAGAAGCTCTGAAGGGGCAACCCACATTTCTGGGTTCCCCTTCTGGCTAGCAGAAGCTTTACCCTATCTTTTGTTCCCCTTTTGTAAGTTTCCTAATAAAGCTTTTTCTTCACACACACCAAAAAAAAGTAATTGGGGATGTAGCTCAGTGTAGCTCTCCAGTATCATAAAAAACCAAAAAATCTAACTACACGAAAAAACAAAACAAGCTAGCATATGAGACAGCCAATAAAAACACTCTCAAGTACTGACTGACACCAATAAGATTTTCTACCCTTTTACACAGGCTTCAAAATTTGCTTAACAATAATAATACCACCACCAATAATATTAATAAAATATTTGCACTTGATAAAGCACTTTGTATAATCATTTAATTATCACAAGATCCTATAAACTAGATATTATTTTAAACATATTTGCCTACTATGTTGTGAGATATACCAATATTTAGAAATAGAGATAATATATAATCTAGCTTCAGGAGATAGCTTGTTAAAGCAATGTAGTGTCTGAACAATAAAACTGCTGACTCTATTATTAGGGATTCACTAAGTACTGCCACAAAAACTATCTGAAGAATCAAAACAGAGTATTTTAATTATCTCTTCTTTGATGCAAAATGAATAAGGATTGTATGTCAAGGCAAAGAAATTACTTTCCCTTTCCACTGGAATGTCCTTCTACAAGTGTTTACTTTCCTGTACCTAATTTTATGTATGTTCTATTCCATAAGATTACTTTGTCTGCTTTCTGAGTTTCTGGAAAGGCCTTTTCGTATAGATAGATGTATACATACAATAAAAAGCCTTCATCAAGACCAGAAGAAATTCAGCTAATGAATTATTCGTTTCTGACATTTTTATCTAGCTTAGAATGTTGTTTCAAAGGCTTTGATGCCAAAGGGAATGAAGTCATTAAGAAGAGCTGGTACTACTGCGGCATGAGCACTTTCTTTTCCTCTGTAAAGAAGTATTTAGGTCCTTTGGAATTTATGCTGATTTAACAAAATGTGAAAGGTTAATGCCTTCATGCTTAGTGTCAAAGATACATCAAAAGGATGATTTCTTCATATGAATTGCTGATCTCACATATATCTGAAATCCAAAATAACAAAGCTGATGCTACTAAAAATAGCTGCAGTAAGACCTGTTTTCTGAATATTGATATAAATTTTGTTATTAGCATAAAAGACTATGAACTTAATTATGAACAAAGGACACATTTCTCTTTAGTAATGACATGTTAATGAAGGAAGATATATTTAAAAATAACAGTATGAACATATACATACCACAGGCTGCTTTGTGATGTCCACCAAGTCTTTAAGATTATAATACTGATGTTTCTCAAAGGCTGAAAACAGCATGTCCAGGACATGTTGTTTATCTGCCCGAGCTCGCTTTCCATCTTCTTTCTTTTTCCTTTCATATTCAATCTATGTTAAAAAAAAATAAAGGCATGAATTTAACATGCTCACTCTGAAACAAAGATACTTTCCAGTTAGTAGTTATGTAAGAACAGAAAGTATAAGTATATATTTAGCCCTCAGGGTACTTTCTGTAATCATTTTATCTTAGGGTGTCATGTGATTTCTGAGTTCACTTGTATAAGGATAGGGGTGTAGCACTTGCTTGGCAAGTACAAGAACCTGGATTTGATTCCCCAGCACCACGTAATCTGGGTGTGGCAGCATACACCTGTAATCCCAGCACAGGAGGCTGAAGTGGGAGGGTTGCCATGAACTCCAGGCCAGCCTGGGTGATACACTGGGTTGAGGGCCACTGTGGACTACAGAACAAGACCCTGTCTCAAAAAAAGGAATCTATAACATCTATATTTTTAACATAAAAACAAATGTTTGTTTTTCCAAATAAAAATGATACGTGAGGACCACATGTTATGTATACCTTAATGTGCCTTCATGTACCTTCAAGCACAGTATTTTGAGAAGCAGTGACATTAAGAAATGAAGCTCTTTTCCACTGTATCCTGGGAAGGTTCCTTTGTAAAAAAAAAACCCCAGCTTTTATTCATTTATTTCAGTTAATTTTTTGAAGAAACCCTTTACTCACTAGAAAACATATATAAAGTACATCAGCTTATCAGGTACATAGAGGTAAAAGACATCTGTGCATCTCCGGAACAATTATCATTTGGGAACTAACTTCAAAAGTAAAGAGACTTTCAAAACTGAAAAGTAAGTACTGCATTAATTTCAGCCCCATATAGTAAGGCTCACTCTCTGTATTTCTATTGATCTACTGATGTTAAAAATAAAATAGAACTCACTCGTAACTGGAGACTTATTATCTGGCTAAGGTAACTGACAGCACTATCAGTCTTTTAATTCAATAAACTCAGAAACCAGACAAGGAAGAAGAAATTAACTTTATCATCTTAATGTTTTCATATGTGCACCTTGGAAGTAAAATTGAAAATCCACTTATCTGGTCAGCAGATTAAGCATAGACTGTGGGTTAGGCATGGCAGTACGATGGGCATATAAGAGTCTTCTCTTTCAAAAAGCATCCTTTTCTTAGGGTTCATATATTAAAATGCAGATGGAGGACCTTGAGATTTTTAGATGTACTAAGAGTAGAATAGAGAACTACTGAGGACATGATCACAATACAAAAAAAAAGTAAATGTACAATACAAATTGTATTTTTGGGAAGCAATGAAATCTAGCCATTTTCATGGTTTTCTGGGTGAGAACAGCATTTAAAAAATCAGTAAGGATTTAGAATATTTACTTTTGTTAGGTCAAAAGGACAGAACTAAGACAAAACTAATGATCATACTGAGGAAACAGAAAGCAGGACAGATGAGGATAAAATTCACATATCCAAGTTTTAGGGTCTCTGAATTTAAAAAGAGGAACATCATGGAATGTGTTCTGGAGTACGCATAATGAGATTATCTATTATGGCTTAGATCTAAACTGTCTTCCAAAAGTCTCATATATTCAAAGGTAGAAGGGTCACTAGGAGAATGACCTTGAAAAGTGCATTCCTGTCTTCAGCTACTCCCTTCTTTTTCTTCTTCCTGGCTGCTATGACACAACTTTTCTCCCTGCTAGGCTCTTTTACTATCCTATTTCTGCAGTGCAGTAGCTAACCATGGACTGAACCTACCAAAACTGTGAGCAAAAAATAAATCTCTTCAAGTTAATGTGTATTTTGTCCCAGCAACAGAAAGGCTAACTAATTACACTTTCTTTGCTAAACAATGACAATAATGTATCATTTTTCCATTAAGGTACTTGTACATTGAAATTCCCTTCCACTTTGCACTGCACTTGAACAATTTTATGTTTTGGATTGTATTGAACAGTCCAATGAAAGGGCCTGAGGAAAAACTAGGAAAAATGTCAGGGGTTGTGAGGAAGATAAAATCATTTCCTTTGGCCATGTAGGAGAAAAAGAAACTTAATTTAGAATCTAGAAAACAGAAGAACATGAAATCAGATAAAGGAGGGATGGGGAAAGTCTATTCCTTCCCAAGTGTTCAGTGAAATGTGAAATTTGATTTATTACTAAAGGCTGTGCCTCCAAGAAAGACAATGCAAAGAAAGTGGGTACCCAGCAGAAGACCAAGGCTAAGTTTTGAATTCTCTGCATGGAGATATAGCTACACGATACTCTGTCAGCCCTCTCCTCCAGCTTTGATTTATGTTAAAGACAGAAAAAAAAGTTAAACTCAGTTAAGAGAAAGAGTGATAGCATATTCAATTTCTATCCTTGGCAGATTTTATCTTTTATAACATGACTAGAGAAGCTAGGAAGAGAAAGAAAAAGAAGTTTTCAAATGAACACACTGGTAAAGCGAAATAGCCCAGTTCAGGTTGGGGCATATTCACTAGTTGGTACCAGTGCAAAAAACTTAAGTGTTTGTTATATTGATAAATCTCAAACTTAGAGCCAAGAGATCCTGAATAAAAGGTAAAAATACAGAATAAATTAGAAAGAAACTTCATCCTTCCTAGATTTAACTTGGTAAACTGGTTACATGCTTCCACATCAAGTATTTGAATGCTGATGCTTTCCTTTTTAAAATTAAAGGGGAAATACACAAAAAACGGGCACAACTAGAGATGTGCAGCACTACACCTAGTTTATGTGGTGCAGGGGATCAAAACCATGCCTAGCGAGCACTCTAATCACTGAGCTATGACCCTGGCCTTTACAAAAACTTTTGGAAGAATAATCTGAAAATCCCTAAAGTAATAACAGCATGACAGAAGTTAAAATATCCCACATTAGAGAAATTTCAGTACTAGAAATTTAATCCTACATTTATTTAAAAATAGTGGTCCCTTCCTCCTTCCAGAACATCTTGGGTCCCATACAATAATATAACTTAAAGAAAGGACTGCTTTAAAAATGAAATTGATTAAATATTTTTTGACAATGTCTAAGACAAGCTCATAATCCAAAATTGTTTCTGTGGTTATCAGGTAAGTTGTTTTAATGTATATGTTAACTATAAAAAGTGATTTAAATGATCCCTATGGCTACTATGTTATTAATATCTAACCTTGTACTCAGGACAAAAATCAGGTCACTGAAGTAACTTCTCTTTCTTTTCTAAACAATATAGAAATGGTAATCTTAATATTCTAATCAAACTTAATACCACAAAATAAGATTAATTATATAAATAAAATACAAATGGCATGAGCTAGTCTACTTCGGAAAATACTACATTTGAAATATTACTTCCCTTGAATTATCTCTCCCTTGGTCATTATAAAAAAAATACTCAAAGCAGTCAGGTTAGCTGACCTGTTAGCAGGTGACAGAAAATATTGCTACAACAGTTACTGGAAGAGAGACTGCACGTTACGTGAGTGTGTGCATTCACGCAAGTGCACGTGTGTATATGTGTGTGTTTCAGCACTGGGGATTGAACCCTGGGCCTTCACAGTGAGCTACATCTCTAGTCCTGTCTGTATTTTTTATTTTGAGACAGGGTCTTGCTAAGTCACCCAGGCTGTGTTCACACTTGGTGATGTTCCTTGCCCTGGGATCCCAGAGTGATGGAAGTCCAGGTGTGCATCACCAGGCTCAGCTGGGAAGATTTTTTTTAATGACATGGATTTTAATTACTGACCTATCCATTTCTAATCATCACAGATCACAGGTAAATATCACAAAAATAAATGTCAATTCAGAAAGTACATTAAACTTACTCTCCAGTTATAAACTTTTATAATCCAAAAATAATCTATCATGTACAATTAATTTTACTTTCACAATAGAAAGTATAATGGAATGTTGTAAACTCATTGTGAGTGTGGTATAGAGCTATTCCACTGTTATCACTGAAACTTTAATCACTGACTGAAATTATAAATGCCACCCACTTCCAATTAAAATATTATAATTCAGATGTCTAAATTACTAGACTATTGTTTGCAGAAATGCTTTGATTGCTTTGTCAAGGCAGTTATCAAGATGGCTTTTATTTTAACTTCTGAAGAGAGCATGACAGCCTTGACTATCATGGTTTTGCATTTTAAATCCTTATGAAAGATGAATTAATTCCCTCTCCCCCTACCTGTACTTCTATCTATGCCTCAAGTGTCATCATCTCTTGGGAGGAAATTAATTTTTTAGAATTGGTCAGTCCTTGACGTCAGTCATTTTGACAAGGCAGGTAGTATTCTTATACTACATACAATAAGCAAATATTGCTAAAAAGCCTCTGCAGCACCCACTTTAACCAGAAAAATCCAAAATTTACGCATATAGCATAAAAAAAAGCCTCTCAAAACTAAACAATCTTAGTTCTGGAGACTAACATAGCTGGTCTCCAACACTGAAGTAAAGAGTGCATAAAAACAAATTTTCGTTCTAGTTCTTGGGATTTAATCTCAAGATGTTAGGGAATAGTTACTTCAATGAATCATTTTTTAACCTAAAATTTTCTAGTTTGCTATCATTTTCTGACCAATAGCTACAGAAAATTTAGTATTTCAAACTCAGGAGAAGGGTACAAATGACAACAAAGACAAGATATTAATTCTTTATTACTGAAGTCCCTCCATTCCTCAACAGGAAATGGCAGACAAAACTATAAAAAGTTCCTGTGTATGGATCAGTGGCTTTATACCAGAATTACCCAGGGAGATTAAAGAAAAACGTAGGACAGGTGGTCTGCACATTAGATCAACTGATCTATTTCTACAGGAATTTTTCTTATTAAAACAATTAGAAACACGGATTGTGATTCTGAGACAGATTCAGAGATGGAGTTAGGAGGAATCTTGGATTCGGAATGGAGGTTGGAAGGAATCTTACGCATTAGCTAATTATATTTTTGGATTAAAACTTTACCAACAAAAACTTAATTTTATATCTATATCTACATCTAAATAAATTATAAAAATGTGCTTCTGTCCAGATTGATGTTAAAATATTATAAAGTACACACAAAATGAAAACTTACAAGGAATAAAAAAATAAAGTTTTGATTTGTGAAAATTATAATATCTTTTTCTTTACTCTCAAAATATAATGATTTGTCTTCATGCTTGAACTCTTAGTTTTAAAAAGTATTACACACTGTAAAAGCTTCATAACAGCAACAGCTGATACAATTTAAGGTAAAATAAAAAAAGTCAAGGATCACCAGCAGTTATTTTTACACCAAACCTTCAGCTCCAGGCCTTGCTTGGGCAATAGCAGCCTGCAGGCTACATTTCCAAGACCTCCTGTTAGCCACTTTCCACTTGGTTCTGCCAATGGAGAATGGAAGTAAGAAGAAGAGTCTTGCTGCGGTAGCGGCATGTCCTTGACAGCAGCTTCCTGAGTTTGGCAATCAACGTCTTCCTCCTTTTTGTAACTTTAGCCCTTCTATTTTGTATTCAGAAACGACTTGTAAACAATTCCCACATTAAATCTCCCTCTACTAAAGTTCTGTTTCTAAGACAGCCACAACTAAGTCATCACTAAGGACTTGGAATGACAAGTAATATTTTAAATGATATTGATAATTTTTGTTTTGGGAGAGCCAAGTTCTTGTCAGATTTGATTTTTTAATCATTGTTTCTATTTCAGAGAGTGACTGATCAAATGATCACTTCCCAAGCAAGATAAGTAACATTATTCTACTTTCTTATTTATACGATATTATGGTTTAAATCTAAAATACTACCCTCTCAAAGTCTCACATGTAGTTCAGGCTGGTCCTTACCTCACTATTTGCCCATTTTGCCCTTGAACTTAAGGCAATCCTCTTGCATCTGCCTCCCAAGTGCTGACGTACAGCCACGTGCCACAATCTCAGCTAATCTTCATGGGGCGACAGGGATTTGAACCCAGGGATTCACACATAGTAGGCAAGCACTTTAAACACAGAGTTATGCTGCAGTGCTGTGAGCTAAGTGAATGATGGTGGTGGTGTGCTCATCAGTGGACTAACTTACTCATGATTTCAAATGCTTCTGCAAGTGGGGTTGGGTTGGAGGGAGGGGTCACTGGAGAGAGATGATCTGGAAGGATGTATCTACCTCCCCTGCTGTTCCCTTCTCTCTCTGCTTCCCAGTTGTCATGCTACCAGTGGCCTTTCTCCACATCAGGTACTTCCACTGTTGCTGGCCAACCACGCAGACTGAGACCCCTGAAACATGAGCTAAAATAAAACTCTCCTCCTTTCAGTTGTGGTACCGAGTACTGTATCTAGCAATAAGAATGTGACTAAAGACGTGTTTGCTTTATTGGTAGTATCTACAATCTACAGTTTCTTTGCAGGAATCTTTTTTAATTTTCACTTTTCTTTTCTTTCCTTTTCTTTCTTTCTTTCTTCTTTTTTTTTTGAGACAGAGTCTTGCTCTGCAGCTCAGGCTGGTCTTGAATTTGCTATGTAGTCCATGTTAACCTTGAATTTGGCAATTCTGCTTTGCCACCTGGATGCTGAGATTACAGGCATGTGTCACTATGTCCAGCTTATGTGGTACTGGGGAATTGAACCCAAGGCCTTGCAGATGCTATAACTGCTGCACTATGCACCCAGATCTGCAGTAGTCTTTTAAGTCATTTGTTCATTTTTGAGAATGAGTTTAGTTAATAACAGGCACTGTAATCTACAAATACTATAATCTAGAAACCTCCAAAGATAGCAACATACCTAAAAGGCTAAAATTAAATGAAAAATGTGAGGGCACCCTGGTCAACTTTTCTGCATTGCATAATTTCTGTTCTCCTAAAAAAAAAAAAAAAGAAAAAGAAAAAAGAAAAAAATAAGAAAAATAGTATTGGAACTGCCTAACTGGGCAGGCTCAGTCCACAAGGTAAATATTTAAAATTTCTTTCCCTGATTAGATGAAAAACAGTATAAATATAAGTCCCAGTGTTTTTCCTCTTATCTAACATGACCTCTACATGCATTCTATTATTTACCAAAGTGTGTTTTCACTACTTCAAAGTACAAAGAAAAAGGAATCTGATACTCAAAGTTGGCAAAATATAGAACTAAATAAGATTCCTGAAAAGTCCCCCCCACCCTTTTTTTTTGGTGGTGGTGCTGCTACTGAGGATTGAGTTCAGGGCCTTGCACAAGATAAGCAACAGCTACTCCCACTTCTAAATATTCACAATTTTTAATATTTTAAAATACATGTGCCAATCTCAAGTTATTTTTCTCATAGAATTCTTTTCTATTCACCACCCACCCCAGACTCTCACAACTAGTGTTTCACTAAACCTACCCTAGAAGATGCCAATATACATGAACTGATTCCAGTTGTGGAAATTTAATGAAGGCAAAGGAAAAGCCACTTAAAAAGAAATCCAACAGATTACAGCCTAGTAAGAGGGAAGGTTTCAGGGGAGTGCTCTCAAGGAGAAGCATTCTTTTTCTTTTTCTCTTGAGACAGTCTCACTCTGTAGCCCAGGCTAGCCTTAAGACCTAGGACAACATGCCTGGGATTACAGGCGTGCGCCACCATGCTCAGTTTTACGCGGTGCTGGGGAATTGACCTCAGGGCCTTGAGCTTGCAAGGTAAGTGCTTTAACTGCTGTGCCATTCCTCCAGCCCCAAGGAGAGGCACTCTTTTATTTTCTTTGATTAAAAAAATTCATGATACAAAATTTCACATTTTTTCTGTAAGTACATGAATTCCAAATTCTGTAACACATTAGAACTATGGGGCTTGGGGAATTAGTGAATGTCTATGTCCATCCCTTTTTCAGGGGTTCACTCCTTTCCTATCTGTCCTTTGCCTCTCTTTCTACTCTGCCATTCATGTTTAGGCCTTTTTATGTTATCTTTTTTGTGAATTTCATAAGAGGGACAGGTCAGGTATTCTAAGAGACAATGCTGACCACAGAATCCTTTGGCCCAATGAATGCCTTCTATATGGCAGGTGTGGTGAGTACCACATCTTGGGCAGTTTGTGAACTACAGGGCTAAATGTGAATTCAGTGCTTAAAATTGCTTTGGGTAAAGATTTCAGATAAAATATCTGGATGTTCTCTACACACAAAAAAAATTTTATGTGCCATATGTGAGGAAGAAAAAATTGTGGCGGTAAAAGCAAGCTGGTCTCCCGGTCTCCCTTCCTTTCTTCCTTTCTCGTCAGGGTCTTCCTCTGTAGCAGACTGGTCCTAAACTCACTATATATATATGTATATATAGCCCAGGGCTGGCCTCAAATGCATGACAATCTTCCTGCCTCAGCCCCCTGAGTGCTGGGATTACAAATGGGAGCCACCATGACCAGGCAATTTTTATGAGATGCTGGGAATACAACCCAGAGTGTTCATTCAGCATGTTAGTAACTGCTGAGGTAGGCCCCAGGCCAAGATGGGTTCTTTCTAGCTAGATGTGGGGAAAGGGGTGTGGCTCAGTGGCAGAGCACTTGCCTAGCATGCTTGATGTACTGGGTCCAATCCTCAGTTTTGCCCCCTATCTCAAAACATGTAGGAATACAGTTTTATGAGTATATATGCCATTTTTAAAAAACTGTTTCGTTTTGTATATACACTGTGCCCTTATTTTTATTCTGAAAATTTCATTTAAAAACTCCAACTATTAAAATAAAATCCTGGGCTTCATATTTATGTAGCTTTACTTTACAAAACTGAAAACATTGCAACATCATGTTGAGTTTAGAATTTTATATTACTGGGCCCAGTGGTGCAGGCCTGTAATCCCAGCACTCTGGAGACTGAGACAAGAGGATCACAAATTCAAGCTCAGCCTGGGCAACATAGTGATTTAATGAGATTTGGTCTCAAAATCAAAAATAAAAAATGGGTCAGGGATGTAACTCAGTGTGAAGGCCCAGCTGGATTCCAACTACCACTAAATAAATAAAATAAAACAATATAAAATGGTTATATAACCTCTAGTCACTCTTGTTAGACTATGTTGAGGCTCTCAATTCTTTATTTAAAAAAATCAATGGTCTTTCTACAGTTTAGATCTAAAATGTTCCTCAAAATTCTCATGTATTTGGAAGGAAACTGGCTAATGAGTGCTACACTTATCAGTAGATTTATTCACCGATAAGCTCTACAGCTGAATGTGTATGAGGAGGTGTGGCGTGGTTGGAGGTCGGTCACTGGGGGCATGTCCTGCAAGAGAATATTCCTGTTCCTTGCTCCTTTCTTCTCCCTCTGCTTCCTGACTGCCCTGTGGTGAACAGCCTTCTTCTGTCCATGCTCTTCCACCATGCTTATTTACTCTCTGGCCCAGCAGACTGTGGACTGAAACTGTGAGCCAAAATAAACCTCTTGTTCCCTAAGTTGTGGGTGTTGTGTACTCTGTCCTAGAAACAGAAAAGTGACTGATATAGGTTCTGGTACCAAAGAAGTGGGGTCCTTGCTATGTTTTTATTTGACTATATGGAAAAAACCAGTAAACTTTTTTTTTTTTTTTGAGACAAGGTCTCGCTCTGTAGCCCAGGCTGGTCCTGAAGTCACTATGGAGCCCAGGCTGACCTTGGACTCAGGCAATCCTTCTGCCTCAGCCTCCTGAGTGATGGGATTATAGGTGTGCATCACCATGCATGGCTTATGTGGTTCTGGGAAATCAAACTTAGGTACTTAGTGCTTTAACCACCGAGCCATTCCTCCAGCTCCTGGGAAAGCTTTTGAGATGCCAGCTAAAGATGCCCTAGAATGCTGTAAGCCAGGCTTGATGGGATATTCTGGCTGATAGGAATGCAGAAAGTAAAACAGGCTTAGAAAAGTCTACCTAGGATTAAGGGCTCCATTGGCAGTTGGATGAGAGGCCTTGTGACATATGATGGCAGAAAACTTGTACTCATTTTGCTCATACTCTAAGACTTTTGGGGAGACAAGTTAAGGGCAGTGGCCTAATTAATCTGGCTGAAACTTTAATGCAGCCCAATGTTCATGCTGTGGCATGAGTACTGGCTGGCTACTTTTAGCCAGACCTATACAGAAAATCAGAAGCAAAAAGCAGAGCTCAATGATGTGAGGACTGGCAAGAAAGAAAGTGCCTGTGAAGATTGTGAAGATGGGGTACATGATAGCATGGTTGCTGAAAAGATCAGAATTAAAAAGAAGCCAGGAATTTTGGACAGGAATAAGAAGCAAAACAGCATAGAGGCACCTGTGGAACCAGCAAGACCGTACCCTTAACAGACATAAAGGTGCAAAACTATAAAGCTTTCACTTGAGAAGACAGCTTGGGGGTTCCTGATCCGGAAGGGAGAGCTCAGGAACTGGTGGTTCCCAGGGATTCATTCCATAGTGCTAAACTACTTCACGGAGCTCAGGTACTCCGGGGCTGCCATAGCCATGACCCTACTGCTCAGTCTGGTGACAGACCTTGGCATGGTGCTAGTTTTATAGAAATGCTGAGTGTAACAGTTAAGGAGACTTTAGACTAGGCTCATCAGCAATGTTGATACTCTTAAGGCTTTGGTGACTCTCAGAGATAGTGTAAATGAATTCTGCATAATGAGATATACATAAGACTTTTGGAGGCCAGGGGTAGAATATTACAATTTAGATCTAAAATATCCTCTGCAAGTGTTTGGAGGGTGATGGGATCATGTAGATGCTGTACGCATCAGTGGATTCATCCAGTGATAACTTCAGTAGCTCCACACACTGTCAGGAGGCAGTGTCTGACTGGAAGAAGGCTGTCTTCTTGTCTCTTGTTCCCTTCCTCTCTCTCTGCTTTTTGGCCATCACATGGCACACAGCATTGCCATCCCATGCTCTTCTACATATATATCATTTTCTCCTTGGAGCCAGCCACCCATGGAGTGAAGCTATAAGCCAAATAAACCTTTCTTCCTTTAAATGCGGATGCTGAGTATCTGTCCCAAGGACAGAAAAGCGATCAAGATGGTTCCCTTTTGATAATAACAAAGTTTTATACAATTTCTATAGTTGGTATTATAATACTGAATATGTTTTTTAAAGTCACCCAGGAGCCCCTAACCCATTCTAACACATTCCCACAAAAAACAATTGTGACATGAGAGATTAGTCAAACTTTGTTCCTTGTAAACAAAATCTTAATCAAAGATTATTACATGACTCATTACAAGTGACTCACTTATACTATGATAATTTTAACAACGGTACATGCTTTGAATTGAAAAGCCAAAATGTTAATTCTTTAAAGTGGATGTTATAGCTTTATATCCTAGCAAGATCAGAATATAATGTATTTGAATACATCTTAGCAGTAAATTGAAAACAATGTAAAAATATTCTAAATATATGACATTTGGGCTCCATGTTCTATCTACGTGATGTAGAATGTCAATGGCACTAAGAATATGAGTGAGGGAGAGATCCAAGCTATGATGTTATTAACAATCAACATGTCAGCACTGACTAATCTTAGGCATTTGACTTTTGCCTCAGAAATGATGGTAGGTATAGCAGATGACTTTTGTAATGGAACTAAGGAAAAAATTATTATACTATAGAAATGTACTACTTCAAAAGAAATGTATATTATACCCTAACTGGGGATCTGAAAAGGCATAAGCAGGGAATGAAAGGAAGTGGTAGGCATTTGTGGTTGAGAAGACAAATCTTAGATAACCATGGTAGGGTGTTGTCATGGTTACTAATAGTCTTCTCCAGCTTCCTTTCCCTTCTCATTCCAACAGGAGAACCTTACTGCTTACTGCTTACTACAACAATTAAGAAAAGCAAGCAAACAAACAAACACATGCTCACTGTGAAATTCTAACAATTGTAAAACAATTTCACACAGGAGAAAATGAAGATAAAATCATTCTAAATCCTACTATCCAAAAATTAATGACTTAAAATATTTAACTAATCCCAATTTTGGACATTACTTCCAAACTTCTATTTTAAACAGTAGAGGTGAAACATTAATGTACACACATCTTTGGGTACTTGTATAACTATGTTATATACCCAGATATAAGACTGCCAGGTCAAAAGATACATCTACCTTACTTATTTTTAAATTGCTGGTATACAATACAAAACACCAAAGGTCTATTGTAGCTCATAATTTAGGGGTGTTAGTTCATTCATGGCTGGCAATGGCAAAGGGCTTGGTGACAAGCCTAACTGGAGTGAGCACAGCTGTTTATGATAAGGCAAGACAGAAAACAGATAGCAAAAAGAAGCTGAGAACAGGAATACAGACTTTTCCACATTTTGCCCCCATGACTCATCCCTTCAAACAAGTTCCTCCTCCTAAGAGCACAGAAAAATCATTAATGAATTAATCTGCTTGATTTAATTAACTCCAAGATACAATCATCTTTGAGATCCATGAGGTTTTGGGGGGACACCAGATCCAAACCATAACAATATTCTTTTGTAGTGCTTCTGGATACAAATTACAAAAATGCCTTCCTGAAAGGTGATCTTGTCCTCATTGTGATAAACACATATACAAGAACAGAAACTGAAATACAGAAGACTAGTTGAAAGAGAAGAAAAAAAAAAGCAGATCACAGACTACAGAAAAAGCACGCCAACCAAGATGAAAGGCAAGCCAGCTAAGACCTGTATTATTCCACTTCTGTACTTCCATTTAGTTCGAGGAAGTTACAGTCACATATAGTATAACATTTTAGTCAGAGAAGGCTACGTGTATGTCAATCTAAGCTATCCAGCCAAGTTACATAGTAGGCTAGACCTAAATGTACTATAAGTACATTTTATGGTATTCTCTTGCTCTCTCTCTCTTTTTTTTTGGGGGGGGGGATAGTCTCGCTCTGTGGCCCAGGCTGGTCCTGAACTCACTATGGAGCCCAGGCTGGCCTTGGACTCACAGCAATCCTCCTGCCTCAGCCTCCTGAGTGCTGGGATTACAAGCATGCACCACCATGCCCGGCTTATATGCTGCTGGGGAACTGAACTCAGGTACTTAGTGCTTGACTTACTCCTCCAGCCCCAATATTCTCATTTTTAGAACTCATCTCTTCTGATAATACAGTCCATATTCCCACCTGAGGGTAGAAAAGACTAAAGCAGAAGAACACAAATTAGGTTTTTACCCACTTGTTTAAGTCAAGAGACAACAGAAAAATATCCTCCTTGGATTACCTGACAATATCGTCTTATCTACCCTTATAGTCTTCTTTTTAGTTTACTTTTTCCTTACAGTAGGGGTCACTAACCTCTGGGCTACAGGTTGCTACCAGTCTGTGGCTGGTTAGGAATTGGGCCACAAAGCAGGAGGTGAGGGGTAGGAAAACAAGTGAAGCTACATTTATATTTGCAGCCACTTCCTATGACTGGCATTACCATGTAAGCCCCACTTCTTGTCATACCAGGGCTGGCATTTGATTCTCTTAGGAACACAGACCTACTGTGAACTGTGCATGTAAAGGGGTCAAGGTTACAGGCTCCTTATGATAACTCAGTGCCGGCCATCTGTGATGGAGTCAACGTGGTGATGCTAGCACTACCTTCCTACTCTTTGCCCAGTTCATGGAAAACCTGTCGTTCATGAAACCAGTCCCTGTTGTTGAGGTCGGGGGCAACAGCCTCAAAGCACAACCAGAGGCTATGCTGCCAAACTATGGCCTGCTACCTTTAATCTAATCAGTGCACAGATTTTTAAAATTTTTTTTCCTTAAAAACCTGAATGTCTTTAGAAAGGTGCTGATGTGGCCCATTTCATACAGTCCCTAATACTGACCTCCTTAAGTTTCAGCTTTCTGCTTATTTAAGATGCTGGCTAGTCCTGGAGGCACTAGCTATTTCTCATACAAAATAACTACAAAAAACTTAAATACTGTAACACAGTGGTTTGGCAGATACTGTTCTGTGGAATTTAAAAAACCTGGATACTTAATGTCAGACTTAAAGATGTTCTATACTTCCTGAACTCACTATCAAAAGAATTCTTAAGCAACAAAGTAGGACATAAGATTTTAACGGTCAGTTGTTATTGACTTAAGTGTCATTTTATTTTAGGAAATTATCACATTGAACCTTACACTGAAGTATTTCAAAACCCCAAATCCTTAGCCTTTCTAGTATTGCTAACGTGCTATAGCAACATATACAACACAACTGTTAAGAGCTCGGCTCTTATCTGCCTGTTATGAGTATCTGGATCAGTTATTTTCCAGCTACCTGAGCTGTGAGCTAATCTCTCAGATAAGCTAACTTCTCTGAGTGTCAGTTATCTTATATATAAAATGAAAGTAACAGTGGTCATCATGTCATAAGACAAGTGTGAGATGATATGTCACTATGAAGCACTCAAAACGGCAACTGGCACAATATGCAGACAGTATACATGTCTACTACATTTTGTATATGTGTAGGATTTCTAAACTCAATAAAAAGGTCTAAAAAATGTATATGGCCAGTCCTGAGTTTTCCCAGTAGAAAAAGGCTAAAAATGCCCATGAAAGCTGAATCCAGGCAAAGTAATTGTAATTATCAATGAGAGAAATTAACATTGTTCCATGACCTTTAACATTTTAATTTCCTCTTTAAAATTGATACATAATATTTTTACATTTTAATGTCTGACCTATGAAATTTTTGTCACTACATTAAAAATTCTTATGTCAGTTTAAAGACAAAGAAAAGTGAAAAAATAGTAAGCTTAATTATTTACTTAGTACACTGTAATTTAAAATACTAGGAACACTGAGAATTGAAGTGTTTTACTTAGTACACTGTAATTTAAAATACTAGGAACACTGAGAATTGAAGTGAGAATTGAAGTGAATTGAAGAGTAAATATCTTTTCTCTACTTGGCTACTAGATTAAATAAATACTCAAGAACCTGAGCAAGGAACACAACTGCAGAGGTCCTTTCAGAACTTAGATCTTTGACACAGAAAGAAATAAAGATATAACGCTGAATGAAAAGAGACCTATGAAAGACTTACATTGTACTGATGATTAGCAACAGGCTTGTAATTGGTTGTTACAACTTTGTCCAATTGTTGGGACAGCCTTACAGGTTTGGAAGATTCTTCTATTTGCAATCTGAAAAACACAGAAGGCATTATTAACATACTTACTTATTCAGCAGAATGAAGCCTGAAGAATGGTATTCTTCTATAATTCTTAAAAAATGCCAGTTAGCATAAAACAGAAAATCTCAGAATACTAGCCTAGGTATGATGTGACATTCCCCAAGAAGTGATTTTTACTTGTTCTTTCTTCCAACTGGACAGCTACGTCTCCCTGGAATGTGCTGAGGCCTAATGAAGCTGCATCAGAAGCCTCATGACTGACTGCCCTAGCAGACTTTTGCTTTGGCTATGGCAAGATTCAGCTACAGGCATGTCCCAGATGACTCTATTCCCCCGCATCTAGATAACTCCCTTCCAGGTGTGAGGAACTCCTGTCCTATGAATGACTAAGCACAAAGCTGTGGTGAACTTTCCAGATATTATGCACATGTGTGAGCCCACATTAAACAAAAGAAATCCACTTAAGTAGTTTCCCCTTTACCCTTACAAGATCAGTCCATGTATTGTTTCCCCTTATGCTGTAAAAGAAGTCCTAGTAAAGCCTACTTCAGACGGTTGTGTTTTGGCTATTTATGATTTCTATCTCAAAGAGAGGAGGTTCACCTTGTTTCTGTAAGAGGCCAAAAGCAGTGGCTGGCAAAACTGTGGGCTAGCTGCCAGGCAATGGCGGGGAGCGAGGCAATGAGAGCAGCTGGTAGCTGGTGGCTCTGAACTGTAGTAGCTATGTGCTATAAGACTATCAGGTTATTAATTGAAAAAATCTTTCAGGGTCTAGTGACAGTGGCTACCTTACTGAACAGTGCAGACACAGAATATTTCCATTATCACAGACACTTATTGGAAAAGATGACTAAAACTACTGTGGGATTTTAGATTACAATGTTAACTCAAAATACTCACTTTAGAAAACACCATAAAATAAAAATGACACATGTACAACTATTATAAAACATAATACTCGATCAGAACATACATCTTCAATTAGTAATCTTAAGAGTATTTTGCTTTGCACTTAATATAGCATGGTTCACACTCAATAACATCTTGCTTAAAATTTTTATTCATTTAGTGGATCAGCACAATAAATCTGAAACAAAACAAAACACCAGTTTTAATGAGAAAATAGTACAGCTTCCTAGGCCCACTATTCAAATAGACACAAAAGGTCTTTGTACTTTGATACTTTTTATCAGCAGGACATCAGAATACAAACGTGTAATATATTGAATACAAACGTGTAATATATTTAAGAAACTTGTCTAGGGGCTGGACGAATGACACAAAGGTTAAAGTGCTTGCCTAGTAAGCACAGGAACCTGAGTTCAATTCCCCAGTAAACTTGCACCTCTCTAATGGCTAAGGATGTGGAACATCTTTTCATGTATTTACTTGCTATTTGAACATCTTCATCTGAGAACTGTCCATTCATTTGTTGCCCATTTTTTTAATCAAGATAAATCTTTTAATCAAGATTAAAATTAATCAATTTTAATTTGTCTTCCAAAAGGTTCAGTGTTTTGATATCTAGGTCTTTGATCCACTTTGATTTGATTTTGGCGCATGGTGACACGTGTATGTCTAAGATTCATTCTTCTCATGTGGATACCCAATTTTCCCAGCAACATTTGTTGAAGAAGTTATCCTACTTCCAGTGTATGCTTTTGGCTTCTTTGTGTCAAAGATCAGGTAGCTGAAGGTACTTGAGTTTGTCTCTGCATTCTCAGTTCTGTTCCACTGGTCAACCTGTCTGCTTTTGTGCCAGTACCATACAGTTTTTGTAACTATTCTTTTGTATTATAACTTGATGTCTGGAATTGTAATGTCAACTGACTTTGTCTTGTTACTCAGGATAGTTTTGGCTATTCTAGGTCTCCTCTGGTTCCATAAGAATTTAAGAATTGTTTTTCCAAGTTCTGTGAAAATAAAGTTGTTGGTATTTTGAAAGGGATTGCACTGAATGTGTGTATTAGATTGGGCAGTACAATCATTTTGACTGCATTAATCCTGCCTAAGAGTAGGGATGCCTTTTCATTTTTTGATTTCTTTCTTGAGTATAATATAGTTTTCTTGGTTAGGTTTACTCCTAGGTATTTAACTTTTTGATGGGCTATTCAGAATGGAATTATTCTTCTGAGCTCTTAGTTTTCTTCATTGTTAGTGCAGAGGAATGCTACCGACTTTTTAGTATTGATTTAGTATACTTATAATGTAACAATTTTGTAAAAGTCAATTATATCAGTCACAGTACATCATGTTACATTCATTTCTATAACATTTAATCTTTTATGTAACATTTTTAAAAAGACAAAGAGCTCATATTAAAATTCAACCTTTCCATTATACATTTAAAAATTCAATTCTAAGCTGGATATGGTGTCTACAATCCCAGTGCTCTGAAAAGCTGAGGCAGAGAGACTAAAGCCCTGTCCCAAAATCAAAACTAAAAATAGGGCTGGGAATATAATGTGATGTGAAGCACCTGGGCTTGATCCCCAGTACCACAAAATATACAAATAAAAAGCCAACTCCAAGTACTTTCAAAAATTTTAATTAAAAGAAGAAACTGTATAATTCAAAACTCAAAAGGTTAATCTATGGACTGAAAATGCAACATATTAAGAATTAAATCTTAAAGTATCTAATTAACTTTGAATAGTTTAAAATTTAGCAGAGTTCTTTAACACTAAATAATTCATTTAACATTATCTCACGAAGTATCAGGAAAATTTGCAACTAACTCTCTTTCGTAACTCAACAATGTACTAAGTTAAATTTGTTGACCTCAACATGCTTTCAAAGTGAAAATAAAGTTTATCTGGGTTTGTCAAAATAATATTACCATGGAAATATTTGGTTTGTACAGCAGAATGGCAAACTACATAGACAAGCATTAGCATGAACTGGGAGCATGCAGGAAGTCTCACTGTCTTTTCTGACCATTTTTAAAAAAAAGTCTGAACTTTTTTGAGAAAAATTAAGAAAATGCAGTGTTATTTCAGAGAAACATAATAGAAAAAGCAACATGCTGTGATCAGTTTGCTTTAGTTCACTGTATGAAATCATTTAAGAAGCTACATTGTGCTAATTCCTAGCACTACTGCAGGCTAGTTCAGAATATATAACCACATCCTCGAAAGGTTAGTAGGATTAACTTTATATTTTTATTTTCTACAATCACAGAAAGAGTATTTAGTATAAAACTTCAGTGTTAAATAGCAATAACAGTCACGTGTAAATTCTAATAAAACTCACTTTTTCTAAAAACACATAATTTCAAATTTTAGGTAACTGAGATTTGCATTATTATAAGTTCAAGTTGGTGATGCTTGAGGACAGTCCCTAAATTATTTGTATGACTTATAGCATCAAAGACATTAAAACACTTGGGGAAAAACAAAATATAGGTTGTCTTTCAGAGTAACACATATCCAGGAATCTTTACTTTAGAGTACAATCCATCCAAAATCAAACCAAACCAAAACACAAAAACAAACTAAGATTCCTTGTATATTGCTTATCACCTGAATTATAATCCATAAGTATAATGAAAGAATCCAGGAGTCTTTTTTAAGTTTGGTAAACATATACTATCCTTCATTTTAAGTATCTATAGTTTTTTTCTTTCAAGTATATGATGTCTTTGTTTGTTAGCAAGGTATTCAGAAAGGGCTCACACTTGGCAAAGACTTTATCTTTTCCTTGATTTTTATTAGAAACAATAGCCACCCACATGTAGTTGGTATATGCCGAGGAAGGTAAAATTAATGGCATTGTAACAGGAGACTTTTATTGTCCTTTTTTTTTTGAAAATTACGGTCTAGCTTCTGTTTTTCACTGAAACAATATAAGACTATTAATCCCTTTGTCTAATTTTCACTTCTCCCAAGAGTATACTATCAGCAGCCCAGAGAACAGCTATTTCTTGTTAGCTAAACAACAACAAAATCTTCACTAAATAGTCCTAATTATCTTATGTTATAGTCTGAACATTCTTACTATTTTATATATTTTCCTTTTTCTCCTATCTTCCTTCCTTATGTAATCTATCAACTCGAACTTGAAGGCATCATCAGTGGATAGCTCTAACTGAAGGAGCAGAGTAACTTCCAAGCTCCCTGTGCTCTGGTTATATGCAAACACAACAGGTGTCCAGTGTAGACTGAGGAGGACAGAAGACAAAGGCAACACACCTAACAACACTTCTGAAGAATATGGGAGCAATTGGATATTTGGTATTTATACGACCTGAATATTTATTTTGTCCAAGTAATTACAAACTTTGGTTACTTTCAGCTTGTCCATTGTAATGTTTTTTCCCTTTGGCTCAGTTTGAGCATTATTTCTCATCCCATCTCAGGAAATTAAACTGCTTTCATCTTGCAAATTCTGGATCTCATGGTAAAACGTGTGTGTGATGGTTAGGGAGGTGAAGGATTTATGAACAGCATTTGACCAAAAAAAAAAAAAAAAAAAAAAAAAAAAACAACCCTCTTTATTGCTTATATTTTTCCTGTTAACAGAACATCTCGATCACTGTTTCAGTACAGGTAAAAAAGAAACATGTAAGAAAACCAGAGACTGGGGCATGGATATGATCAAAATATAGTGTACACATCAATCTCTCACAGTGTGAAACTAACAGGATGCATGGAGCAAAAAGGGTGTTAGGGCAATGACTGAAGTACGTTATGTGCATGCACAAATCTATCAAAATAAAGTCACTTCTCTGCATAACCAACATGCAGGAAAATAAAAAATCAGGGACTAAAGAAAATTCGTAGCATACACGGTGGTCTTAAATGACGTTTAGAGTAAATTAATGGACCATGTCATCATGTGCTGCAGTATGAAACCACATGATGACCCAGCTCTGCTGCTAGGTGTATGTTCAGTTAACTTCTCTACTTTCTTGATGTCCTCATCAAAAAACCAGAAAGAACAACAGAAGTAAATGAAATAATCTCTAAACACCTACTGGATAGCCTACTCCAGGATACTTTTGCTATTACTGTATTTGTTATAAGCATTCAAATATCCATATTGACCAGAAATATGAGAGTTATTTGAGTAAGCACATCTTTCTTATCTGTGTGGCAAAGCAGATTGAATTCAGGAGAACTCTATCACTGAGCTACACCCCAGCCCTTCTATATTTTATTTTGGGACAGAGTCTCACTCAGCTGCCCAGGCTGGACTCAAACTTGTGATTCTTCTGCCTCAGCCTCCTCAGCAGCTAGAATTATAGGAATGTGGCACTGTGCCCAGTTAAGCGCAGCTTTTATTAAGAATTATCTGGTTCATATACTAGATTTTAGATCTAAAAATTATTGAATCTGTATTCATCTTGTATTAATTCTGATGGGGAATATTTGGCTGTATCAGATAACTATTTTAACTCCTCTGAATTTTTCAAAGACAAAAACAACTTTTAAAATGCTACATAGCTACATGGAAAAATCTTACATTCAGGAAAATGCCATAAGTGAATTTAAACAAAAAGCGCCAAAACACATTAAAAACTAGGTAGCTTAGAATTCTAGCTAGCTGCTTATCTCTCTGATTCAAAAAATCCAGTAGTCATTAGATATAAGCAAAATATGTTTAATTTAATCCTCAGGGCACTCAAGTCAATCACTCTGATGTTGTTTGGATTTGATGTCTCCCAAAAGCCTCACTTTCCTAGGGATACTATGTACTATTGAGAGGTGGGGCCTGGAGGTGGGTGAGTTCAGAATGAGCCTGAACTATAGAGGAACACCCTGTCTAAAATAAACAAATAAGCAAACAAACAAATGGACAGACAGATAAAAGGCATTTCTAAATAAGAGATGAGTGAAAACAACTTTGATGATGCATGAATTTACTTGACAATTTTCTATTTACAAACTATTTCACAATTTAGACACTTATTTAACAGCCTGTAACTCCTACAAAATATCAGGGATATCAGGTGATAGGACCAAATCTATAAAAACGTTTTCTGTACCATCAATATGCGGATAGTAAAAATTATAACACAGGCTTCACATAGCCGATATAGCCCATGATGCATATAGCCCAAGAAGAAGGCAGGAGGACTGCGTAAGGACCTGAGACGAAGGTTAGCCTGGGTTTCAAAGTGAGTTCAGGACCAGCCTGTGCTACAGATCAAGACTCCATCTCAAACAAACAAAAAACAGAAGTAACATGCAAAATTCACTTCATTTTTTCTGGCAAATACTGCTTTGGTAGCTATCATTACATCTGAAGATAATGAGGTTGATCTGGCAGCAGAAAAGCAAAAACTTCCGTATTATTTTGTTCCAGTTCTTATATCAAGTTAAGCTCCTCTGTTTCCTCTGTGACCTAATGGCAGTTCATTCACAGAGGTACTAGCTGTCTGAAAAGGCAAAGTTTGTATCCATGGAATACGCCAAAACCACATGCTCAAACGACAACTCAAACAATAACCTTGATCTACCACAATCCATTTAACAACTGAGATAAGCTGGAACCAGTGAAAAAATATGTATGAGTATGGACATTTACATCTGAATGATCATATGCCCACGTTTCTTCTGGCTCAGTTTTCACAGCAAGAGAAATAACCAGTAAGGATGTGAACATGCTGTATTTTTATAGAGATCAAAATGGGAATATGGATGACTAAAGAAAAGTGGGCTTTCATGGATTTAACTGATGAAAATACATATGCTGCATTAAACTTTTCTAGAGAGACATGTGTGATTGCCTGTTTAACTCAGAGAGGGCATAGCCAAGAGGTGAAGCGACAACTGCACCGACGTCCAATTCAGTGAACCAGTCAGTTTATTTTGATTACTTACAGGAGAATGGGTGAGAGGGTACTTACAGGAGCAGGGGTAAGGGGTAATGCCACCCTACACCAAGAATGGGAAGTGGTTAACCTGGATTCTTGGCCTTCACTGGATGTCCTATCATGGGAGCTGGCAACCACCCCTACAGCAGGAAGGCACACCATTGCATACCACATGAGGAAAAGTAGCCATACTGGGATTTCCTGATATGGATAATGAGGTTAAATATGGGGAATAAAAAAGGAATTTATATATCAAATGAATATGGAGGATTAAAGAAAGCCTTTTATATATTTTATAGCAGATAGTGCAGTGATAATCTTAATATGTGAAGTCGGAAGGAGACACATACAGAAAGTGGAAACAGACCTACATAAGTGTTAGTTTAAGTAGTAACCACAGGAACTTAAAGTGAGTGTGTTAAGAGGGAACGAATGAGACACTGTAGCTCAAGGAGGCTGACCTAACAAACTTAATAACAAAAGGCTGGAATGATTATTGTGACCAGAAGTACTCTCCAGTTTTCTCATTATCCTAAAAACTGAAAGTGTATAACCACAATTACTTGAAAGTATTCAAAGCTAAGCACTCAAAGTTATTAAGCAGCCTTTATTTCTAACTCTGATCAATTTATCTGATTCTTAAACTACTGAGGTTAGAGATTAAATATGCGGCTATGGTGCTGGAGGCAATGTTTCTCCAGCCAGGTACTTCGACATATACTATGAGTATGAATCATTTTTCCAAATGAAGATGGCTATGGTCATATGACTATGTGATGAATGCCAACAGAATACACCAGTGAGATCAAACAATTTCTATTCAGCAAATTAAAAAATGCCATTCTTCAAAATTCCATTTGCCTCTGAGTAGAAATCACAATTAACTGTGTATCATGTCAAACTGTATAAGCGACCCAGGTGTACACTAGCCAAGACACTGTTGCTATGGCGACTGAGCAAATATGGCAAATGGCTACTTCATTAGTGACTCTATAAACTATAAATGCTAAAATAGACGGAAGCTATCTGGCAGCGTGTGGCCACTGATGAGGCTAAGATTCAGAAATTGTTTCTTGAAAGAGATGGTAAATTTTAACATGCTGTTTGAGAAATAAGAGAGATTTTTGTGCTAACTCAAACCAAATCAAGATAGGGGAAAAACACAGGAAAAGGAAATAGCTGAGCTTTCAAGGGAGAGTGGTTCATTTAGGACCAGCTGCTGTGGCACTGACACTGCTGGGAAGAGCGAAAGCCACTGAGACTGCCGTTCAGGGTGGCAGAGAGGGGAAGGAGGGCTGCCTATTGATCTGCTCTACAGATCAGACTTCAGGCTAGATGCTCCCCATTTCTCTTCTAGGGATGCACAAGTAGGTGAAAAAGATTTCTCTACATTATTAAATTTTGAAAATAATTTAAACCTTAAATTAAAAAATGAAAATGAAGGCTGGATATGAACATCTGTGAAACACAAGGGATTAATGCTAGAATAAGACTTATAACAATTAAATTACTTAGCGTTAAATAAACAGCTGCACAACTTCATAAAAAACAAATGAGGTAAGCTTTAAAAAAATCTAATCAATGTGCTTTTGTCTTTTCTATCTTTAAAATAAAATATATGAGAAGACCAAAAACACTGAATCACTGAATCTGTTCTTCTGACCAGGTTTCCTTATTGTCAGAAGTTATTTAAAAAAAAAAATTTTTTTTTAAGGCAGGGTTTCTCTCTGCAGTTCAGGCTGGTCCTGAACTCAGTATGTAGGCCAGATTGGCCTTGAACACACAGCAATCTTCCTACTTCGGCATCCCAAGTGCTAGGATTACAGGTGTGAGCCACCATATCCAACTTATGTGGTGCTTGGAAATCAAACCCTGGTCCTTCAGCATGCTAGGCAAGCGCTTTAACTGCTGAGATACTCCTACAGCCCTGTCAGCAGCTTTCCAAAAATCTCATTTTCTCCATCCTGATTTCCTTCTTTGCTTCCCTATTTCCCCTTCACATTGGGTTGTATAATATTTAACCTTTGTTAATTTCTCTTGTACATTTATTTGTACAGTTTTCTTGTTAGCCTCCTTCTACCCTGAGAAAAACCTTTATTTTCAAACTGATCTCACATTACTACCATTTCCCAACAGATGGACAAAGTATAAAGAGATAAAAACAATGTTGTGTAGGAAAAGCTGTAGTCAAGAGGTTAGTAAAATCGTGGTGAAGATGGGGCAGTTTCCTGGTGAGATAAGGAAAAACCTTCCTGGGAGGTGATAGCCTTGCTAGGACTGGAATTTGCTATGCAATGTAGGAAGGGAAAGGCATAAGCGACAGGAAAATTCCAGGGATGATAAAGAATCCTAGAAGTTCATTCACCATGTGATTCCACTGTTGCCAGCTGCTCATGAATAGACTGTGTAAGATTTTTTGAAACTGTGAGCTAGGAAAAATAAAATCTCTCCTTCCTTAAGTTGTAGATGTCAGATATTGTGCCCAAGCAATGAATAAAAAACTAAGACATCAGGTTTTCAAATTTTATCAATATATAACTGACATAAAACCAGTAATAGAGGTTTAAAGTATACAATTTTGTAGTTTCACATACATACACAGAGACCTATGAAATCCTATTTGCTTTAGACAACTTGCAATTCAAGTTCCTCTGTTGCCTGTCCTGGCAATTTCAGTGCTAAATTTAGTTTCCTCTGTGGAGAATTCAGTAAGCTGAAACATAATACTTTTTTAAAAGTTTCTGTGTAGGCAGAAGTGGCTGAGGCAGGAGGATCAAGATTAAGCCCAAGACTTCAGGAGAAGATGGTGGCAGAGAAATAGCTACCTAAGGTTGACTGCAAAAAGCTGAACAGCACCAGCACCTGCCGGTGGAGGAAAGCCTGTCCCAGCAACTGAAGGGAGGCCCTAAGAAGGTCAGAAATCCCAAAGACACATTGGAAGTGGAGAAAAACAGCAGTCCAGGAAGAAGGCCCTGACTGACTGTGGCCTGGAGCTGCAGGTATCCATGGACGGAAGAAAGCCTGGAACCTCTGACTGAGGTAAGCGTGGATCCAGACCCAGGCGAAGTGGGAATTGACAGCAGCTGGGAGTCCCAGCCTCCAAAAATGAGCCTGTGGGTAATGCACCCTATAAATACACTACAAGCTCCCCACTAGGAAAGGCCTCCTGAAGCCTACGTCAGAAGCAGTGCTCGGCAGCCGTACAAGCAGTGACATAAGCAGGAGCCATGAGAGAGGAAAAAAAAAAAGTCCGAGATCGAACTGTTTAGAGTAAAAGAAAGCTAAGAAGAGCACATCAGGGTTTGGGGGATCTCTCTTAAACAGTGCCCAGGAGGAAAATGGCACAAGAGACAGTTACGGACAGGACAGAATGGCTCAGGAGTAATAGGAGTACCTCCAAGGGTGGAGAGCCCCATCTTCGAGGGAGGGAAGCCAGGACAGGCAACAGGGCGTTGGAGGTGATCACAACACCTCAGAGGCAATGGGGCTGTTAGGTCCTCCCTCACTGCTTACTCTCAGCACAGAACTCAGAGGAATTGTCCTCCCCCCACCCCCCCCCTACTCATTCCAAGAAACCTCTTGGCTAGGCCTTTGCAGTGAAGTCCCCTAATAACAGAAACATGGGAAGAACACACAGAGTGGCGATCTGAGTGGTGAAGTGAGTCAGATGCAGCGATTAAATATGCTAAATATGCATAATTTCTCTGATTTGGGAAACCCAGAATACAGGCATTCTACAGAACCAAACAGATGTGGTAATGGGAGTTATGGCAGAGGTGGGGGGAACAGGGAGAGTGTGGGAAGGCCAAAAATGGGAAAGGATTGTATATCTATATCTATATCTATATATATATATGCACAAAATATTCAAGTTCATTATAAACATTATGTATGACGAGTGCATGCTTGTGTGTGTGTGTGTGTGTGTGTGTGTGTGTGTATTCCATAAAAAAAATAAATAAATAAAAAGATCAAGTCCAACCTGGGCAATTTAGGGACTAAATGAGACCCTGTCTCAAAAACAGAAAAGGATTGGGGATGTAGTCAAGAAAACAAAATAAAATATAGTTTATTTCAGATCAATAATCTCAGAAATTTTCATATTTTAAATATGGAATATTTGTATAAAATTTGAATATATGCTTTTCTAAATTTCATATACTAATACAATACTTTTAAATGCCAATGTACATTTACAGAAAATAAATATAATCATGTACCTTAAATGAGAAACAAATAAAAAATAATGAACTAGAAACAGTACAAATATATTAAAGTAGCTTTCCTGTACTTAAGCTATGTTAATTAGAGGAACAGCGTTTACATCAAAAAAAAGCATAGATACCTCTTACCAAAAAAGTTCAATCCTCAAACACATAAGAAAAATTTAAGATTGAAGTTAAAAAAGAGAACAGGAGGGCTTCTGGTCAAGATGGCGGCTGAGTAACAGCACTGCACAGAGTCTCCTCATCAACTCACTTAAAAATTCAAGAAGATAGTTAGAAAAGGCGTGTTTGGTGTAGCTAGGAAAGAGAGGCGCATCCCCAGAAACTGAAAGGCGACCAGCGGGAGGCCAGAAACTCCGAAGGATCATCAAAATTGGAGGGGGAAAAAAATAAATCTCCGCAGTTCAATAAGCCGCCGCGGCCAGCGGCAAATGGCAGGCAGCAGTGGACTGAGGAACGCTCGCGGGGACCTGAACATCTGACTGAACAGAGCTGGAGAGGACGGAGCACACAACAACGGGAGAAGAGGCTGTGGACGGGTCAGAAGCAGCTGTGGGCGGGTCAGAAGCAGCCGACTCTGCACGGCCCAAGCTGCAGGCACCCACAGATCACAAACAAGGTCCGGAGGACAGAACCTCAGCCCCAGGTAAGCACGGATCCAGACTAGCGGGAATCATTGGCTGCGGCAGCCTCAGAAGCAACAACCCGCGGATGTTTGTACCATAAATGCAGTGTGCACTCGCCCTAGAAAAGATCCCGGAATCCCAGATCAGAAACAGGACTCAACAGCCATCGCAGGCAGTGATGTCAGCAGGAGCCATTCACTTTTCCTGCACACCAGAGACAGTCAGAGGTAGCAGTACCATGGGGAAACGTGGTAACAAATCTTATACAAAAAGATCTGATTCCCCAGGGGAGGGTGCAAGGGATGCTGAAATTGCAGAACCCAAAGAAAAGGACAAAAATGATGGTAACCTCTGGGCCCAGACAGTCAGTGACTTAAAACAGGAATTGAAGGAGGAGTTAAACCAGGAAGCAAAGAAGGAAATAAATCAGACAGCGCGAGAACTACAAGAACACTTAGCTAAGCATAAAGCAAGCCTTGAAAAGGAATTAGAGGAGACCAAAGAAGAATTGGGGAAGTGCAGTCACAAATCTCCTACAGAAAGACCTGAAACCCCAGGAGATGAAGTCAGGGTAAACAAAGATAAATATGGCAAAAATGATGGCAACTTCTGGGCCCAGAAATTCAGTGAATTAAAACGGGAATTAAAGCAGGAAACTAAACAGACAGCAGAAGACCTACACCAATACAGTTAAGCAAAAAGCAAGCTTTGAAAAGCAACTAGAGGAGACCAGAGAAGAAATATACCAGAAGATAATGAAGGCAAAAGAAGAAATTAGAGAAGAACACAACAGAGATATAGAAAATTTGAAGGCAGATATTCAGGAAATGAAAAACACACAGGTAATAATAAGCAACCACTTTAAACAACTTCAGAATAGTATGTCAGACCTAGAAAATAAAGTGACTGAGCTGCAACATACAGGCCATGAAGAATACAAAGTAAATAAAGAAAGCGAGTTATTACAACGACTGATAGATAATTCAAGGAGAAATAACCTCAGAATTATGGGAATCGAGGAGAAGACTGAGGACAAAACAAAAGGCTTAAAGGACATGTTTAATAAAATAATGGAAGAAAATTTCCCAAATCTAAGAAGAGAAATGAACATGGAACTTTTGCAGGCATATAGAACACCAAACAACTTTGATCAGAAGAGACGCTCATCACAACACATCATAATTAAAGTTCTAGAAACCCAACACAAAGAGAAAATACTAAAAGTGGTAAGAGAAAAACAGAAGGTGACCTACAAAGATAAACCCATCAGGATAACGGCAGATTTTTCAGTCCAAACTCTAAAAGCAAGAAAATCGTGGAGCAATATCATCCAAGCACTAAAACAACATAGATGCCAGCCAAGACTGCTATATTCAGCAAAATTATCTTTTAACTTCAAGGGAGAACTTAAAACTTTCCATGACAGAGACAGCTTAAAGGAATTTGTAGCCACTGAGCCAGTATTGCAGAAAATACTTAAAGGAAACTTGGACAGTGAAAGAGAAATCAGTGACACCAATGACCCCAGAGAAAAAGTGACAACAGCTAGAGGAGAATGAGCTGAGAAAAAAGTAGGTTAGTAATCAGTGAAATATGAATAAATAAGATATGAAAGTTGGGAAATTAAGAAATAACTAGATTTGCCTACATGTCTGTCGCTTTAAGTATATTTATGTGGTACAGATTTAAGTTCATTTAATGTAGCAATGTGATACAGTTTTAACTTTGTTTTGTTGTAGCATTTCACTTATTAGGTCACTAATGAAAGTTTATCCTAAGGAAACTGACTGATGTAAACATAACCTTGTGAATGTACAAATATGCACCTTCCAGTATTCAGATAAGGCAATTGAACTTTATTATTTTTTCTTTTTCCCGAATTGACTATCCTTTTGAACTACATGCTTATAATTATTTTGTAGTGTGAACTGGCGGGTAAGGCCACGTTTAACATTAGCAACAAAGATGTAGGAAAATATGGGAAAAAAAACTTTTGGTGAATATCCCAATGAAGGGATCGGTTGGATTCAGAGAGGAGATATCAAGATTTGACTATTGCGAACCCATTAGAGGAATAGGAAGCTGGGGTAGACTGGTGACTTGAGTGAAATGACTTAGGCGTGTAAGATTAATATGTTAAACACGGTATGGTTTCTCGGATTTGGAAAACCCAGAACACAGACATTCTTTGGAACCATATGAAGTGATAACCAGAGCTGGGGGAAGAGACAGGGAGGGGGTGGGAGGGTAGAAAATGGGAAGGGATTGTGAAGTCGATGTGATACATAGATGTACGAAACACCCAAATTCATTGTAAATACTATGTATTACATTTGTATATTAATAAAAATAGTGGGAAAAAAGAGAACAGTACTGAGAACTATATTTTAGACTTTAAGATACATTTTACCCAGGCATTAAGAGACATTAAGCCATGAGATGTAAAATACTGGAACATTTCTGATATGAAACCAGACAAGTGCTGAGAAACAGACTCATGCAAGAATAAACACCTTTTATGAAGAGATATCCAAAACTTCTGAAGAAAAGAAACAGTCAAAAATAAAAAAAGATTAGTTGTAGTGAAATAGTAATCAGCAGAATTTTACAGCTATGGCTATAGCATGATATATATATTCAAAGTTATTTTTGGTTAAGTAATAACATCACGTGGCACAGACTCTGTAAGGAACAAAGTCTCCCCTAACGACCCAGGATCCTCTCCTTGGAGGCAATTCCTGATGCTTAATGCCAGATACAATTTATGACATTTCATTTGTAAAGCCTCTCAGAGGAAACACTTTGTCTTTGCTCTAGCTCCTCATTCACTTTTGTCTTCGGGAGGCAGCTTGTCATAGGCCAATGTTGTTTCTTATGATAAAGATAACTGTTGGCAAGGTATTTTAAAATACAAACTTTTGAGATATACCCATGCAGTGTTTAACAATAAGACTTCCTGAAAAGTATATTGCTAGGTGATTTCAAAATTGTATGAACACCACAAAGTACTTATATGAACTAAGATACAATGTCATTAGGTGATCTATTTACGGGTGTACTATTGTAAGAGATGTCCCTTGTGGACTGAAACATCACCATGTGGTTCATGGTTGTTGTTTAAATTACGGGTGAAATAGCAATTGGTTTATATATAGTATTATACATGAAAGCTGCACATCCTTGTTAAGAATTCTTTATATGTCAGCTAGTATTTTTGAAAACATGCTCTGAGGACTACTTACACCAGAATCACCAGAATGTCTATTTCTAGTACCAACTCAGACCTAGTGAGTCAAAAATTCCAGCCGTAATCTAAAAACCACTATCAGCTGATCTGTATACACATAAAAAAGATTGAAAAGATGAAGCAGTACATAACCCCCACAAGCGCCAAAATCCTTTCTTTCTTGTGCTTTGTAGGCAAAATGTCTGAAGCACCTGATGAAGGTGTCCATCGATATACGTTGGAGGTTCCAAGAATGTACACTGAGATTGACTACAATGTATTTTGATATGCTGTCAACACTCATCAATAATTTTGAAACTTCATGCTTTGTCCATGATAGAGATCTGAATAAAGTGCAAAGAAACAACCTTTGGCAATCAACAGCTTAATCAGGCTCATTCACTTGCATAATTCAGTTTCAAGCAAAGCACTCAGATGTCACGATATCTAATTGGTAATACCTTATTATGTGTCTGAGTTTCAGACAGGCTTATACTTAAGTGTTTCATGTAAACAATAAGGTGACCCTTATTTTAAAATAGGATAGTCTATATATTCCCTATTTTATGATTTATTATTATTATTGTTGGTCCTGTGGACTGAGCCCAGGGCCTTGATATTAAGCTACAGTCCGAGTACTTTTTTTTTTTTTTTTTGATTTAAGATAAGGTCTCACTAAGTTGCTAAGTTGCACAGATTGGGCTCAAACTTGTGATCCTCCAACTTCTGCCTCCCAGAGTGCTAGGATGATAAGCCTGCACCATTGGCCCTGGCATATTTTGCGATTTATTAAATACAATAGTATCTGCCTAACCAGAAAGAAGAAAAAACTTAAAACAAAACAAAACAAAAACAAGGAGGGTATCTCAGCAACCAGATCAGATTTTTAAAGCCAAGAATAGCAGGCCTTGCACCTGACACACACAGTACAGCAGGCCCATAAAACCTTCACTCAAACTCTCTTCAGTCTTCTTTTATACTTCATAATCATCCTAATGGAGTTTTAAAACCAAAATTGTGGTTCAAAGAAAATTAAAAATACTAAATTAGAAAAAAAGATGGGTTATAAAAAGACAGTATCATGCCAACATAATAGCTGACAAGATTTAAGAATTATAAAAAACAAGCAAATGTATCTGCAAACCATAAAACTCTGTGGTCCATCTGTGAAGGGGTAATAACCCCGTTTTTCTTGACAGTACTTGAATCTACCATGTAATTCAAAATCAGGTGTTCATATAAAAAACAAAGCAAGTACAGAAAAGGCTAAATTATGTTCTCAATAAATTCCACATATGAGGTATGGACATAGGTATAATATGTAATATTGTTTAGAAAGATTTTTACTCATTAAATGAGTTTAACTTTTTTATAAGAGTTTAATAAAAATTATTTTAAAAGCTCAAATTACAGGAAAAAACTTTTTCTCTAAAGAAATTCCAGGGACAAAATCATTAAATGTAATAAATTTTCAAAATCAAATGTTCATAAAAAACTTTGTTAATATGATTAGCAATAATTATTTTATGTATTTTGCATATTTGAGCAAACATATTGCCCAAATGCTATTATTCATTCACCACTGGGAGCCTCTATGCGGATTATTTCTGAAAAAGTAGTAGTGTATTCCATGAATTATTTTCACCTTAAAAAATAATTTAGTAAAAAATGAGATCTAAACTTTGTATTATAAAACACAGAGCTACTGAAAAGCACAAATAATATCACAAACAGAAGTATAAGCTGCTAATAATTTAATGAGCTACAATAAATGGCATATGGCATTTAATGCAATTATGTAATAAGAATTGAAATTTCTGTGAACATTATTAGCATTTGTCCGCCACAACGCCTACCTCCTCAAAAACTGGTGTATATAACAGACAGTGCTCATAAACAACAGATTTGTAAATTAATTTCCAATATTTCTTATTCATATTAACCTCATGCGGGATGTACATGTGTGTCTCTTCCACTCAACTGCATCACTTTGGATTCTAAAATAAAGTTTTAAAAGCTTAAAGGTCTAGCTGTAGCATAAGAAATTTGTTATTTGTCTTTTCGAAACCAGAGAATGTGGCATATCAAAACCAAATTATCTACAGGAAGTAACTCAAAGAACAGTGCCTTATTTTTCAATCCTGAATATACACACAAGGTGGCCAATGTTTACAAAAATCTGTACCATTTTGGCTGTGCAATGGCCTTCCACATACAAGGGCCCAGTGCTTGATGTAATGTACTCTTGTCACCCTTTTGAAAGTCTTAATTAATGAGAATGAGGCTCCATATTTTCAGTTTTCAATATGTTCTGAAGTGATTCTTGATTTGTGCAGTCATTTCTGAAGATATATTCAGGAGCAAAGATGATTGCTTACTTACCTAGTACTGCAGTACGGTATATTGTATTCATTCAGCTCACAAGATTTAACAAGGGACTAGAAATATCTTGCTATGAAAAAAAAATCATGAATTAACTCCCAGATATTTTGCTAGTGTAACTGAGAGGAAATGAGGAAGATGTGGAAGTACAGTGGGAGGCAAGGCATTAGGAATAGTCAACAACCAAGAATCCAAGTTTAGGTAGGTTAAGATACCTGTGAGACATTGGAGTGATGATGGGAAACTTTTATAAATGAATATAAAATTGGGCAGAAAGTTCTAGGCTAAAAATACAAATTCTGGAGCATCAATCTATCTACCATCTATCTATATGTCTGTCTGTCTCTCTTTTTAGCAAGAAGCACTTAGCAAGACAACTTAGTAGGGAAAGAGTTTCAGAGACTAATAGGTGCCTACAACAAAGACTAATGTCTGTAACAAAAGAAGAACATGCCAAAGACATAGTCCTGGAAGAGATCTATGGTCCTCCCTTAGAGGATCTAATACATTATTAGATCAAGTCTATAGTGCTCATTTTGGCATCAATGTATAATAGAATCAGCCTAATACACTACAGCAAATTTTATATATTCCTTATCTTTTTCTGCTTTACCAGGATGATCGATTTGTTTTCCCAGAACATTCTTAATGCTTTATCCCTAACTATGTGGTGTGTCATTCATGCCTGGATTCTCCCTCCTCTCTTTCTTCCAATTTCACAGTTCCCTTCTCTGGCTTCATCTTAGCAAGGTTTTCTGAGATCTAGTATTTGTTGTCTTTGTCAACCTCTTATACAATATATAAAATATTAAATTAATAATAATTCACTTTTAAAAAGGTAAAATCTGGTTACTTTATATAAACGCTGCATAGCATACATTAGATGCTCAATAAATATCTCCTGAAATGAGTAAAAATTGATACCTGGAAGTAATGAAGATGAGGAAATTAATAAAATCTGATAAAACAACTGGGGATGCAATGTCTTGAATGGAATGATTCACTGTGACCAAAGCCTGGGACAGCCTGCAAGACACAACAGCTAAACCAAGGTCTCACTCCTTTCTTTATTTAACAAATACTTCTTGTGCACCTACCAGATGCTATGTGCTTTTCTGGTCATTAAGAGATACACTGCATTTTAATGGGAATAACACTTAACAGGTTATTTAGTTTTGTATAAGCTTACAAAGCCCACATCATTTCTTTTCAATTTCTCTTACATGTCTATTATATATTAGCCTGGAAGTTTCTGCTTACACATTTATTCCACTTTACAAATAAGAAAGAGAAGACATGGCAAGGTCATGTACTTTGCCAGAGATCATACAGCCAGTAAGTGGTAAGCTGGTTTTTGAAGCCAGGTGATCTGATTCCAGAGACCAAGTTCTTATCTATCTGACCTCATTATCAGGGCACCTTTGTATCATCAGAAATTCTTCTTAATAATGTCTTGAGCCTCTCTAGAAATAAAATGGTCCTTCCTCAAGGGAAGTAATGAAGAGTGTGACTAGATTTTAAGAACGAATGCTTCTTGAGGCATGAAGATTTGGCCACTGCAGCCTATTCTAGGGGTAGGAATCTGAGCCAAAGAGTGGTGATTTGAGTGAAATGAGTCAGATGCATAAGATTAAATATGTTAGGTATTGTATGGTTTCTCTGATTTGGGAAACCCCCAGAATACTGGCATTCTATAGAACCACATGGTATGATAGTGGGAGTTAGGGAGGGTGGGGAGAGTATGGGAGGGCCAAAAACGGGAAGGGATTGAAAAGTTAATGTGATATATAAGTGCACAAAATACTCAAGTTCATTGTAAACATTGTCTGTTGTATATGTATATTAATAAAAATGGTGAGAAAAAAAGAGTGAAAGCTTCTTATTCCTAAGGTGCTTTCTGGTGGAACAGGTTTACACCTTGGATCTTAGAATTGCCTGTCTAGCATCCACTCCTTTCCTGAAGAGCAAACACTGGCATTAAATGGGACTAGGCCTACTGCCTACTATTTCCACAGGTGGGCTGCAATCAATCCAGGCAATCCTATCTAAACTGATGTATTTACTGGTTCAGGGATATACTGAGGATCCACATTGGCCCAATGAAGGGAGTGAAGAGTCCTGATTAATGGCTGTGTCAAGACAAAATCATTTTACTTCCAAATGAATAAAAAGGCAGACGTGAGAATGCAGCTATCTTGCTACTAGGAGAAAGATTCAGCCCAGGATAGTTAAGACCCTTCTTGGTCTAATTTATAAACTCACCTAGAGTTCTAATGACATCATGAAGGGAGGACTCGAGCTCACACCAACACTGAATTTTTATGTGAATGAATGGATTTCTTTTATTTTTAAGTCAGTTTCCACTGAATTTTATTTTGCTTCTTACAAATGAAAGCATACTAACTGTATGCTGTATTTACTTCCCTGGTCATAAAATTATCTGAGAAGCACACAAGTTTCTGTTCACCCAGTGTGGTGTACTAGTAAAAATTTCTTAAATGCCTGCACTTCCATCATTTTCCTCTCATGTTTTAGTTCTTATTTTAAAGGTTAGCATTTTAGTCCACTTGGGCTACTTGTAAGAGAAGGCAATAGGTCACTGGCATATTTGGGACAGCTGCAGTTTACACTGTGTCTCAGTGTGGTATCCTGTGTGGTTAGTGTCTTCTTTCACTCTGGAAGATACTCCGCTTTGAATGATAAATTATATATTGATAGTAACCCTATTTTTAATTCACCTTATAATTCTTTTCAAAATACAAAGAGATATAAAAGCAAATCACTTGCAGTGAGCTGTTTTAAGATTTGTTTTTTCTCTATCCCTGTACAGGTTCCCACAGGGAGTCTTCTTAGTTTGGGTTTTGTCTTTTTTTATTTTTTAAATAAAACCAACAAACAACAAAGAATTAAAACTAAAACTTTTGAGGCAAGTATTTTTAGATGAGTTGTTGACATATTTATTTGTTTACTATATTACTATATGTATTTAATTTCTACCTTTGTTTAAAAGAATGAACTTATATTTCATCAACATATAATTCTTTTAACTAAATAAATTAACCAAAAATTAAAAACAGAGGGCTATAAACATTTATTACTAAAATTAAATTTCCACTAAAATAAGAGTAAAAATGTGTTGACTTATGTCAAGAAATAAAAGGCTTCTGATAAAAGGGCTTTTTCTTCTAGTATTCTAGTATGCTGTAAGTAGATATACATACATGTGTGTGTGTGCGCGAGAGAGAAACAGAGAGAGAGAGAGAGAGAGAGAGAGAGAGAGAGAGAGAGAGAGAGAGAGAGAAATGTTTGCTTACTTGCTTTTTTTCTTTCAGTGCTGGAGTAGCAAACCCAGCCAGGGCTTGAAGCATGCTAGGCAAGTACTCTGTTACTGAGCCATACTTCTAGCCCCTGTTTTCAGTTTTTTTTTTTTTAGTTTTTAAATATATTTTTATTAGTGACTATTAATTTTGCAAAATACTAGTTTCTTATTTTTGATGAAATGTTTCTCAATTTGTTTTGTGATCATTTTGTTCTTGCCAAAGCAAGGTATGTATAGAAGTGTGCATGTGCATAAAAATTAAAGAACAAAGTCCAGGTTTTGTTTCTGTTTTTTGGACATGGTATCTCTCTATGGTCCAGATGGTCCTAAGCTCACCCAGGTTTCAAGTGTAGATCTGAGTACAAAAAATTGTGGAAGATAAACGCTGATTATTTCCATGTTTCTATAAATTCTTTCTGACAATTCTTTTCTACTTTGACCCATTTCAACCTGACAATTATTTTTGGATACTTACTATATATACTGCATTTTACTACACACTGAAAATACAAAAAAGAAAAGACATTCGAGGTAGAGAATACAGTATGTAAGAAGGTATAAGAAAGTATTCAGTTTATCTAGGATAACAGACCTCATGTGTGGTACAACCTTATGACATCAGCATACAGGGGAAGACCTGGAGAAGAAGCCAGAAAGCAAGCCCAGGGCAGGACTAACAAACATCTTCCATGTCCTTAAGGAGCAGGTAGTAATTAGTGCCTAGGAATTGTTGCACATATGTGTGAAATATCCAAGTACTAGACATCTCAAGTACTGACTTTTCTACTGTTTTCAAACATTTCTACTTTAATATCACTTACATCTGAAAACCTGCCTTTCCACGTATATGCAATACCATCACATTTCCACTTCTTTCCCCACCAGAGTGTCACGTCATTAAATAGATACTTCAGAGGATTCTGTGTGTAAGCCTACACACCTATGTGTTTTAAGGTTAAAAAAAAAAAACACTAAACTCTGGACCAAGCCAAGTATTCTATGATCAAAAAACAAAACACCAAAACTTGAGGTACACGTTACTGATCACAGTATATACTCAAAATGTTGCGTTATCATAAACAAAACATATGAGATACAAACTGCAACAGAATAGTTCGCTATTTCATTAGTTTAACTATTGGAACTATTCTTGATTATGAAGTACTTTCTTCTTCAAGATTTTTAAGTAAACTATCAACTCGGATTTAAATTAAAATGAACATGAAAATTATAAAAACTCCCCTATTCCTCCTCTGTCCTCAATGTAACCCTTCCTCTGCAATGTACAGATGGTACAGAGTTAACAGGGGATAGCAGGGTATTCACCCAGGCCACAGGAGCTACTTCCAACTAAAGAAATTCCCCATTTTCTCACAGAGAAGTTTGAGAACAGCAACTGCACCACCAAATATCCTCAAACTTAGTGTCATGTCCCCTGTTTTACTAGAATCAACCTGTTTAGTTCTTCAGGTTCATTGCACCTGGGTTATATTTCTTCATCCTCTAGCCTCCCTGCTTCTCATCTTTATGTTGTGGTGAGAATGATCTATCTAAACATACAAATCCTTCCACATCCCACCAGCTTAAGATTTTTCAATCCCTCCCTAATGGCTATAGTATACCAGGTCTGAATTTCTTATCATAGGACACAGGACTCCTTAACATTTCAAATCTTATCTTTTGTCAGTCATTCATGTACGAAGTACTTTGTGTCATGAAGTATTCTAGTTATATGTGTGAAAAACAACACAGACAAAAAAGGGTTTTTGGGGGTTTTGAATGCAGTAGTAAGAAGATGGCAATTAATAACACACACACACACACACACACACACACACACACACACACACACACACACACACACAGAATTTAGTCGGAAGAGATACATACAATGAAGAAAACAAAAACACATAAGAAAACAGGTAGCCAAGGCAGTCTTAGTGAAAAGACTAAAATCTGAGAAGAGATTGAAAGAGGAGAGATAAGCCACACAGTTACCTGGAAGAAGGGTCTTCCGTGGGGAAGAACAGCCACGGGAAGGCCCCAGTGGCAACGCAGTCTACAGTACCCATGGGTTGTTACACTGGTATGGCTGGAGCAGAATGAATGAAGGGAGGGAAGGTACGAAGAGGGGCATAACCACCTTATAAGGTCCCTGCTGACTATTTCAAAGTCTTGAGTTTTAGTCTAAGTAATAATAGAAGCACTGCAGATTACACCTGAGCAGGAGAATGGCACAATCCGACTCAGGTTTAGAACCACTGCTGTCGTGGCTACTGTATGCACATGAAACTAGAGAAGCCAGGGTGGAAGGCTATGGCTACAATCCAGGTGCAAATAATGGTAGCTCCTGTGGGTGGTACCAAGCTACAAAGTATACTATTTTGCAAATATAATCAATAAGATTTTCCTGACACTGGACATCGGGTGTGAGAGGAGTCAAGAAGCAACCAAAGATTTTGGACTAAAAAATGGGACAGAGTTAGCATTACCTGAGATGACAGACTGCTGGTGGAACAGCTTTTAAGGAGTTTCTGATATATTTGGATAGCTAATGGACACTTAACTGGGCTAATGTACTTACTCAAGCCATATATACTTAGTGAGGATCCACTTTAGAGAAATGATTAGATAAGAAAACCAGTCTGTGTCATTCCCAGAAACAGAAGCTAATCTAATTGGAAAGAGGGGAGAAAATTAAAAGATGATATAAAATGTAGAGATAATCCTGTCAGCCCAGCTCTTCCACAGATGACAATGCTGACATCCAAGAGTCTGCTACCATCTGCCTAGTGTGTGCTCAGCTCCAGTTCTGCATAGCTACAACACGGAACTGGAAGCAGGTTGCTGTGTTCTGTGCCTTACTATTGCTCTGGTACCTAAAAGATTGTGGTGGTACAGCACTCTGGGGGTCTGAGGGGCAAGAATTGCAAGTTTGAGTCCAACCTGGGCAACTTAGCAAAATCTTACCTACCTCAAAAAAAATTTTTAGAAATGGGCTGAAGAGGTAGCGCAGTGTGAAGGCCCTACGTTCATTCCCCAGTACCACAAAACACAACACAACAAAACACAAGAAACAAAACCAAACAAGCAGTAGGCAGGCAGTGAGAGCTGAATGAATGAAGGAAGGAACTTACAATTCTTAATCTCTTGGGTTTGAAATACATTAAGTATGAATTATTTCATCAGGGCTTAAAAAAATCACTGACTAGGAAAGTCATAAAGAATATTGAAATCATCTTCTTTTGGAAACAATTAGAAAACATTAATTAATCACGTACAAAAGTTAAGGGGAACCTGGAGCAAACTTTCTTAAGTTTGTAGAATATTTTCTGTGGATCAAAACACAATACTTTAGCAACTGAACTTGGTTTATACAGCATAGTTTGGACACATCTTCATTCAAGGAAAATGGAAGTATTGAAAATAAAATAGTTTAAAAGACCTTATTTCTTGTCTTTAGAGAATCAAAATTTGTAAGGACAACTAGAAAAAGTAGTTTAAAAACTTTGATTCCAGATGTATTAACACAGTAGCATATGGTACCTCAAATAAACAGCCTAGGTTCTAGAAATTCCCTAGCACCAAAGATACTCTTACCAAATGGCCTCTGAAACAAACACTTGCACCAACAACCATGGTTTGCATAAAGGCAACAGGCAATCTAACATATGTATCTCAATCCCTAAGGAGAAACAAAAAGTATCTTTTTAAAGATTAAAATACCAACCTCTTTAATCTCATGTAGTTTTCACTGGCAGCAGGTCGGCATTCAGCTCTTTGTACCACTATTCCTTCCAATGACAGTTTATCTTGAATGGAAAAAAAAAAAAAACAACCAAATGTATTCAGAGATAACACCCATCACATTCAAGATTGCAACTTTGACACATTAAATACCACAGAAAAAATTAAGAGAAAAAGGCAAATTATTAAGCATACAGCAATATCATTGGTCAAAACAGAAATAAACGTTCTTGACTAGTAACAAATTAGACTCCTGTCAGACGGTTTATTTCTTGAGCTGCTAAAGCCTTTTGCCAATAACAGCTTTTACACACTAAGCTCTGTCTAAACAGAGTGGCATAAAAGGTCAAAAAATCAAATACAAAATTTTTGAGGAGTATTGAGGCTTCGTCTTTGGTAGAGAAGTAACTTCAAAGAACAGTGAATCTAAACCATTAAATCAAAGATGTGTTTGCACGTGTGTACAAATAGAATTCTAAAATATCTTGTGACTAAAACAGCCAGGGTAGAATATACTGTGAAAATGGGAGGATCACTGTCCAGATTATACTGTATACAGTTCAGTCTGACACCTGCTCTGACTTTGTTTTCCCAGAAGAATTATCAACTTAGGTGTATCAAAAGTAAATCTGCTACAAATATTTGTTCAAACAGAATGGTAATCTCCTTTACCATTAATAATTTGTATAGTACTCCTGACTTAAAACCTAGGAGCAACAGAAACAGGAAATAAAAGCTAACATCTTTTGTGTGTCAACTTGACACACGTACCATGGTGGTCACATGACAGATCTTTCCTATTATGTAACAGGTACATGAACATCTCATAGTGACAAGTTTATTGCATCATACGTAGGAAGGTATGATGGTGGTTAGAAACAGGGTTCAATCATATTTCCAGGAGAAGCATCACTCTATGAGAATCAGGAAGTCTACTGGCTAATCAGGAATGTATTTATGACTCATCTCTTCAAAATGAAGTACTTCAATCATTACACTAACATTAACTAAATGCTAGTGTGTTAAGTGCACTATCTAGGCATGGTAGAAGGAAAGGTGATTAAGAGGCAATGCTGTTATCCCCACAGTTTGGGAGGCTGAGGCAGGAGAGTCCCAAGTTGAAGCCCAACTTACACAATTTAGCCTCTCTCAAAATAAAATAATGAAATAAAATAAAAAGGACTGAGGACATAGTTCATTGAAAAGGCACTGAATTCAATTCCAGAACTATAGAAAAAAAATGTTAAGATACAGTATTATTTTCTAGAAGTACACATTACTGGGAGAAAAAGATACACTAAACACAAGAGAACACAGGTAATGAATCCTACATAAAAATCTTCCCTCTTATGGCCCTTTATTGTTTTGTCTCCAAAATCTAGTTGATTCCATATCTAGCTTCTAAACACCAATTACAAGTATATGGTGTGTGGTCAGCATTCTCAGGGCCCCTCAGGGCACATAGGAGTCTCATGTAGAGGTTATCAGATGGCGTTAAAGAGCAGTGATGAGAAGCAAGCCTACTTTACACGAAGATACTCCAAGGAGGAAATAATAATTTTTAAAAATCTGTAATTGTTGTATATTGAATTTACAAATCTAAAAATAATTTCTCATGAGTTTAATATGATTAAAATTTGAATGTACTGAAAGCAAAAACGAGTCTTACATTCAAGTTTGCCTCTAAACTGAAGTCGAAAGTTCTGTCAAGAAAAAATTTTCACTTATAATAATTTTTCACTCATAGCAAGATCTGCAGAACTTTGATGTATAAAGTGGCTTAAGCACAAAAAGAGAAGTCCAATAATGAAACATTAATGCTTTTTAAAAATAAAATAAGTTCAAGATACTTTCCCTGAAAAAAGTCCAGACTAGGTGACTTACTTAGTGAAATTCTGTCTCAAAAAAGAAAATAAGGGCTGGAGACGTAGTTCAGTGAGAAAGCCCTGTGTTACATTCCAAGCACAGGAAAAAAAAAGATGTTTCTGCCATCAACCTTTCCCCTTTTCCACTTAATCACGGCCAGCGCAGAAAGCGATTCAAAGCGCTAGCCCACTCCCACTTACCACAGCTCTCCTCGTCATTTTCACCGATGCCACTCACCTACAGCAAGACAATTCCCTTCCTCAAGCCATAATTTTTTGTCTAACATACCTTCTTTTCAAACCTAAGTCAGCTTTCAAATGTTACTCAACACAGAAGGAAACAGTCATCAGTCGTGAATTTTCCTACTAACTGGCTGCACTTAATCCCACATTTGTTTGCCAAGTTACTTATGTTACTGCATGTGTGATTTGCTGCACTTTTAAAAGCCAATGCATACTTCTTAAAAGACTCATGTAAACATTTTTTTTCTCACTAAACTATGCTTCTTCCTCAAAACTTTACTTAGATTTTGAGGAAAAAATGTTAAATAATCTTAAAGGCATCCACTTATACTATACAGCATTACTGTTAACCCCAAATCCTATTCATTAATACAGAACTACCTCTTCCTCCTTCTAATACAGGACCCTTAAAACTACTTTGTTGGCCCATTCAGTTACGTTCTCATTGCTGGGACAGATACGTGACATCTACAACTTTAGAAAGGAAAGATTTATTTCAGCTCAGTTGTAGGTCATAATTCATTCATATGTGGGTAGCTGGAAAATGGCAGAGTCACATGGTAGAAACAGAGCCAGAGACAGAGGGAGAGAGAGAGCTCCTCATAGCATGGCAGAAAAGAGCCAAATCAGACAGATAAAGGAAGAGTGGAACCAGCACATGCCCCTCCAGGTCAAGCCCCAAGCATGTGCCCCTTCTAGCCAAGCCCCACCTCCTAACCCTGTGGATACAGTATCCACAGGTATATGAAGCTTTTAGGGGACACTCCAGATCCAAACAATAACCATAAATATTTGACAAGTGACTGTGTTTACTCTCATATACTCATGAAATTATGTACCGTCTATTGTGTAAATGATCATGCAAAGTATATAGGAATAACAAAGAAAAGTGAAATATGGCATTTGCCCTCAAGGGGAAGAGTTCAGCACAACAACCATTCTCAACTATGTGTTCTACAGCATATATTCCTTTTTCTAAGTGTATATTAACAACACAGACTTAAGTTTTATTTTGGCATAATCATAATGTATGTAACACACCCTGAACCTGAGCCCATGTATTCTCACTGCCCTCCCTCTGCCTCCCTTCCCTTCTCCCCATCCTGTCCCTCTTCTCTCCTGGCCTTCCTGTGCTGCCATCTCATTTCCACATGAGGGAGAAGGCACGTGACACTTCTTTCTGCATCTGCCTTATTTTGCTTAACATGATGATCTCAGTTCTATCCATTATCCTGCAAACAACATGATTTTGCTCCCTGTGTCTGAATAGTACTCTGTTATATATATATATGTATGTACACATTTTCTTTATCTACTTATCTGATGACAGGTAGCTAGACTGATTCCATGACTTAGCTTTTGTGAACTGAGTCACAACAAACATGATCAAGCCGGTATCTCTATAGTATGTTGACCTTAGCTCCTTAGAGTTTATACGGAGGTATGGTATGCCTAGATCATATGGAGTCTCTTTTAATTTTTTGAGGAACCACCAACTAATTTCCAGAGTGGCTACAATAATTCACATTCCTGTCAACACTGTACAGGGATTCCTATATCTCTCTATCCTTGTCTATGGCCTATATTCTTAAAAGGTATAAATACACTTTGATTTAGCCATTCTACTGTACACACACACACCAAACCATCATGCTGTATACAAGGCTGCACACAAGCCTTGTCAATTAAAAAAATTTTTAAACCAATATGTTTACATTTGTTTTTAAAAATAAAAAGTATAAAGTATAAATAAAAAATAAAAGTATAAATAAATCCCCAAAGAGCTTTTTACTAACATGAGCTCTAATTACTGATATAAACCACACCGTGAGTAAAGAAATTTTTGTTGAATAAGAGTGAAAAACAACAACAACAACAACAACAAAAAACCCAAAAAGTCTTAGCAGAATATGAAAACAGTTTTGATGTCACAGACCTTTTAAAAGCTTCTCAATGATCCCTCTACCCAGTGGCTCCAAAACTACATTTTGAGAACTGCAGGACTTGGAGGATAACAAAGCAGATATATAAAACATTTTAATAGGACAGAAGCACTTCTGAAACACTTCTACTTAAGTTATTTCCATATTAACAAAGGCTCTCAATTCCTCACTATTAAATACAGTGACAGATGCCCCAGCTTGCTATACTGCAGTAGGTGGAAGGTTACTCTCTAGTACTCCCACATACTTCTGTTCAAACTACACCAGCATTTGTTGATGTTAGTTTTAGTAATCATGCATTTTGATTATGCATTACATAAAATCATTAGATTATGAATTCTTTGGTGAGGCTTACGATGGAAAACTACGAAAAAATACTGTTAAATTAAGTATGAGCAAGACAACTGGAGACTTGAGGTCAAGCATAAAAGTCTAGAGGAATCTGCATTTGTACTGTATCACAGCGTCTTAAAGTTTCTGTTCCTTTTTGAAGAAACCAAAACTGCGGATCTAAACTATAGATTTAATTTCCATACGAAAGAGAGAGTAGGTAGAAATTTAGCACTCAAAACTCAAAGCAAAGATCTTATTTTATACAAACATAAGTCGCTGAATACACACTTATGAACATATACTGATGTCCTTTTAAAAACTGTTTACTATTTTTTAATTACTGGTCCTTCCATATGGTCTATGGGATTATTTACAAAATAAAATGCATTTGCAATACATATGTATACAGGTGCACAAAATACTCAAGCTCGAAGTAACCACTGGGTTACTGCATATATATGGGGAAGAAAAGGTAAAATGAATTAGTTATGTCTTATAAAACCAAAACATAAAAGAGTCGTAGGTTAAAATACATGCACATGACTATATCCAGTGAGGATCAAGTAGAGCTTTCCTAAAAACAGCAATGTTTGTATTGGACCTTAAACAGTGGACACGATTTAGACAAGGTAGGTAACAAGGAAGAGCACTGGTATGAAAACTTCTGGTGTGTGCCAAGGGATCTCATGTACTTAGAAATTTTAATTATGGGGCTCACAATACAAGTCACTGAAAGGACACAGTCATGCCCAGCAATCTGTAGAGAAGCCACATAAGCTCATCCTACTGGAGGCCCCGGATTAGCTCATTTCTTACCTTTTTTCCCTAGGCCTATCTATTCACTCAATGTTTCCTTGAATTGTGAAAAACATTGTAGGCTCTTTTCTAACTTCTCTGCCCCATCCCCTTGTCTAGGTTAGTTTGCTAATTGATTTCGGCTACTTGCAGCTAAAAGAATCTTAATAAGTATAAACATGGTGATAATATTTTATTTGGATATGGAGATGAATAAAAACTTGAGAAAAATTTAGTAAGTACACAAAGAACAACCTATAAAAAGAATTACATGTTTCTAGTAGGACTTGGTCACTTAGCCAGTGTTCCTCCGGAAAAATTATATTCCTAGGTCTCAGGATCTAAACAAAGGATTCTCTGAGATCTCTTCTAGTTCCCTTCCACTAACTAAAAACATTGGCCTTGAGCTCCAACTGAGGATGTTTTATTACTTGATTAGTGTTTATTTTGTTTACTCTTATGCTCTCTAAAGGACCATATGTAACTTTTTTTTTTAGGTATAAATGACAGAAAAAGCATTTCTTGGAACAACAACAAAAAGAAACTGTTAAAAAGCTGAAAATATTCAAACTTCTGCTTTAAACTGGAATTTTGCTCCCTACCTGAACTATAAGTTAAATTCTGTGTTGAAAAACAGAGGAGAAATGACCAGCTGGTTTTTCTTACAAGTTAAGACATCGCTAGTTTGAAGAAGTTAAAATAATTGTCAAGCAGGAAGGGTTCCAATTAGCATTGGCATGTAAGTAATGAAATCAGGTATGTTAAGAAGTCCTTAGGCAGCAGGAAGTTTCAGTCATTCATTTCCACGGCACTCCAGATCCATTCTGATGCCGATGCCAAGGCTTTCCAGGGTTACTGCCAACTCCAGTTACAACACAGATCAGTAGGGGCTAGTAACAAGAACTGCCTAAAATCTGAAGTGCCTCTCTTTGTTTTTACATCATTCTTTGCGTCTCCACTTTTTAAAAAGGAAAGAATTACTTCAGGGAAGGTACGTGTAAAAGGTAAGCCCATTTTACTATTCCTAGTATTCTCCTTTCTGCTCATTTAAAGTATTTTCCTAGCGGTTTTCTTGCCTGTGGATCTTAGGATAATGGCATGTGGCATATTCACAAACTAGTTCAGCAAACTTGGTACTCTTAGGCTCCTGAAGAGGTAGAAAAGGGTGTTATTCAGATTTGTAAATCATCATTCTGATCTTTATTTGACCTTTGGAATTTTAGAAATAAGAGGGTTTTTTAAAATCAGATTTCAGTAAATTAACTCACAGAATTAACATATGATTATTTACCTCAAAGGTAATAAATAGCAATCACATAAATATCCCCTGAAGTTATCTTTCTGTTGTGTTTTGTTTTGTAGTAGTAAGTATTGAACTTAGGGAGAACTGAGCTATATTTCCAGGGTTTTTTTTTTTTTTTGAGAAAAAGGATGACTTAAAACTTTTGATCTTCCTGCCACAGCATCTTGAGTAGGTGGGATTACAGGCATGCAACACCATCTCCTGCTAAGTTACCTGTTTATACTTATTTTCTTATAATAATGTTCAAGTTACAAAATATACCTAATGTTTTAGGAATTCCCAACTTCATATCAAGACTGAAACCATATAATTTGAGGACTAGATTTAGGATTTTAGAAAGATTCAACTCTTTTACTGCTAATAATATTGTTCTTAAACTTCTCCCCATAGACTGGGAAAAAGAGGACCGAAGTTAAATTTCTGAACCAAACATGTTGTAATGCTGCCTAACGAATGTCAGTGAATGACAAGGCTGGTTGACTAGGTACAGGAAGAAACCCCATTAGCTAAGCTTTTAACTAAATAAAGGCTTTCAAAGTGTGAATAAGTCTGAACTCCTTCCAGACCTACCTTTCTAACCCTACTCGTCTAGAAAAACTTTAATGGACTTTCTATCACCACTCACATACAAAAACCTACCTAGTGAATGAGCATTTTAACAAAGTATACTTTAGATATTCACAAAGTAAAGGTCACAAGTTATCATCCTACTTCCTCTTCTGGTTATAGTGTTTTCTGCTTATTACACTAGATAAATAAACCAATACAACAACATCTTAAATGCAGATGTGGACAAGGTGCTATTAAGAAAGATCTTATGGGCTGAGGGGGAGTCAGCTCAGTGATTAGAATGCTTGTGAGCCCTTGAGTTCGAGTCCCTCAATTCCCAAGCCTCACATAAACTGGATATGGTGGTACATGCCTGTAATCCCAGCACTCAGGAGGCTAAGGTAGGAGGATTGCCATGTGTTTGAGATCAGCCTGGACTACATAGTGAGTTTGGGACCAGCCTGAGCATGACCCTGTCTTAAATAAATGAATGAATGAATGAATAAGTGGATGAATAACATTATTCTCATCCCTAAAGCTGCTTCAAGAATAAGAGGCTAACTAAAATACCAAATTAAATCAGAATAATAAAAAAAGCAAATGCTGTTTTTTATACACAGTAATGCCATATTATGTACTAATAAAAGAAAATGAACAGGAAAATTACAGCACTGTAATATAGGGCTGAGTTTTCCCATATCTAAAACAATTGAGACCAGGAAGTGCTATCCATTTCTATTTTTTTGGCCTAGATTTTGAAATATATGTGTAGGTTTTACTCTTTAACATTCCTAGCCTAGAAAGTCACAATCCAAAACCTCAAAAACCATTTTGAGGGGCTGGGGCTGTAGCTTAGGATAGTGTTTGCCTAGCATAAGTGAGGCTCTGGGTTCAATTTTCAGCACTGAAGGAAAATAAAAGAAAACAAAACAGAATGATTTTGGGATGAGGAACATAGTGGGAATGAGTAACCTGTAGTTTGATGCTACTTAGTTTTCACAGCTACACTTAAAATTAGGAAAAAAAATAGCAAAAGTGATTAAATGGAAAGAAACATCACTACATTTTGGTCAAATAATACCAAATACTATGGCAGAAGTAACAGCCGGTATAAGGAAAAAAAAATACTGATCTCTGTGCTTAGAAAAACTCAATATAGTTAAAGGACATAATACTCATTAAGTAGTTATAGAGATTCAATACCATACATTTTCAAAACAAATGAGTATATTTAAATTTTATTAATTTCAACTTGAACAACTCTTGTTCTCTTTACCATGCTTGATCAGTAACAGTAGTAATATTATACACTATTTTTGCTCTTTGATTTTCAAGGTACTTTGATATTAACAAATTCTCAAAGGAAGAAGTTATGTCTTCATTATTAAGAACACCTTTGGGATAAGACTCAAAGACGCATCAATTTTCATGTATGATGGTTCCTCAACTCTGGTTGTTCACCAGGATTATCTGTGGAGTTTTTGTTTTTGTTTTTGTAAATACCAGGCCCATTTCTAAGATGTCTGCTGTAACTGCACTGTGTAAGGAAGAGGCAGTGGTATTTTTTAAGACTTCCCAAGGTATGCAGGCACGTATGTATGTATTTAAGAGACAAAGTTTTGCTCTGTAGTACGAATTGGTCCTGAATTCATTATGTAGCTCAGACTGGCCTTGTACTTATGACAATCTCCTACCTAACTCTCTGAAGTACTTGGGTTACACGTGTGTGGACTACCACACTCAGCTAAACCTTTTTTTTTTTTTTTTTTTTTTGAAACAGGGTCTCAGATCTATAGTCCAGGCTAGTCCTGAACTTAAGATATCCATGCTATGACTACATGTGTGTGCCACCACTACTGGTTTATATGGTGCTGAGGAATAAAACCATGGGCCTTGTGCTTGCTAGGCAAGCCCTCTAACTGCTGAGCTATGTCCTCACCTAATCTTTATACGGTACTGGGAAATCAAACCCAGGATCTTGCCCCCATTAGGCAAGCAGGGTAATCACTGAGCCACACCCCCAGCCCTCTTTGGTAATTTTTATATGTAGCAGCCACATCTCTATTTCTATGACTCTATCTCTCTTTCCTTTTCCCTCACTCCTTCCTACCTGTCACTTTTATTTTCTTGAGATGCATTTAGGAGCAGGGACCTTCTGGTCACTGATTACATAACAATACTATCTTTACAACAATTTTCTAAGCTGTGTCATCCACTCAGAGATTGCAGGTAATCCTTACTAACCTAAAATAGCCTCTTACCAAGGAGGCAGTTAAATTCCATTTTTCAAACAGTATCATAAAAATAATTTCTATGTAATATTACAACATTACTGTTAACTTGGCCTGGTGGCACAGGTCTATAATTCTAGCACTGGGGAAGCCTGAGTTAGGAAGCTAGACAGCAAGGTAAAGCTCAGACTGCGCAACTTAGTGAGACACTCTCAAAATCAAAAATAAAAATGGACTGGAAACTTGTGAAGGTCTTAGGCGTCATCATTACCGCAAAAAACAAACTTAGTCAAACCCAAAAGGAAACTCTGGTGTGGATCTGATGGCTCACAGAACTGTTTTGCTTACTCAGTTACAATATAATTTTAAATTGAATAATAATGCATACGGTGACTTAGAAGAGCCATCATTTAAAAAAATCTTAATGATTTCTGCTTACAAAATTATAAAATGTTTCCCTGAACATTCATCTTCCAAAGTACACTTAAAATACCAATTAATATAAGCTGTAGTCAAGATTAACTCTTTAGTGAAAAGCAAAGAAACATGGAATAGAATTTTACGTGAATTTCTCAGCTAGCTTGTCAATTTTATTTGTGATTTTGACACAAGGGCTTTATTCTTTTCTACATTCCTCAAATAAGACTAAAAAGCTTACCATTGTAACCAAGTTTCCCAGGCCTTTTGAAGATTCATATCAACTCTGAAAAACATTTACAAGTATATTCATCATTCTACTCAACGACACATTTACATGATATTCTGGCCAGGGGTTATGCCCAGTGAGCACTCTATCTAGCTTGTGAGATGCAGTGGTCAGTTGCTTATCATAGCTGGCATTGGACCTGTTAGAATGATTCCAGTCCCAGAAGGCATCTAATGCACATGATTTTTACATTTCAAAATAAAATTGGAAGTATTTAAGTAGAACTAAATTAGAGAAAATACTCAATTCTTAAAATATCAATACATGGAAGTACAGTTTATTTTTTAAGCACATAAAAGATTTAACATAAAATACTCATAGGGAGTATCAAGAAGAATGTTTCTTTCATCCAGCATTATCAACAGAGGCTATGAGGAAGCAAACCACATGTCAAAAAACAGAAACTCAGCTTGTTAAAAGCACAGGAAGGTCAAAGCACAGATCAATAAACTGGAAAAAACACGGGGGAGTCTGAGACAGAGATATAGTACCAGGTTTAAATAGAAACTGACACTGATTTTTCCTTTGTAAAGTAATAGTTTCAAAAGACAGGTCTAACAAGCATGCATGTGAAAACAACCAAAAAGATTTGGTAAAAGGTGAAAGGTTTACATGATCTGAAGAGAAAACAGGTATATAACCAAAAAGATTTGATAGGGCTGGGAATATAGCTTAGTGTTAGAGTCCTTGCCTGTCATGCATGAGGCTCTGGGTTCTACACACACACACACACACACACACACACACACACACACACACACCTGTCTGTCTGTCCATCCGTCCATCTATCTATCCCCAGCTGGTAGTGCAGCTTCTAAGATTATCAAAAAGAAGCTTCTAAGACCGTCTCTTTTCCCTAAAAAAGCATTGTTGGAACTTCACAAGAGGGGTGATCTGTTAAGTTTAACGGAATTATCAAACCTTGTATCTTCCAGTATCTTCCAACCAGGAGAGAGACCTTCCTATTAAGGCTCTACTTCCTTCCATGACATAAGGATATCTTTGAATATAAAAAGTGCAAGTGTATACTATGATGATGTCCCCTGTTAATTTCCCGGAAAGAGTTGGCAGAAAAGATGAGAATTCCTTCCATCATCCTGGAATAAATTCTGCCTAATTCAGATGGCAAGATATTAGCATTACATCACAGTGGGAGGTTTTTTCCAGAATGCAAGTAGGTACCGGGTCCAGTTAAGAAAGACTGGCTCATATCACAAACTTGTTTAAATGCATGAAGGTGGCTCTTTTGTTTGCATGATTACAGGAACCTAAGACACAGGTGATTAAACGCTTATAAAGAAGAAAAGTTCTAGAAATAAGATGGAGCCTCTTTCAAAATTTTGTATTTTTTTCTTGCAAAGGTAGAGAAAAATCCTCAAATTTAGTGGCAGGCCCATTTAGGTGACTGATTTTTGGTGTGCATTCTAAGTTCTCCTGATGAAACTACTGAACTGATTCTCCTTTATATCTGAAGTGAGGTAGAAATATTGGTCACATAAATCAGGAATGTTTTCCTCAGTATAGGTACAGAAGCACCATATTAATAGTTTTTAGGGCTCTGCAGACCTGGTTGATATTATCCTCTATACATGCTCCACATCTCAAGTATGAATTTGGAAAGCCTTAGTTAAAAACACAAAATAATCTGGTTTTTATTTTTTAAGGGGCATGTATGCTACCACAGACAGCAACTAGCAACAAGCCCTTATAATCCCCAGGAAATGCAATCATCTTCCTTAGCAGAAGTAATGTGAATTGTAGGTCTACTAGATGTCCTTATGTACTTTTCCTTTTTTTAAGACTACAAGAGAGAGAAAGAAGACACAAAAGAAAAGTCCTATAGATTCATTTCAGCTTCTACTGAGGCACTAAGATAAGGCTTCAGTTTCACCACTGCTGCCAAGACACAGATGGCAAACAAATCCTCCACGGCAGGTCTGAAGCCAGACACACCATTGTGAAGTCTAGTGTAAGGAAAGGTCATCAGGGTTAAGCAGTACATAACAGGATGGCTTGGAATTTATCAAGACCAATCTGCAAAAACAAAGAGCCATGCATCAGTGGCTCTGAAAATCTGGCAGCAGAATCCAGGTTATTGACAATGAGCAAACGTGAGGCAGATCTGGGGTGAAGACTGAGGAGGTCAGCAGCCCTACTTGTAGCAGTCTGTCTCACTTCCTACCTCCTCTCCAGCCGCACGGAAGCCCATCCTCCAGCAACAAGAGCATAACGCTTCCCACAGAGAGGTCTACAGACAAAGCCAAACAGGGTATAAGGAAATAGGCCTGGCATTACACAGTATGCAACAATGCCACTTTATTTTAAAATACAAGGACATTATAGCACTCTGCACCTCTACACTATGGCTGCCCTGGGTTGATTCCAATAAAAGAGTATTATACCAGAGGTTGGAGGAATAGCACAGAGGTTAAAGCACTTGTCTAGCAAGCTCCAGACCCTGAGCTTGGTTCCCTAGTCCCCCATAAGCCAGGTGTGGGGATGCATGCCTATAATCCCAACATTTGCAAGGCTGAGACAGAAGGACTACCATGAGTTTGAGACCAGCCTGGGCTTCATAGGGAGTTCAGAATCAGCTTGGCCTTCAGTTCTCAAAAAAAAAAAAAAAAAAAAAAAAAAAAAAAAAAAAAAAAAAAAAAAAAAAAAAAAAAAAAAAAAAAAAAAAGAAAAAAGAAAAAAGAAAAAAGAAAAAAAAAAAGACTACCTATAAATGGGATTGCTATGTTATTGTTGAGTTTGCTATGGTGTGGTAATTTCATGTGTAATGAGCATTTGTAATGAGTAACATAAAAATTCAACAAATATATTCCTACAGTTGTAGTATTCAAATCTACTCAATGTTTCCAAAAAATTCTATCCAGCTAAAAGATTTGATTTTTTAAAAAATCAACATACATGCGACTATGCAACTACAGGACCAACGTCACCTTAAAACAACAGGATTGTTAGTATAAAGTGGTGGTTCCGTCATTAAAATCCTGTAAAATGCTAGATAAAACACTAAAAATTCCCTGAAATTCAATTTTATCTCTGGTGAAATGAGAAAGTAGAATTGCATTACTTCCAAGAAAAAGCTCAGCTTCAAAAACATGTCTTAATTTTTGGTATAATTTTATGGGGTTTTGTATCTAATAAATGTTAAGTTTAAATGTTAAATTCAATGCTTACTATAATAAAGAGTAATTTTTTTATATTAGAAGAACTCTAACACTGCTTAGAGAAAATAAAAAGTAGACATTTTGGAAGAATCTATTTTCATATCCCCATCTCTAGGAAACATAGTTCTTCAGAAGAATTTAGTAACAAGCAGGCCAAATAATATTGTTCTACAGAGAGTATTCATATTTCTTATCACCGGGCCTTTAAATTTTAGAAGTAAAATCTCATCACCCTAAAAATGCTTTGGAAGCAAGTAGAAGGGTAAAGGGGGGTGGGAGAAATTCCACTTGGACTGTCCTTTCACTCTTTAGAAACAAAGCAAAAGACAAAATTCTTGCCACGACAATACTTACAGCAGTATTTTGCATCATCATCTTATCCTGTCTTCCAAACCCAGGTCTGCACACGCATGCACATACACATGTGCACACATATGATTAGAGTATTTCCGTATGAGTGCAAGCCTTTGTTCAGCACTGAAGCAGGTTTAAGGTGAAAGAAGCATATGGATTTTTTGACCAAAAATAAGTAAATAAATAAATAAATAAAATTGAATGCTTGCTATAAAACTTGTCTATTTGATTTTTGACCTTTAGGTAAAAAGACAACCTTTTGTTAAGAAGATGGTAAGAAAATTTTCTCCTTTATAGCAAAGAACCCTAAATCAGAATCACACGCAAGCAAATCCTGTTAAATTCAGTGTCACAAGTAACAGGCTTAAATTAATATTTGGATCTCAAAAATGACTACATCACTACACCTTCTTCAAGGAAAGAAAATTCTAAATGCCTAGTTCCTTTCACATTAGGTTTCCTACTTATGATTCACTTTTAAAAACAATACAAATGCAATATACAGTATTTTCCAGTATATGAAGAAATCATTCAATATTAGGCCTGTCTAAGAAATAACTTAGACCTTTAGAACTGGATAAAAAATAACATTCGGCTTGAGAATTAAACGTGTAACTGCTTGGTGAGAGGGAATTGAATTTATTCAGAGTAACTCTTCTTATTTCAAAGAATATGCATAAAAATCTCCTCAAAACAAATCTCTTCCCTGATACAGTTAAATGCAAATTCTCCTTCCAGTCTTACTCCAGAAAGCTCCTGCATGCATAGCTGATACGCCACCTACTGCAAAGCCGAGCTGACAGCACAGGCAACGCTGCCAGCATTTCCATTCCCTCACCAGGCGGGACTGAATAAAGGCGTGCTTGTGCGGTAGTGTTTCTTTTTTTAAAAATCTCAAAGCCAAGAAGAACGAGCCGAAATAGCATTTTCAAAAATGGAGCGTAAAGTAATCAGAAGAGAAAAAGAAAAGGAGTATGACGGTAAACACAACAGCCTGGAAGACACCGACCAAGGAAAGAACTGCAAATCTACACTGATGACCCTCAACGTTGGTGGATATTTATACATTACTCAAAAGCAAACACTGACCAAGTACCCAGATACTTTTCTCGAAGGTATAGTAAATGGAAAAATCCTCTGCCCCTTCGATGCTGATGGCCATTACTTCATAGACAGGGATGGGCTCCTCTTCAGGCATGTCCTAAACTTCCTACGAAATGGAGAACTTCTGTTGCCCGAAGGGTTTCGAGAAAATCAACTTCTTGCACAAGAAGCAGAATTCTTTCAGCTTAAGGGACTGGCAGAGGAAGTGAAATCCAGGTGGGAAAAAGAACAGCTAACACCCAGAGAGACTACTTTTTTGGAAATAACAGATAACCATGATCGCTCACAGGGACTGAGAATCTTCTGTAATGCTCCTGATTTCATTTCAAAAATAAAATCTCGCATTGTTTTGGTGTCCAAAAGCAGGCTGGATGGATTTCCAGAAGAGTTTTCAATATCGTCAAATATTATTCAGTTTAAATATTTCATAAAATCTGAAAATGGCACTCGACTGGTACTAAAGGAAGACAACACCTTTGTTTGTACCTTGGAAACTCTTAAGTTTGAGGCTATAATGATGGCTTTGAAGTGTGGCTTTAGGCTGCTAACCAGCCTGGATTGTTCTAAAGGGTCAATTGTTCACAGCGATGCACTTCATTTTATCAAGTAATTACCTGTCTCACGAACAAAGGCAAAGAGCATGCAGCCAGCAAGCTTCGGAAAACCACAGCATCCCAAATAACGAGCTCAGCTAGCTCTACACTACGGACCCCAGACACGAATCAAGTACTGTGAGCTAACGGTATGTAAATTCTATCAGTAAAGATGCCCTTCTCTGGGGTCTTCCTGCTGACCAGACTCTTCCTCCTAAAAGGAAAACAGTAATCTTCTGCATACAATAAATAAAGATGGAATGCTTTTGCTATTTGTTTATTTTTTCCTTAAGCTGTCTTTCAATCAAAATGTCTTGGGTACTTGTACAAAAGTAAGCATGTAATATCATCTATAATTCTTTTAAAATTATGGTAATAAAATATTTTAAGAGGCTATAAGGCTGAAAATTCTTCCTATTTATGGCAAAAATCTACAAAGAAAGTGAACTGGTAAAATTAGCCTCTGAGAGCAAAACAGATATGCAGTCTACCTGAAACAGAGCTACAGTGGAAGAAAACGAGACTGTAAAAAGGTATTAAAGCGATCAATTTGACTCTTACTACAGGGTAACAAATGCCTACTCGTGACTCTTGTATTTCTCTTGTGTTTCATACTACAATTATAACTGAGTAGATATTTTGCTGAGAATTCCTAGGAAACTGTTGATGAATAAAAAATAAATAAACACACTAGCTTCTTTGCCTGTATTAATAATTACAATAAAAAGTACTGTGTGTTACTTTAAACACAAACAGAACCACTTGATGATTTCACACAATATTATGGATTGATGTAACCCACAGGAGGCTACAATAGCTCTGGCTGATCTTGAGAGTGACAAAAAATTAGCAAATTCATTTCTTTGTACAACCAAGTTTCAATATGACATGGATAAATCAGTTCTGACAGAGTACGTATGTGAGAATAATAAAGGAGCTTATTTTTTACCATTACCTTGAATATCTATCCATTTTCCAGCTCAAAAACATTAAATGACTATCACCAAACATTATTCTTATGAAAGAGCATTATGCATTCTTTTCAATACCTATATAAATCCTAAACCTCAGACTGAGTTGTGATTTTTTCATAATTTTTTTCATAATTTTAAAATAATTTAGCATGTGGTTGCTCCAGAAAAATAAATCTACAAACTGTTAAAGTTGACTTCATTCAAATACCTCACCCCCACAAGAAATAGTTAAATCACTTCTCTGCATTCAATCTTTGACTTCTTAGAATAGTTTCTTAATTTGCTCCTTTAAAATTAAATCATTCAAATTGATACCTAAATGTTAATTTAACTAATTTCAACAAAAGATTTGTTAAAATCTTGGGTGAGGTTACATAGTTACATTAGCATCCATACTAAAATTTTGATTACTCATAAAAACTTAAAAGCAAAGTTAATATTCTCAGAACTATAACTGACTACCAGTAATAATATCAAAAGCAGTATCAAAGTTGTCTGTACTAAAAAAATCTTTTAAGATCTATTACACAACATACTCCATTATGAAACTCACATTAAACAACAACAAACTCCATGTCAACTACATGATTTTTTGTTACATGTACTTGAAAAAGTGTTTCTCTTAAAATATCAAATTACTTCACATACTTTAAGTGTCTTAATCAGAACTTACAGGAACCACAAAAAATAAGGGGACAACAGTAAAATTTAATAGTTGCTATATCTGAATTGTAACATAAACTCTCCAGTTTATTAGTTGACTATTCCTTGGCATTTGGACTTCAGCAATGGAAAAAAACAGTAGTGATTTAATGTTAAAGCCAAATTTCTCTAATAAGATTTCACTGTAGATGATAATAAATAGCCTGGGGGGCATCTTTTTTTTTTAAAGGACAAACAGCTAAACAAATCTCTTTAGAAATATTTTAAGTAAGGTTTTTGAATCAACTAACAAAAATAGAACTAACTTTTATAACAAAGTCACTATTGTTAGAAACTACTTAAGAAATGAGATTAATTTTTATGTAGCATCTCTAAATGAATTCTATCTAGATGCATTTAATCCCTTGTCAAGCACCTAAATCATGGTGTTGCAGAATAATTCACTAATTCCTTGTAACAGAAGGAACACTGATTAGATTGGTTTCTTTTAACTTGTTATAAATGTACCTTTTAAAATGAAAATTTATTTCCATTTGGATATATATATTCAATTGCCTAAATTTTGTACTCTAAGTTATAGAAAACATCTAAGTTTTTCTTAGTTTGGTTTTTGCTGAGACACTGTCTCGCTATATAGTCCGGGCTGGCCTGGAATTCACTGTATGGCACAGCAGGCTACCTTGAAATGTTGAGGATACTTCTGCCTCAGTTTCCCAAGTACTGGGATTACAGGCATATTCCAACCACACTAGGTTCAGAAAATAACTAGTTTTTAACTTTTAGTGTCTTCTAAAAACATCCAGACAAATCTTCAAGAAACTCAAGGAATCATATGAAATATAAATTACAAGTCAGAGTAAAGTTTTTATAATGTTTTGATTGCAGCCCCATAAGAATTTTCTCAAATTTTCTCTTGTAAGTAAATACTGGCTTCAAGAACAAATCAAATGAACTCTATCTTTCTGTTTTAAAGAAAGGTAATATATGGAAGGTTGATAAAGTTGTCATGAGCGAAATATGTATGTTCTGGTATTTGGAATTGGCCAATATAGTGATTCTAGCACCAATCTTAACATATGAAAAATACAGAGGTAGCTGATGGCTTTTGCTATACTTTTCAAATGTACATGGACAGCACATAAAACAAATGAAACACAAGACAGGTCTTCTCAAACAACTATAAGGCAAAATGACTTGCTATCATAAAGATTATGATATTCAATAGACTTTTTTGGGGGGCTGGAGGAATGGCTCAGTGGTTAAAGTGCTTGCCTAGCAAGTGCTAAGTACCTAAGTTCGATTCCCCAGCACCACATAAACTGTATGTGGTAACACACGCCTGTAATCTCAGCACTTGGGAGACTGAGACAGGAGGACTGCTGTGAGCCCAAGGCCAGCCTGGGCTGTAGAGTGAGTTCAGAACCAGCCTGGGCCATAGAGAGAGACGCTGTCTCAAAACAAACAAAAACCATCAATAGATTTCTTTAGGATTTTTAAAAAGAAAAGTAACTATATTTGCAATAGTACTTTCAAGGTTTTAATAAAGATAGCATCTATTAAGTGTTGCCCCATATGCCAGATATGCTACAAACATACACTGGCTCAATCCTCCAGCAACTCTAAAAGAAAGGCATGATTATTTTTCTTTTTTACACAGGAAGAGAGAATGAGAGGATTAAGTAACCCATCCAAGACCACACAGTAAGAGATGTAATTGATCAAAATGTGAAACTCAGCTATAGCAGTTTTAGAACCAGCAGAAAAGATGGCTGATATTTCAGGGCACTCATATCCCTAACACATAGATGCTGGCACAAAACAGGTTGTCATGAAGAGGTGTGAATAATGAATGTCATCATACAGGCTTGTCTCACCAGCTATCATCTCATAATGCAAGTATTCTTAAAATGTTAAGAGAAAAACTAAAATTTGGAAAAGCAAATATTTTTAATGTCATGTCTTTTAAAGAACACAAGGTGAATTATTCATCTCACAAGACAAAATATCTGAATTTTGTTATTTGTGAATGTAGATTTTTACGTATCAGGTTTGTTGGAAAGGAAGTTAACTTTTTACATATAATCCACAGAAATAATATATTATGAGGAAAAACCATGGTACAATAAAATTTACATGGGTTCTGAAATCAGACTTGTTTTCAAATTTCAGCAACTTTAAGTAACTTACTTCTAGGATCACGTAAGTAAGAGAAGATCCTTAATTTAAAAAATGTCAACATCCTCATAGTAAAAGAGTTAATAACAATTATTATTTAATAGGGTTTTTAAAATGTTTAAATTTTGAGTTGTATATAAAGTTTCATGTTTAACAGACTTTCAATAAAAGCAATGATTATCACATCCAGTTCAAAGGTATCTTCACAACTACTTACATTGATAAAGCCTTTTACTTAGACATGAACAAAACAGAAAACAAAAGTAACATAACCTTATTTCTGTGATAAAAATATTACAAGACACAAAAAATATGCTACAGATAAACACAGATATCATTTTACTAGTTTAAAAATACTACTGGGTATGGAGGCACATACCTGTAACTCCAGCACACTAGAGGCTAAGTAAGGCAGGAGGGTAACAAGCTTGATCACAGCCTGGACAACTTAGTAAGACCCTGCTCCAAAATACAAAATACAGAAGGGCTGAGGATGTATCTCAGTGCGAGGGTCTCAATTCAAACCCCAGTACCAGGAGAGGTGGGGGACATGTGATAGGACTGGATTTATAGTTGAGTGCCAGACAGTTTTCTTAGCAGTCAGAGGTCATGAGTTCAATCCTCAGCACCACGCAAAACATACACACACACATATGATAATTTTTTTGGAACTTATTTTCCAGCCATATGTAAAAATCTGCAGTTTTTTTAATTGATGTTTTACCAGAAATTCAAAATTAATGAGAATAGTATTATGAGATAATACAGTCATAAAGATGGGCCTATCTAATAAATTGTGACAAATTCCTTAAAATGCAATGATGGTAGTCAAGGTTAATCTTACAGCATGTAACACCCTTGCTAGTAATGCAGAGATGTAATATGGATTATCCAAACAGCATGCAGGGCTTGGATCGAGTGCTTGCCTAGGAAGTGGGAGGCCTTGTGTTGCACCCCTATCACATCCACATAATTGCTCGGTGAGGTCCACACTTATAATTCAAGCTCTCAGGGAGGCTGAAGCAGGAGGACTGCCATGAATTTAAGGCCTGTCTCGGCTACTGAGTGAGTTTAGGACCAGCCTGGACTACTGAGTGAGACACGGTCTCAAAAGGAAAAAAAAAAAAAAAAGCATGCAAATTAGAAATCATTTTTATGTAGCTTTGAAACATATACTGACTCTTTTGGAGCATATTTACTCTTCTGAATTCTCATATTGTTTAAATGAATATTAAAATGAATTTGCTTCTGTCAATAAACACTAAAACAGTAGTGTTAAAGGAAACAATGCTAGGCAGACAGAACTATCTTAGACGAAATCTAAAATATGCCTAAAATAATTTAGAAAGAAGTGTATTCTTCCTTTCCTGACAAGAATACACAGTGATTTAAGAGTTTTTATTAAACAAAAATCACTGACACATATCTTACAGTTATGACTGACCACATTTACTTAAAATTTTCTAACTTAAAAAAAGAACAACTTAAATATTTTGTGTGTAAAATACAGAAACTATAGTTTCATTTCAACACAGGTTATTTTATAAAAAACTGATTTTGATATTAAATGAGACAACTATACTTCCTTATTACATGTCTTAAAACTCTCTTGCCTGTCACAAAATATCACTTAGTTGACCTAGTTGAATGACAGGATTTTCCAAATCCAAGGTTCCAAAGGATTCAGTTACATTTAAAAGCAAGTTTGAACAATAATTATCTAAAAAGACCTAGATGATTTTTAGAAATTTCTTTTTGGAAACAGGCTCTGAAAACTAATTTTGATTACTGTCCCCTAGAATGTATAACAAAATTTTTTCATATTATTTAAGTGTGAAACTGAGCAAGACTATTAATTTGTTCTTGTACTCTGGGCATTACTTGCTATGACAAGTGTTTATAATAATTTTAAGATTCTTATGAAATGTTGAATTATACTTTTAATTCAATTATTTGCTTGAGTTTGACACTAGTCCATCATTTAATGTGGTTTTACAAAGAAGCCATTTTGTGTTTTCTTTAGGTATCACACCATTGTTGATTTGTTATTTGTATTTGTTTTTTAAAACATATCTAAAATGTGAATCAAGATACTATAATCCTATCCTCTGACAAACAAATGTATTTTGATTTCGGTATACTTTTTTCTATACATGTATATAGCTATTTTAAAAGAAATCACTATGGTAGGAAAAAACACTGTACATAGCTGTGCATGGAAATAATACACAGTAAAGGTTAGATAACTGACAGAAACACCAAAGAGTCTACAAGATATAATCAAGTCGAGAGTGTACTTCTTTATTTTTAAAAAATATTTTTGAGTTGACAAATACAAATTGTATGTTTATGGCATAGAACATAATGTCTTAAAATATGGACGCACTATGGAATGGCTACCCAAGCTAATGAACATATGTCTTCATGCGTTTTTTGGTCATGACAATGTTTTAAAGTATACACTATTACTAAATACAGTCACTATGCTACTCAATATTTAAAAGCTTAAAGTCAAAAATATAAAACGTAAAACACAATCATATCTATTTACAACATATATATAATTGCTATAATACAGTACCCCCAGCCCCACAGAAAAACTATACATATACAGCATATAAAATTCAGCTACTCTGAAAATTGAAAACAGAATACATTAAAATGTCACTTTGGTTCCCAGTTATCTCCCCTCCCCACTTTTCTTTTTGTCTCAATGATTACCTGGTTATATGGCAGATAGTACTTAATGAGAAGCAAGAGAAAGGAAGTTCAAGCTGTTGCTAGCACAGAACAAAGCATTATTCTGAATTGTGACGTTCACTAGGTATATAGAAAATATCAAACGTGGGCTTGTATAAAATATATAAAAATTAGATAACATAGAGATGTTCGATGAAGTCAAAGGCTTTAGAGGCATTAAGTAAAAATTATTCCAAATCTTTCTGTATCACCCCAAGATTCTCCATTTAATGAAAGGATATAACAAATTTTAAATAAAACTGCTTTTAACTCATTTCATTTTTTAAAATGAGTAAGTATCAAACAGTAGTTTGTTTCAAGGCAGTGAAAAAGGAAAGCAGCTGGGGATTTCACAATCCAAATAAGGAGACTGGCATGGTTTGGATTTGGAGTGTCCCCCAAAAGACTCACGTTCGTAGGATACTGTATAGGGTGGCAGGTGGGGCCTGGCTGGAAGCAATGGGTGCTTGGGGATTGACCTGAAGGGGCATATGCTGCTTCAGCCCTTCCTTCCAGTCTCTCTCTTCCACCATGCTATTAAGGACCACTGTCCCAGAAACTCTGGTTCCATCTCTAGCTGCAGCGCCCCCATGTGATTCCACCATTTTCCAGCCACCCACCCATGAAACAACTGAGACCTTCTGAAACTGTAAGCTACAATAAATCTTTCCTTCCTGTCAGGTATTGAGTCACAGCAATGGAAAAGTAAGACAGAGACCTACCACCTCCCCACTCTTAGAAATTATTAAGTTAAAAAGCTAAAATTTCTTCCAAAAAGAAGTGGTTTTCCAACTAGATAACAACATCATCACTTATCTACTCTTTTCTGCAAAGAAATCATGTATAGCTGTTTCTGTAGGTATAATATTATAAAAGATCACTCCTCTAAGAAAGTGTGAATAAGTTAAAAAAATGGTGGGTAGTGCTAGGAATCTGACCCTTTAACAGAGGAGTTAATGAAAATGGCTGGCCTTTGCTAATACTTGGTATTTGGTGTAATACTAAGTCTTTACACACGTTGTTTCTCTCAAAGTGGCCAACACACAACAACTGCAGGAGGTCCTGAGGGTTGAGACTGCCAGTGCCTTCTCCAATTCCCATTATCCCTTTCTTTGTTAGACCAACACCCATATTAACCCTGTATTTCTCAGTGTAAAGTGGCTACTAGGTATAGCAAAGTTGCCAAGTTCTGACCAAGGAAATCTAAATAAAGTATGACATTTGACATGCTCATGAAAAGAGTTACAAAGCTGGCTGAGTCCTTTGCCTTCCTCCTCCTGCCAGCATTTCAATGCATGAGATACAGATATGATGGTTCTAGTCGACTGGATCACCCGAAAGATAGAAGCCACAAGCTAATGATGACAGGGAGCTGCTGATAGCAATGGAACCACTGTAGCAGACCTGGATTTCTCACCTTGGAACTTCTACCAGGAGGGAAAAAAAGTGTTGAGTCACTGGCATTTTGCAATGTTTTTCAGCATAGCTTATCCTAACAGATAAAGAGGGACAGTATTATAACTTTTACTTTATGATAAAACAGAGGCCCAGAGAGTTAGTCAACTTTCCTGCAGTCACAGCTCGTAAACAACCTTCAAGGTGCCAGGGTCTCAAGCACCGTGCAATACCACCTTCAGACTTGACCCAAAGAACTTGGTGAGATACTGGACAGAGGACATGGGGGCTTTAATGCCGAAGGCAGGCTATCACACCATAGCTTGAGAATCACGGTTACTCTCATAATTAACTAAAAGAGACCCAAACATCACTAGTGCATATTCTCCAAGAAAACTCCTGGGCAAAGAGTCCATTTCTGAGGTTTGGGGGGCCACACCGCAGAAAGGAAAAGGATGACTATATGGGTCAGGGATAATTAGGTCTAAGTAGGAGAGAAGGCAACGTGTAACAAGCAGATTTTCTTCATTCACGTGAGAATCCTTACTGGCTTACTTCTGGAAGAAAATGATACCACTTGGAAGTAAATGAAACTGATTTCTAAAAAGGAACTAAAGGCTCTTCTAGGGAACAGGTAAGAAAAGGTAAAATATACTTAAATGGAGGGAAGAAAAGCAGGTATTTAACTATCAAGTTATCAAAGGAACAATGTTACACATTTGAGATACAGAAATATTTGTATGGTCTGTGTTTTGGGGGTGGAAAAAAATCTCTTAAATGGGGGGAAGAAGGGTGAAATTCACTTTCCTCAGTGTATTATGCAATTTTTAAAAAACTACTTCAAGCTATTAAGCCTTTTGAAAGACTGTTTTAGTGTCATGTGAAAAAGACTGAAGTATGAACCCTGGGAAAGAGAAGCATAATCTAAAACACTGAATTGGTAGGTGCTGGAAGAAGAGCTATGCCTAGCTTTTTAGAAACTGTTAAAAGTTATTAACCAGCAGGGCAGCCATTTACTCCCTAGTAGCCCACATCGTTAGCTCCAGATTTGCAAACTAATAAGCTTGTAAATGACTCAAGTAATTATGCACTGCCCCCAACATGTCAACATGAGTATCAAGAAAACCTGAAGCAGGCTGGGGCATAGCTCAGTGGTTAAAACACTTGCGTAGCAGGTCCAAGGCCCTGGATTTGATTTCCTAGCACCATATAAAAACTAGCTGGGCACGGTGGCACATGCCTGTAATCCCAGCATTTGGGAGGCTGAGGCAGGAGAATTGCCAGGAGCTGGAGAACAGCTTGCATTACGTAGTGAACTTTGGAACAGCCTGGACTACAAAATAAGACCCAGTCTCCCCCCCACCAAAAAAAGGTAAAATATTGGAATTTGAATCTAAAACTCACTTTTTTTTTTTTTAAAGGGCAGGCAAAGAGTGATCCAAAGGGCATTGCTCAGGAAGTTTCCTGGCTCATACAGCTGCAATTTTATAATCCCTCAAAGACAACACTCACCCACTCCCCCATTAACAGTTTAGTTTAGATTTCCTTCAAAATACATACTAATTATTATAGCTCTTTATAAGATAAAACAGTTATTGTTTAAAATTCTTGTTTTACATATAGCACACAGGCAAATATCTACAAACTCTTAAAAGACTCAAAACAGAAAAATACACACATAAAAAGAGCCTACTAGAAACAAAAGGTATTTAGTTATTGGCAAACTGACAAATGAAAAGAAGTAAACTAAGACCAACACAGCTACATAGTTCTGAATGGTGCCTTACCCAGGTGCCTCGCCACTTCCAGTCACCAACTCTGTGCTAAACTACCAAAACAGGGCGAGGACTGACAGAAAAATACTCTTATTATGAAAGATTCAAGGAAGATACTCAATAACTCGGTCATATTCCTTTTACACAGGCAGAGAGGGGTGGTAGGAGAAGCCGGCAATGCTGGATCGATCCTGCTGGCCTGAACCTCCATGTAACTAAGGACACTCTAGAATCACCTTTCCTTAACACTCACGGCAGATTTCTTTCTAAATTTTACTGTAAAATGATAGAGGTCAAACAATTCCTTTACTTAGTCCCTAGTTTATAAACATGTTTACAATGGACATTATTTAAAACTTTCTTTGTAGTCTAAGATTCCTGCCTTTAATTGTTCATCTCTGTTCAAAATTCTAATCCATTCTACCATCAGTTCATACATGTAGAAGAATAATAACATAAAATAATAAATAGAAAAGCAAAATATTTTTTAAAGAAGAAAAGGTTACTAAAGTTTATTAAGCAATAACTCATAACAGGCACTTTGCTAATTTTTACTTTTGCTACTGCTATGTTCATTTTACATATGAAGAGAGTGAAAACAAAGGAAAGTGAAGCTTAGCAAAGAATTAGTCTAAGATTTCAGAGCGCATAATGAGATGGAGAAGGGTTTTAGCTCAGCAGTTAGTTCAGAGAACCCACTCACCTACAATATACATTCTTTTGAACTAATTTCTCCCTCTCTCTTCAAAAAGTAGAAACTGGCTCTTTTTTCCTCTCTCCTTTTATGAAAAACAGCATTCATCAAAGACTTTCATAATGTCAATATGATTCAGAGATAATCCATCTAAAACTTGTTTTTAAGAACTTCAGAAATGTTCTCATATGAGTAACTGACACATTTAAATATTCTTAGTTATTATTCAAAAATTTCTCAAATGATCTCTCTTGACTGAGCTTTTACTCTGATTTATCATTTTTAATGTCCTGTACTAGCAATGACTTTTCTGAAAACCGCTGTGAATAGGAAAATAATCCTCAAGCTGCCCACAGCTGAAATGAATGACCCTTCTCTTATCACAGCAGCCTGTAAGAAAGGACGGAGGTGTAAAGAAAGCTGGTACTATGATATCTGAGTATTGTTTCTAGTTTTTTTGATGACTACATACAACAAGGATCATATAAGAGATTGGTAACTTAATATAAAAATTACACCTCTTTCCTAAACTATTTGAAAATATCTTCAGGGAAAATTGTTAACAATTCAAAAACAAACTAAACAGAGTATCATCTTCAAATCACTATGCCCTTCTAAAGAAAACTATTTAGATGTATGTGGAAAATTTAATGCAACAAATTAAAGTAACTTATTTGACAGATGTCAAGCATAATAAGCCCAAAGAAATAATTGAGAAAAGTAATGCAAGCAATCATTTCATATGATTATAATACAGACCAAATTAGATCAAGATCATAATTAAGACAAAAATCACGTACTTATTCAACATCAAAGGAAATAAAGACAGGAAGCACGAAGAGAAAAGAAAAATATTATTCATTATGTAAATAAAACTTTAAATATAGAGCCAGCTCAAAAAGTAAACAATTGAGCCGTAACTCTACTTTGAAAAAAATATATAATACACACATGTAATTAGGGGAAATTATATATTTTCATACATACTGAAAAAATGAGAAAATTATAACTATAAATCTAAACTATGCACAAAATAGTGGCAAGTCTAATGGATAGGCTAAAATTAAAATTCTACAATGAAACTTAAAAGAAATCACATAATTTGTAAAATTCCTGGATGAACCTGTTTTTGAAAAATAGACTCTAATTACTGAAATGTAGACAATGAAGAATGAAGATAAGTAATTCAAAAATAAGATAAGCATAACCAAAAGACTAGAAGAAAGCATACATTTATAACACCAAGTTTAAAAAGCAGGAGCATTAGTTGTAGAATGTTAATCTTTAAAACCTTGATATTCAACACTTGTTTCAGTTTTTCTTTCAGTAGTTCAAGTAAATTAACTACACTTGTCCCTATTCTCTATAATGGTGGGTTGTTATCTAGGTCAAATCTCCCATTAAAAACACATAGAAAAGCTTAATAATATCTTAAAGTATCAAAAAAGGTCACAGATAATGAAGAATTACAAGGCCCAAATAGAGGGGAAATAAGGATCCTAGCTTATAGGCCATTCTAGGAAAAATGAAACCCTTTGTTAAAACAACCTCCCATGGCAAGGGAGACAGAAATCAAAGACCAAAGTCTACACATGGTAGAAAATTTAACAGAAATTCCTTATAAAAAAAAATTAAAAACCCAAAGGACTGTAGGTAGCTTCAAGGTGATTAGAAACACAACTTGGAAACCCCTGATAAAGTGTAACTAGGGTGACTATGAGTCCTATTTTGCTGGAAATAGTCTAATTATACCCAAGAATCCTGGCATACTAGAAAGGAAAATGTTCCTTTTTTACTTTGAGGAATGTGTCAACTTGGATGGTAAGTTACACAGTCATCCTAATGGTCATCTTTTTTCAATCTTCTGGACTCTCATGTCAGTGAATTCTCCAGCACAGAGAGTAGCAAACAAGCCTGTCATACACGGTTTCTGAAGGTGGCTGCCAACAACTCCTGCCATTCTTAGATATGTACACAAGTAAGCGTATACACAAACAAGTGATTTTACTTCCTTCTTTTGAATTGGGACTGAACCTGTGACTTGACGTGATCAACTGACTGCAGCTGAAGTGACTTTGAGAGACCTCAGAGGTCACCCAGAGAACAAGGTACCCCAAACCCACTGCAGCAGCCTCAGATGGCCAGTGAGGCACCCCTGGACCCTGCACTGTCACCAACCTCCCAGCTAAATACGCATAACTCAAGCTGACATGTGTGTAACAGAAGGAGCCATATCTCACCTAGTCAACCCACAGAATTCATGGAAATACTATATCATTAGTGTTTTAAGCTCTAATTTGGGGGTGATTTGTTACATAATCAATTACTGTAACAGTGGATCGCAACTGGTAGTGGTTAATAAGTGCCTGGTAGAAGCAAGAACAAGTCCTCAGAGAGACAAAAGACCTTTCACTGATAAAGTTAGATGTTATTCTTAGAAAACATTTCACAAATATAATATCTAATACATAGCCATAAAACTAAATTCACTGACTAAATTTGAGTAAAAGTTCCAACAATACTGAGACCTTAAATTGTGTCAGGGGTTGCATGTGGTGGCACAAACATACCTATAATCCTAGCATTCTGGGAGGCTGAGGCAGGAAGTTCACAAATTTCAGTCCAGTCTGGGCAATTCAGTGACTTAGTAAAATCCTGTCTCAAAATCAAAAAATCAGAAAAGCGCTGTAGCTGTAGCTAAGTGCCAAGACTATGGTTCAATCCCAGTACCGTTAAGAAAGAAAAAAATAACAGTGTTAGAGATTGGAATTCTCAGATACAAACTACAAAATGACTGAACTATGATTAAAATAATAATCACAGACAGACATAAAAATACTTGCTTGCAGTAAAAACTGTCACAGATTTAAAAAAATAACCAATCAGAACATCTATAAAAAAACAGGTACCATTTAAACCTTACTTATGGAATTTAACAACAGACTAGATGGATTCGGTGAAGAAACAATCAGTTGGGATGTAAGAAAAATAAAGAAATCAGAACAGCGATACAGAAACAGTGCTACAGTTGAACAGACGTTCAAATGTAGTTTAGTCAGAATTTAAGGAGGGGAGTAACAGTATAGCGTACAGGCAACATTTGAAGGGATGGCGTCTAAAAATTTTCTACAATTAACAAAGATAGCAATAAATGCACAATCTGCGTGAAGCCTAGGCAACCCAGGCACTGATTGTCTTAGTTAACTCATTCTTCACTGTGACTCAATACCGGACACCCACAACTTAGGGAGGAAAGATTTATTGTAACTTACAGTTTCAGAAGGTCTCAGTCCATTCACAAGCGGGTGGCAAGAAAATGGTGGGAGTACATGGCAGGGCAGGAGCAGGGGTAGGGCCAGACCTGGAGCTCTAGTGGCAGAGATCCTCACAACACGGTTGGACAGAGAGACAGGGAGGAAAGGCGGAATCAGCACAAGCCCCTCCAGGTAAAGCCCCAAGCACCCACCAACTTCTAGCCAAGCCCACCTCCCAGCCATACACATACCCATAGGAACATGAGAATGTTGGGATACACTCCAGATCCAAGCCACCACACTGATAAACACATTAAAATATTGAAACAAGATAAACCTGAAGATACTCTCCAAGTCAATCAAAAGCTAACTGTAAAGGGGCTGAGATTTTACACTACTTAGAGGTTAATGAGTTAGCCTGCCAGAGAGGCATGAATGCTGGCAGAAGACACTGACTCCTGGTTCAGATAAAAAAGATTTTCTCATTCCTGGCAAGGCAAGTGGAGCGAGCAAGCTTGCCTCTGTTCCTCTCGCCCCTCTTGTGCCTCCATGGGAGTGATGCAGAACCACCCAGGCAGATGCCATGAGCACAGGGGATAACATTAGCCTGAGGAATGCCACGTGTAGGACACTGCAAATCCTATGTGGCTGCCACCAGCAAACCTACCCCCCTTTGCTCTATTATCCAAAGCCCTTCAGTAGACAACCATTCTCAAAGACACTCTAGTATAAGAACTGTTGGGAGATGTACAAAAATGCCATAGAAACTTGTTCCCAACACTCCATAATAAAAATGAGTGCACAAAGTCCATGCTCGGTAAGCCTAACCTGTAAACTCTGCTGAATATTTAAAGAAGAAATAAAGCTACATTATGCCTATCCTTCTAGATAACAGAAGAAGGGAGCATTTTCCCAATTTATTTTCGGAGGATGTGTATAACCTTGACCTCAAAACATGGATACCTCATCAACCACTGAAACAAGGAGTGAACCTCAAACAGACCTGTGCTTCACTAGACACTTTATTGGAAAAACAGCACGAACAACAGTGATAAAACATGTTCTTTAAAAAAAAAAAAACCACAAATATACCATATGGGGTGAGATTATATAGAGTGAATACTGCTGCCGAGTGCTACCTACCAGAAAGGCAAGGTAGCAGTCTTCAATAAGAAAAGTCATATATTGAGGAGCATTGGTAGCAATGTGTCACAAGCTTCAACTTGTTCAGTGTAGTCAGTTAGTTGTGAGCTACACCTGAAGCAAGGTATACTTTAAAGAGTGCTGTAAATCACTAACAATCCATTAACATTAAATTTTATTTAAAACTGTAAAAAGGTACTAAAGAAATTCATGAAATGCTAAATAAAATTAGTTTACAGTGATGCTGTAGTGACCCTGAAATGACTTACAAGTGGTTTCAGTAACTTTATAACAGTTGTGACTCAGCAGACAAGGATTAGGACAACCTCCCAGAGCAAAAACCCAGAACACTGAAGGAGTGAACAGAGAGATTCAAACAGGCAACGAACCATTAGGAAAACAGCTAAGAATCTGAACATCTTATATGGTTCCATCAAAGCATTTTAATAACAAGAAGGAAGATATGGACAGGAGGCAAATGAGTGAGAAATTTGTTCCATGCATTTGGACTGTCAAAAAAAAAAAAAAAAAAAAAAGCAAGAGCACTTGTTAATTTCCTTGGAGTTGCATGATTATGCTGCTTCAGATTTTCACTTTTTCAGAAATACTATGAGATCTGAAACTCACGTCTATGTTTATGATCCTGAGACCAAGGTTCAGCATTTTCAACAGAAATCAGTCAGTTCTTACATGAAAAAAGCACATCAGTCATAAAGGCAATGTTGACTCTGTCTTCTGAACTTGATGGAGTTGTGTAAACTGAGCCAGGGATGCTACAGTGAACTTTGAGTTGTAAGGGCTTACTAGTACATATAAAAAATGATGCCTGGGGGCATAGCTCAGAGGTCAAAGTGTTTGCCAGGTATGTGCAAGGCCCTGAGCTTGAATCTTCAACACCACATAAAAATTATGAGAGTGTGGTGGTGCATTCTGGTAATCTAAGCAAACAGAAGGCTGAGGCAGGAGGACTACCACGAGTTCTAGGTCATTCTGGGCTAGCTGGTGAATCCAGAAACAGCCTGGTTCAAAAAATGAAAACAGTTTCATCCTCATTCTGACAATATCTTATGCCACACCACTTCTAGTACAATAATTTCTGTCAAATAAAACCTTACAATGTCTCCTCATCAAACTTACTGGATCTGGCACCATGCAACTTCTGGCTCTCTCAAAGTCAAAATGACCATGAAATGATTAAGGCCACGGAGGCAGCCACAACAGCACAAACTGAAGACACTATTACCAAAGAGGACATCCAGAACTGCTTCAGAGAAGTAGCTAGAATAATGGGATAAGTGTGTTCGAAGCCAGGGAGAGCATCTTGGGAGGACAATGTGCCTTTTATTGCAACATATTTTTTATTTGTTTACAATGATACACACTCAACTGCTATGACAGTGGAACTGTGCATTATTTGAATAAAAGTAATGAGAAAAAGTACTGGAAAACAATTACTGAATGAAGCACTTGCCTGTTAGAATCAATAAAGCTAATAGTTGTCTTCTGAACAAGACCTGTCCAAAAGTATCAGAATCATTCCTTGCTCTTCAGAATAAGCAACAAAAAGATTATAAATGGACATAAAATATGTATAGCTGTGTGCCAACTTCAAAATGACACTCAGCCTTGTGTAAGAACATGGTAATCCAAAATAAGGATAAGAGCCTCTGAAATTACATAACTGCTTGACAAATCCTGGACATTAAATAGGTTGCTTTTCTCCTCCGCCTTTCTCTCTATAACCCTTTATTCTAGCAGCACTGGGGCCTTTGGGATGTCTCCCCGTCAGCCACTGCATTCTAGAGTTTGCTGCTGCTGTTGCTAATCCTCAACAGTTCCTACCTTTTTCATGAGCACCCAAAGTGCTTCACCTAAATAGGGGAAACATGAGATCCAGTCTTGTGTATGTACACAACTCTAATCCTGTGTCCCATCTCAGGGATGGTAAGCAATCTATAAATGAATACTAATGATCTCATTGTCAAATTAAATCTGTTTACCCCATCACGTTATTAACATTTCTCCCTAGAGGAAGCCGCCACAGGCTGGTTGCAAATGGCTGGAGCCTCAGGCAGCTGTGGATGGAGGAAAGCTCGCGTGGGCCCGGAACATCTGACGGAGCTGGGAGAGGATGGAGCTCCCCAACAACAGACAGGAGGCTGTGGGAGGGTCAGAAATCCTGAAGTCATATTGGAATAGGGGGAAAAATGCAGCCAACTCGGTGTGGTCGTGAGCTGCCGGCATCCATTGACTACAGACGAAGGAAAGTCCAGAGCCAGAACCTCAGCCTGAGAGACAGCTAGAGACAACGGAATCATGAGGAAACGGGCTAACCAATCTCCTACAAAAAAGACCTGACATCCAGAAGATGATACCAGGGATACTGAAATTGCAGAATCCAAAGATGAAAATGGCAAAATGATGGTAACTTCTGGGCCTAGAAATACATTGAGTTAAAGCAGGAATTAAAGCAGGAAATAAAACAGACAGTACAAGAGCTACACCAACACATACTTAAGCAAAAACTAAGCCTTGAAAAGCTAAGAGGAGACCATAGTAGAAATATACCAGAAGATAATGAAGGCAATACAAAAAAATTAGAGAAGAACACAACAGATATAGAAAAATGGAATGCAGATATTCAGGAAGTGAAAAACACACAGGAAATAATAAGCAACCACATTAAACATCTTCAGAATAGAATGTCAGACCTAGAAAATAAAGTGACTGAGCTGCGACATACAGGCCGTGAAGAACACAAAGTAAATAAAAAAGAAAGTGAATCATCGTAATGGCTGATAGAAGATTCAAGGAGAAACAACCTTAGAATTATGAGAGTCCAGGAGAAGACTGAGGACAAAACAAAAAGGCTTAAGGACATGTTTAATGAAATTATGGAAGAAAATTTCCCAAATCTAAGAAAAGAAATGAACATGGAATTATTGCAGGCATACAGAACACCAAACAACTTTGATCAGAGATCCTCATCACGATACATCATAATTAAAATACTAGAAACCCAACACAAAGAGAAAATACTAAAAGCGGTAAGAGCAAAACAGAAGGTGACCTACAAAGATAAGCCCATCAGGATAATGACAGACTGTTAAGACAACAGATTTTTCATACCTATTTCACTGCAAACAGCACTGCTTTCTCTCCTCTAATCTATACCTGTTTGCTGCTCACTCCACTGCCTGTTACCAATCTGACTATTGCCATGGCCTCTCCTATATCTGCTAACCACTTAATGTGACTGATGATGCTGTTGCTGCCTCCCTACTCTTTCATTACAACCTCCCATCAGTCCACTGGGCCAAACACTTCCTTTTCATGGCTGTCTTTTCTTCATTAGGACTCTTCCAATTCCTCCATAAGCTGTCATCCTAACCTCAACGTAGCTCTCAGATACCACCTCTGCCCCTTTTTCTACCACCACCCCCACAGCTTTCATGTAGGCAGATTCTCTATATTCTCCAGATTTCTGACATAACAACCTCACAGCCACAGAACCTTTCCACAAGAATGCAATTCTCTCAGAAAGACAGTTGCAAGGGAAAAATATTCCATTTACAGAGTACCTCATTAGCTAGAAAAAAATGTCATATCGTGGAAGCAATTTCATTTCAGGAACATAAAATTTGTGAAAAGTAATTCAAATAAATTACTTGCATCACTGCTTCAACTGATTTTCACTTTCGATAAATGCCTTAACATGCTTCTAAATAATGTCAGAAGAAAAACATTAAAAGATGTTAAATGAGAGAAAAAATTAATTGGAGCCTACATAATGGTAACCTTAACAGGTTATGTTTCTCAAAAAAACTAGTCTCCCATCTAATTTTTTAAAATGTTACATAAATAATTGTTGTAACCTTAAATCTCTAGTTTAACATGTTCTTAAGAAGCTTAATATTTTTAACATTGCAACATTTCTGAACAAAACTGGCTATATCCATGTAAAATTTATGCTTATAAATTGAAAAATAAAAAATGTACATTACAGATTAGTCTAAATTTAATACCAAACTCATAAACTAAAAAAATCAAAGTAGTTTGATATGTTTTTATCATGTTGTAGTGATTACATGGATATATATTCACTGTGAAAATGTGTCATAGCTATAAACTTATAATTCATGTACTTACTGTAAAGGTAGGTAATGTTTCCATAAAATTGTCATTTAAAAAGTAAAGCACAAGAAGAATACACACTTTTATAAAACTACTTGAGTAGACTTCTATGTTGCTTCAAAAAGTTGAATCACAGATATGAAATCATACATATTAGGAGTCTTCAAGGGCTACCGTAACAAATACTATAGACTGGGTGACTTAAACATCAGCAATTTATGTTCTCACAGCTCCAGAGGCTTAAAGTCTGAGATCAAAGGGCTGACAGGCTTTTAATCTGATGTCCCTCCCTCGGGCTTGCAGGTGATCACCCTCTTTCTGCCTCCACACATGCTCATCCCTCTGTACTGTGCTCTGGTCTCTCCTTGTTTGTATTTTCTCTTCATATAATAACACAATTAAAAACAGGTATGGTGGCACACGCCTATAATCCCAGCCCTTGAGAGTCTGAGGCAGGAAGATTGCCGAGTTTGAAGCCAGCCTGGGCTACATAGTGAGTTTAGGACCAGCCTGGGCTACAAAGCAAGACCCTGCCTCAAAAGAGAGAGACAGAGAGAGAGAGACAGAGAGAGAGAGAGAGAGAGAGACAGAGAGAGACAGAGAGAGACAGAGAGAGACAGAGAGAGAGAGAGAGAGAGAGAGAGAGAGAGAGAGAGAGAGAGAGGAGGAAGGAGAAGGAGGAAGGAAGGAAGAAAGAGAGGCACACACACGCAATTAAACTGAAATACAGTCTGCACTAATGGCCTCAGTTTAATTTAATCACATTCTTACAATTACATGCGGAGGTATGTGTGGTTAGGAGTCTGCTATGGTTTGGATCTTAACTGTCTTCCAGAAGCCTCAAGTATGTGAAACTGTATTCTGCTATCGTATGGATCTTAAGTGTCTTCCAGAAGCCTCAAGTATGTGAAATTGTATGCTGTTGAGGTTTGGGCCAGGAAATGAGGTGTGTGGGGGTAACTGGCAACTTGATGTTATTAAAGGAAGGAAGAAGAAGAAACACTGTTACAGCTTCTGCTTGAGTCTACAAACTTCACTTTGCTCTTACTTCACTTGGCTTCTGTCTGCAGTGGGGTGAGCAGGTCTCCAGCCTGTCTCTGCCATGTGCCTCCACCACTGCTGGCTGCCCTGGGAATGGACAGTTTGTGTGAGACCTTCTGAAACTGTGAGCAAAATAAATCTTTCCTCCCTTAAGTTGTAGATATCAGGCATTTTGTCACAGCAACGAATAAGTAACTAAGACAGACTCCAATATGAATATTGAAGGAACATGATTCAGCCCCTAATACATATGAACTCACAAATCATTAATGAGTTAAATATGTGAGTCTATTCTAGTTTTAGAAAAAGCATTCATGTTTTATGTGCTGTATCTCTAGGAATTGCACTGGAGTTTAAAAGATCTGAATGCATAGATGTTCAAAGAGAGAAGGCTGAGGATCAAATAATACGTGTTTTTACAAAACCAATAGCGTAAGTGGGCCTGAGTGGTTGGAAAAAGCTATTAAGTGCTATGGTAGCCATTAGTATACCACATCAAGTTCACTGTCTTTTAAAAAGGTATGTGTGTGGGTGGGTGTGCGTGTGTGCGTGTGCAGGTGGATGCGCACATGCATATACATACCTGCACATGTGCGCACACCATTGTCTATAAGGTCATCATGTTCACTTTTCTGAGCAATGGAGAGCAATGGAGAGTGGATTTCCTATTTCTGTTCAGTTTAGATTCCTCCAGAAGGCAACTCTGAGACAAAGTTTTAAAATTCACAACTGTCTCATAAAATCTGTGAATCTTTATCCATAATTGTTATTTTCAATAGTATATAAGTTTACAAAACATAATAATTATATTCAACATGGTGAACTGGTATAAAATCTTTAAAAACATGTATGCATGAAGTTAGGGATGGATAGGTAGGTAAAAGAATAAACCAAATCTGGCAAAATATTAATAATTAGTGAAAGTTAAAAAATAATCTGAGATAACTAAGTATGCCACTCTATTGCTTTAATGGTAGTATACTTAGGTGATACAGATTTAAGTTCATTTAATGTAGCAAATCGATATAGATTTAAGCTCACTTAATGTAACAATTCTCTTATTTGGTGTTGGATGTAAGTTTAGCCTAAGAAAACTGATGCAATGATAACCTGAATGTCTTTTGAATGTACAAAAATTTACTTTTCAGTACCCAGGTAAGGAATATGAAATTTAGCTTCTTTTTCTTTCTCATGTTTTCTAGCCTTACAAATTTCAGTTACAGTTCTTTTCTTATGTGAACTGGCTGATAAAGCCATGTTAAAGAATCTCAACAAAGATATAATAATATACAGGAAAAAAGAATTTTTAACATATCACCCCAATAAAGGGCCCTACTGGACCCAGAGATGAGGTATCAAGATATGGCCACTGAAGACCACTCTAGGAGTGAAAATCTAAGCTAGTAAGTGCTGATTCGAATGGTAACGTGGATCAGATGCAGCAGATTACGTAAGTTAAACATCGCATGGTTTTTCTGATTTGGGAAACCCAGAACACAGGCATTCTATAGAATTAAGTGGGTTTGATACTGGGAGTTAACAGGGGAATGAGTAGGGAATGAGAGGGCCAAAAATGGGGAGGGAAAGGGATCATAATATTGATGTGATATATACATGCACAAAATCCTCAAGTCCACTGTAAATATTATGTATTGCACATATATATATATATATTAATAAAAATGGTGGAGAAAAAACAAAACAGATTAAAAATCTCATTTAATGAAAATCACAACTCAAATTTACATAGATTTTTAAACCATAAAACTGAAGTAGAATCAGGGGTAATGAAATTGAAGTTTAGACATATTAACAATTTCACAGCAATGAAAATAAATGTGCCAATATTCTGTATAGAAATTAAAGATCAAGTCTTCTGAGGAAGAATATCCTAAATATCATCTAAGTTCATATTCAAAACACTGCCAGGTAAACCTGACAATATACATAAAGAAAAGGCTGTATTATGAAAATAAACAAGATACATGGGTAGCAAAGCACATAGAAATTGAACACTGCATGCTTTCCCACTACTGACCATCTGATATGTTACTACAAAACATGGGGGCTGAGCTTTCACATTTCTCTTTGATAAATACTTTCAATCAAAGTTATGCTAAAATTTCCAGGAAATTTAGATACTAAAGAAAAGAAGGAGGAAGGAAGGAAGGAAGAAAGAGGAAGGAGAAGAAGAAGGCGGTGGCAAATTGTCAAGATAGTGCCTATACCTAAAAACTTCTATTCAATCTACACACTGAACTTCCATAACTGCTAGAATTTGGAGGACAGTGCCTAAGCCATTTTCATATAACTGTGTTGGTTTTTTCTAGTTAAACTATAAAGATGTTGTTTTAGGCAACTGCACATACCAAGTACAGAATAAGAGTTACTTCTGAAAAGGGAGGAAAAATAGATTATCAACTGTATGTAAAACGTTTTAAAACCTTAAAACAACACGAAAAATGTCAAGATACATGAAATGGAGCAGCTGGGCACAGATTATACTTTTCTGAAAGACTGAACTAAAAATATGAAGTAAATCATAAATTTTAGTGAATTTACTTTGTGACTCCAAATACTATTCCTTACTATTACCCCACATCCCACTTTTCTCTTGAAACCCTCTGCACCCTGCACCCAGCCCAAGGCCTGCAGCATAAGCCCACATGGTACTCACCCATGCATACCTGAAGAATAAAACATCCCTTCTACTATCTTTTCAGCTTTGAATAAAGGAACATTTTCTATGATTAAGTTTAATTTTTCAGAGAGTAAACACAGCTCAGGCAGTGGGCCATAAAATCCAAACCAGAACCTCTGAAATCAGCCACAAACCTTGGTGTCTGTTTAGGAATCATACACAACACTAAAATCACACATTTTCATTTCAGCTTTTTCTTCCTTACACGTATAATCGGCATGACGTTACTCAAAGAAGTAAGCAAAAACCAGAGCTTCCTTTCCCCCGAGAGGCCTCAGCATGCACTGTACCAGGGAGAGTGACAAAGCCCATGGTGGTTGCTAAGGTGGTGGGACTGGGAGCCATAGCGATGTGCAGGGGGGACAGAAAATCTGGAGTCATCACAGAGCCTGGAAGTAGGCACTGAGCCAGAAAGCCTAGTAGTATTTCTGTTACCTACTTTTTATTATAAAGAGATTGTTTTAACAACATTCTTAAATATGGGGCTAGTCACATAAGCTCTTAGAACTCTATACTCTTACCTGAGTAACAGAGTGCCCAACGATGCTCTCTCATAAGGGTGACAGGAGAAATAAATATGCACTGTATGTGAGCGCAAATTGTAGAGCCATGCTCATATAGTAAGAAAATACTTCCAGGAAATTGTTTTAACTGTGGTTCAAATCTAGTTTAAAAGTATGTATTATATGCATAATTCCTATCTCAAACACAGCTCTAAACAATGCTGTCCCAAGAAGCACTGAAGGAGGGAGGAGGTGCCTCTGACTAATGCCACTTGCAGTCTCTGATCACTGAAGCATTCCTCAGAGTACAGAGGTCTATGGGTCCCTGGGGCTCTCAAGATGTGTTAGGCATCCACAAGGTCAAAACTATTTTCATTTAAAAATTTAATTGCCCTTTTTTTGTGCTGATATTTGCAGTAAGTGCACCAGAAATGGCATGTGGAACTGGTAGTATATGCACAAACCAAGGCAGTGGTAATCAACTGTACCAAAGTATTCTTCACCACCTCTCACACGCAGCTTTAAAAAGTCAGCTTCATTTCAGAACATCCTTAATGAGGAGTAAAAACCGACTACATTTCAGCCCTACAGTTTACCATTCTGGGACGCCATAGTACACATCCAGTGCTTCTGCAGGGTACCAAGAAAGCACCTGTGCACCGGAGCGGGAAGCTGTGCTAGCTACTTTCTACATGGAAGATCACTGTTAGTTTGAAAGAATAACTGACAAACAAACTATGGTGATACAGTCTCAGGTGCTAAAAGATAGTTTCCTAAAATGAAAGAAAAATGTTCATTCTTTCAAAGAAATATTTTGAACAGTTATTTGTTGCTATTAACAAAATTCAACCTGGGCTGGGAGCACAGCGCAGTGGTTACGGCACTGGCCTACCAAGCTCAAGGCTCTAGTTTGTATTCCCCAGTGTCATGTAAGCCAGGCGTGGAAGCACATGTCTGTAATCCCAGCACTCAGGAGCCTGAGGCAGGAGGACTGCCATGAGTTTGAGGCCAGCCTGGGCTACAGAGTTAGTTCAGGACCAGCTTGGACTATAGAGCAAGGCCTTGTCTCAAAAATAAATAAATAATAAATAAATACATAAATTCAACCTTTCAAGTAAAAAAGTTATGAGTCTGAAAGACTTCTACCCATCACCCGAAGTTATAGTTTTCATAATGGTTGAAGACTTTTCTGATTAAAATTAGTGATGCTGTTAATGTAGCTTTTGATATTTTATAATAAAATATGTCAACATTTGAAAAAACTGCAAAACTCTGAACTAAGTCTCTCCAGAAGAGGAATTCAACTTAGAAAGTCAACAAGGGTAAATCATTCAATTCAAATGCAAGATAGATCAGTGGATTTTAATGTAAGAGTTTTAAAAGTTCACTTGTGGGATTCAGATTCTGTACTGCAACTGAAATTTAAGAAACTACTATTTGCAGTTAATTAATCTTCTGCCTTCTAGCTATATATTTATAAAAAGTAGATTTTCTTCAGATATGTCAACCAAAACAATATTTCAGAAGATGGAATGCAGAAATGGAGCTGAAAATACAGATTATCTTTTAAGGTAGGTAATGGTCAGATAAGGAAAAATGCTGCTCTTTCCACTAATATATTTTGGAAAACAGGTCTATTTTCATTTTAAAAATCATAAATATTAATACATATAAAGAAGTCCTGAGGCCAAAAAAATTGAAAATAACATTAAAGTGATTCAAAATAATTTTAAGTATGACAGAGAAGGGCTAAATAAAATCTCAAGAGTTCTATTGCATGGCAATTAATAATACGCATCCAGTGATAATTTAAGAAACAATGTAATTCCTGTTTAAACCTCTGATATGAAGCAATTTAAGAAAAAAGCTGCTGTACTTTGAATGTAACAAACATAACAGAAAGCTTGATTCAAATATTTCCAATTATGTGCCCACTATGCAATTTCCAACAAATACACCAAATTAACATTCCCATTAGCACTCAAAAACTCAAGAAAAGAAATACTGCCTTTATTTCTGCTTCATTTATAATACTTGTAGGATATTATCATATAAGGCAGAGTATAAATTCTTCATTATCAGTTCAATTTTCAAATGACTGGTATTCAGCATCTTCAAAAATATTTTCATAGTTATACATTTTTCTTCAAAAGTAAACTAATATATTCTAAGATGTGTGCTGGTATTTTGAAATAAACAAGGAAGCCACTGCCAATTATCTCACTATTATTTTATCTGGGGAATATGTCTTATGATAATGTGAAGAGTGGCTAAACAAGTGTAACCACACACAATGTTAAATTAGTATGATTAGCAAAGAGAAAATTAAATAAAAACACCTATGTCAAAAGTGGAGAACAAAGGAATTTTCAGTTTCAAACCTCAAGAGTCTGAAGAAAAAGTCAAATTTCAGCCATCTCTGTGAGTCATTAACAAGCTATGTCATACAGGAACCATTCTAAAAATGGCACCCTTATAATTCTTAGGAGGAAATAAGTGACTTTGATCCATATACTCATGGTCAGTCCTATACAAGGCACAATGGAAATAAACATGAGACCTGTCTCCCCTCCACAAAGATTATAGGATGAAATGAGTAATACAAGCCCTCCTGCCCTATGAGGCTACCTGAGAAGGGAGTGAACAAGGCTCAATCAGTAAAGCCAAGACACTGTAACAGACAATTCCCTGGCAATGGAATCACAAAGGAAATAGCAGTCAGCTACACAGGATGCAACTGGAAGGGCCACTGATTCCAGCAGCTGGGACTAGAAGAAGGTGGAGATGATGGGCAGAGGTCTCACATGATCATTTTTCTAGAAATGTGTCTATGTGATTTCTACTACAGAAATGACCAAAAGAGATAACTAACTAAATACGAGAGTAAGAAGAGGCTAAAAATTATTATGTTAAGAAACTAGAAGATCATGCATCACAGACACAATGAAAATTATATGAAGAATAAGGAATTAAAAATGAGTTCATTTTTCTCTCTTCTGGATTTCAGATGAAAATAAATCCAAATGGACTGCCTATTAATTGAAGATTAGACCTCTGTCACTGCTACCAGTCTGGTCAAAGCTTTTATCAAATCTACTAGCCAAGGGTTTTTTTCTTTCTATTCAACCTATCCTCTGTCTCTTTTCCAGCAAGCAATCACATTGAGCCTTTAAAATGTAAATCAGAACACATCACTAGTCTCTTCTATTTTACCAAGACTAAACTGTCACATCTTTATAACGGCTTATCAATTCCTTAAAGACCCACTGTACCCAGTCCCCTCCTGTCTGGCCTTGGTGCAGACTACTCTCTCTCCTTGCTCATCCACTCGACCCCACTGACCTTGCTGCTCCCTGCCCACCAAAGGCAGCTGCCATTCCTGTTTGCTCTCTGCCTTGAACACTTTCAGCTACTAACTGAACAGAGCTACCTCCTTGCCTTCTTCAAAACTGTTCAAATCCTTGTTCTGAATGGTGCCCCACCTTGATCCCACTACTTACAAGAGTAAGCCCCACTCTCATCCTACTGGTCCACTTGCCCCTTTACTCCCAGTGAACTTTCTGCCTTCTGAAATGTGATATAATTTACTTCTGTTTATTCATTGTTGCTGTCTTCTCTACTAATAAACACAAGTACCACATACACTTAGATTTTGTTCACTGAAGTATCCCAAGCCTAAAAATAAGCAATTAATGAGTTGCTATACAGGGATCAAAGACAATGAAAACAAAATCAAAAGTCAGTTATTCTGTCCACTTTTTCCAACATACGATACCCGTTAATGTTCTCACCATCCATTAGATGCTTATGCCAAGAGTCAAAAACCACTCTTCTCACTCTGCCAAATCCCCTAGCCACTTCATCATCCAAAGTTTCCAAAATTACCTGTTCTTTCTACAGCATGATACTTCTTTCTACTTCCATTGTACCAGTTCAAATTTCCTTCATCTCTAGACTTTACATTTAAAGTCTACAACTGAGATATTTTTATTGAGCTAATGAAGAATATTTAATTTGTTTTAGATAGGAATGACAGCATATGACAGATAAAAGGCAAATGGAAGAACAATGCATGGTTCTGTAGAAAAAAATTTTACCTCTGCTTCATTTCTTCCTATGCATGCACTTAATCACATATTTCAAGGTCAAGCCCACATATGTCCATTTTTGAAGCCAGGTCCTCCAAGCAAAATACAAACTTTTTCTTTTCCTTTTGGTACATAACTGCATTTGAGCATTACTGTATTAATTACTTTTTCCCATATTAGTGTCCTCACTGGATAGATTCTAATCCCACTATAGCACAGAGGCCAAGATCAAAACATATGTAGAACAGATTAATAAACACTTTTATTAAGAATAGGCAGCTATAAAGAAGGAAACTGAAGAATGAATATAGGGATAGAAAGACAGAAAAAAATGAAACTGTAACTGTGTATTTCAATAACAAAAAAGAATACATAAAAATACTAACCTGTATCTACAATGTGGGGAGGGGGAATAAACAGAGCCGTATTTTCCCTGATAGGATTATTCAAGTAGAATCAAATTCTAATGCTATGCAGATGGTTTTAATTAAAGGGAAAATATTATAAAATATATCACTAGTCCTCTTCAATTTCATCCTTTAAAAGACATGCAAATATGCAGAATTCAACCATTAGAAAAATCATCTTAGAGGTCTCTCAAAAAGCAGCAAAATTATATTGATGGAAGGAATAAAGTTACTAAGAACAAAACTCTAACGTCTACAACTGAGGTTAGTCTGCACTAACCAAGGTTTTAATTTTCCTTACAAATTTCTGCATTTTACAGGCCTATGCAGTATCAAAAAAACTAGAAAAAGTAATTGTTTATAATAAGCCGATACAACTCTATGCTTGAGGGAATATGTAAAACTATTCAAGATACTCCTACCTTATATTTCAACGTTAAAACAACACCTTACTCCCTGTACAGCTCATATGTCATACAAGAAATATGTAAACATTTAAGTATGTCATGGCCCTCACAGAGCTCTGTTGTTTTAATATCTATTATAGAAATAGCAAATACATAAGTTACATACGACTGTATGGAGAATTCTAGCACCTTTTTCTTGGTCATCCAGGCAACTGAAAAACAATGAATATAAAAAAAACCCTAGCCAAAGCAACCTTGTATAAGAAGCCTAAAGGAGGACATATTATAATACCAGACATCAACCTACATTATAAAGCAATAGTTTTAAAAACAATGTGGTACTGGCACAAAGACAGACAGACAAGTGGAACAGAACTGAGGATGCAGAGACAAACTCAAATACCCTCAACTACCTAATCTTCAATAAATGAGCCAAAACATACACTGGAAAAAGGATAGCCTCTTCAACAAACGGTGCTGAGAAAACTGGACATCCACACGCAGAAGAATGAATCTACACACACACCTGTCATCATGCACCAAAATCAAATCAAAGTGGATCAAAGACCTAGATATTAAAACTGAAACACTGAACCTTCTAGAAGACAAATTAGGCAAATATCAAAGACATAGGTGTAGGCAAAAACTTTTTTTAATAAGACACCAAAAGCAAAAGAAATTGCCCTCACTGTTAACAAATGGGATTATGTCAAATTAAAAAGTTTCTGCACAGCAGAAGAAATTATCAACAGTGTAAAAAGAGAACCAACAGACAGGGAAAAAATACTCAGCACCAATACCTCAGATAGGAAGCTCATAACCAGAATATACAGGGAACTGAAGAAAAGTAAGCCCTTCAAAATCAAAGACCCAATTGAAAAATGGGCAAAAGAAATGAATAGGCAATTCACAGATGAAGAAGTCCAAATGGCCAATAAATAAATGAAAAGTGAAAAGCTGTTCAACATCCTTAGCTATAAGAGAAATACAAATGAAAGCATCACTAAGATACCATCTAACTGCAGAGAGATTGGCGTATATAAATCAAGACACAAACAGCAATCGGTACTGGCGAGGCTGTGGGGAAAAAGGAACCATCCTACACTGCTGATGGGAATATAAACTAGTACAACTATGGAAAGCAGTATGGAAGACTCTCAAAAGACTGGAAATAAATATCCCCTTCGATCCAGTGATATCTCTCCTGGAAATACTCCTAAGAGATAAAAACAACACAGAACAGAAATATATGTATACCCACGTTCATAGCAGCACAACTAACAATAGTCAAAATGTGGAAGACACCAAAGTACCCTCAGCAGACCAATGGATACATAAATTGTCGCATTTATACACAATGGAATACTACTCATCTATAAAGACAGGTTGGAGGCTTTAGTCAAATGGAGGCAACTTGAGACCATCATGCTTAGTAAGGGGAGTCCAAAGCAGAAAGTGAAATATTGAATGGTTTCTTTGTGATGAGAAACCCAGATCTCAATTATTTCATGAAACCTAATGTGGGAAATAATGGAAATTTGGGGGTTGGAGAGGGGAAGAGTCTAAAGGAAAGAGGGGAAGGATCTGTAACTTTGCCATGATATGTTAAGTGCACAAAATGCTCAAGATCAACGTGAACTTTAAATTTTGCTCTTTTACATCTCAATAAAATGGGGAAAAAATCCTCACTCAATGAACTTGAATAAATGATATACATCTAGATTTTTTAAAGAATGAATGTGCATGCCTTAAAAAACTTGAAAGTGTGTAAAAATAAGAGGGAATAATAATAGTAATAACTAATATTTACTATGTACCAAATACTGACCATTGTTCTAAGTATTGTAAACATATTCATGTTTAATATAAATGTAAATAATTACTATCCTTATTTCACAGATGAGAAAATTAGACAGAATTTTTGTTTTTGAAATAGTGCCTCACTAAACTGCTGAGGCTGGCTTCAAACTTTTATTTCTCCTGCCTCAACTCCCAAGCAGCTGAGATTGTAGGAGTTTACCACTGCGCTCAGCTATCAATGAAGAAATCAAAGCATAGAAAGGTACAAAATGAGTCAATGAACAATGACATGAAAAAGAATTAATGAGGTTAAGAAGCAAAAAATTCCATCTACAAAGTTTCTGTTCTGAAAAAAAAATTCAGTTCTACAAAGCAAGAACATATTGTCCAATCTCCAGAACAAGGATGACAATTTTGATCCTTTTTCATACTCTGGCAAGATAATCTTTATAAAATCATCCTCACTGAGGAGTACTCTGTAACCAGAAACAGGAACACAAAATGTTCACAAAGAAGACACTCAAGGATTGCAAATATGAAAACTGAAGATTAATCTTGAAGACAACACATTAGCTTTCCAAATCTAATACAAATGCCAACCTATAAAACCTATACTTAAATCTACCTAAACTATGCCTTGAACAATGTCACATACAATAAAGTTGTTGCAAGTTGAATTTCCTTCAGTATAAAATGCATGCATTGAAGATACCATTACTTTAATATTTTCCATCCTCCTATGACACAAGTTATTATAGCAAAAGATAATGCAGTAACACCATCTCTTTACCTTAGAACACATCATTTTGTTGGATTCCACATCAAGAATGAAAAAGAGGTCTATTTTTTTAGATCAGTTTATGCAGTATTGGTAATCCAAGATAAATGCAAAATTTTGTCTGAGGATATTCCTTTTTTAAGACAATGATGTTCTTAACATATTGTAATTTCTACCAACTTTCATTAAAATGCTTGAGACGCAACAAAATCATAAATTTTTACACAGATGATAACTTTTGAATTAGATATGAGAAAGGTAGTTCCATTAAACTGAAGTGCGGTGCTGCTCTAATAATAATGTTCTAAGTTCAGTGAAGAATAAAACCAAAAAACAATGAAAATAAATTTCATGCTGAACACACATGGAGAAAATTTCCCTCTATTTAACTCACAAACTGGACCAAAGCTCCCAATTCATCAAAGTGTTAGACAATCTCACTGCTGTTAGGTATGGTAGTACAAACCTGTTATCCTAACGACTACATGGAAGGCTGCAGCAGGAGGATAACAAGTTCAAGGCCAGCACTGGGCAAATTGGCAGGACCCCGTCTCAAGTTTTTAAAAAGGGCCAGGGGTTGGAGCTCAATGGTAGATTACCCCTTGCCACCACCCACAATTTAGAAGCTATACACAGAACTTCTTGGAAGCTATTACCAATTAGAAGTTAATCTGAGGACACTTAGAGGATACTGGGATTGACCTCAGCAACTGCTGAGTTGCACTTTCATTTACTTTTTAAATTTCCAGACAAGGTCTTTTTTAGTGACCTAAGCTAGTCTAAAACTTGTGCTTCTCTTGCCTTAGCCTCCCAAGTAGCTGGGATTATACGTATTCAACGATATGCCTCACTAGCTACAATAAAAAGGCCTTCTCCGTATACAAGGCAAACAAGCACAAAAATTCAGACTAAAAATCCCAAATATTAAGCAGCATTTTAAAGCGTAATTTATACTTCTGAATATCAATTTAACAAAACAAGCAAGTATGACCTTATCTTGGCAAATTTTATAATGTTTTTCCTTCAACATCTCAGAAGGCAGCCTGATGCTCCACATTCTTCCATCTGCTTGTTCTATATGTTCATACTCCAAATGGAAATCAAACTCAAGTAATGGCCAAAAATTCATTAATCACAAGAAAATATAGAACAGTGAAGTAAAATGATGAGAAATAGAGATGATACATGAAACAGGCTTGATAATGACCTTAAAATAGCAAGCACGAGGGCATGTTGAGAGTATGAACCTACACAACATGTACAAGAACCTATTAAATAATTCCACTCTCACTTACCAGATGAGCTCTCAGTAAATACTGTTAAGGTCTGTCCTCCAACACTTTGCAAGACAAATGGATGTTCTCTAGGAGCACTGACGGAGGCTGGCTTCCCGCCAATATCATGAATATTTGCAAGATCCTCATTCAAAGTAAATGACACCTAACAGACACATTAACCAGAGCTTATTAAAATATAAATTTGTATTCACAGTAGCTATACAGAAATTTGACTATAAGTCAAACCTTTTTCAAAAATACAAACCTTTTTCTAGTCCTTTCATTAAACATTTTTAAACTTCATAATAAAATTCTTAATCATAAAAGTATCTATTTATATATGTCAGAATGAAGGGTTTCTTTTGCCAGTACAAGAAAAGCCATTTTCTATTGTCTGTGGATGAAGAACTCTTTAAAACAGAAATGAAATTAGTTTTTCTGAAGCTCACATTCCAAGGACAACAGATAATGTCTTATATCTTTGTATCCTTAAAACCTAGCAAAGTAGCTAGCCCAAAGAAGGAAAACAGTATTTGCTGAACAAGTGAATATTTTAAGAATATCAAGAAATCAACTGTACTTGAAAGGAGTAAAAAGCTAATATTTATTCGGAAAAGCTTAAATACTTTCATAAATGCAGAATAGATATTTTGTTCCTAATGACTTCTGCATAAGTACATGGCCAGGTTTTTATTTTTGAATATTTTTAAAAATACAACTAAGTAAATACAAAAATACCTTAATAAGTAAGGTTTAGAGTCAAAAGACAGTAGATGTTCTTTAAAACTGACTTTTACTATATAACAAATATCCCCAAAGAAATATCAAATTTACATTAAAGATTTATAAGCATAAAATTACTGATCTCCCAACCACATAGAAAGATGCAATGTATATCTATTACTACTCTACTATGTGATAGGTTCTATATTTATAATAAACTACCCTCAATGGGTCAAAATTTAAAGCCATCAAAAAAATCCAAATTAAAACATGTCTCTGCCACAAGGAAGTAATGCTAAACTATTACTGAAATCATATTCAGTTCCATAGTATGAAAAGGGGGATATTCGGGTCAAAGAAAAAAACATTAATAATGAACAGCTAGAAAAAAAATCCATTCACACAAAGGGAGGCATTTATACTTTTATGTGTTCCTCCTGACCACCTGCCTTTCATTTGATGTAGTTTTCCAGAATGCAAACAACATCCTCTCCTTACTATTATTAATGGAAATTTAAAAATAATCTTACATTGTAAATAAAAATTCCACATAATCTTACCTCAGTCCTTCCTTGATTCCTAAAAGAGAGAAAAAGAAATATTTGAAATTATTTAATTTCATATTGCTTTCAAATATAAGCTGAGCTAAAATAATGCCTATTTATATTATACAAAATAGTACGTGCCTATGCTGGCTCCTCCAACTATTTGTAATCCTAAAAAAATAACCAGTCAAATTAATCTCATATGATAATTTTAGACATTATGACATTTATCATGTAACATGTCATTTGTCCTAATTATATTCTGACCACATAACAATTATAAGCATTTTTAGCCTTCAATATGATGTGGCTGCGTATTTCACACGAGTCAAACAATTCACTCTACCTAAAGAGGTTTTATCTAACAATATCTTGAAACCAAAAATTGTAAAATTTAACTTTTAAAAATTATAAGCCATTTTCTTCATCATAAAATAATATATGCCCAACATATAAATACTTTTAACACTTAGTCAAAAGAGAAGTTTTTACATAGCCTAATTTCACAGTTAACATTGACACAAGTACAATATTTCATATATATTTGAATTACGTGCTTTGTTTAAAATCATTTCTATAAAAACAATTAATGCATATCCTTTGTAAAGAGTTAACTTTTTTCAAAAACATGTATTTACCTACTACATGCAAAGTACTGAATGTAAAGGCCTTCCCCTAGCTAACAAAAGACACAAGTCTGCATGTTTACTGAAGACAGGCAGGAGAACACCTTTTCCTCCATTTTAAGACTTGTAAGAGGCAGCTCCGAGTTGAGCCCTGAAGGGTCCTAGGATTCCAACAGGCTGAGATGAGAAAATATAGAATTCAGAAGTGACTAGGTGACCAAAGCCATGGTAGGGTTTAATCTCAATGAGTGCTCTCATCTGGCTACAAAGGGCCAAATTAAGAAAGTGGGGCAGTAAGGTCAGTGGTAGAATATGCTTACCATGAGCAAGGCCTGGATTCAATTCACAGAGCACATGCGTGTGGGCGCACATATGTATGCACACACATAGACACATAAACAGTGAGAGATGAACTAAAAGGAAGACTTAGGCTAGACCATGGAAGATCTGAAATATCACAATACAAAATACGGTATGGACTTTAGGCAGTGGCAATCACAGATACTGTTTGACAAACAAATAACAAAGATACTCCAGCAAGCTTGGAAAATACATATAAAATAGTCTAAAGATGATAGAGATATGAAGGCCAGCTAGAAAGCTACTGTATCCCCATAATATCCAGCTTGGTTGTGGCCTGCTCAGTCACTCACCTACTCATATTGTCATTATGGGTCTACTATTCACAGCTTGGGGTAAGCATTTGCTGCATACTTGATACAATATAAAAGGAGGCTCCAGTCTAATGAAAAAAGGTCCAGGCCATGAGAAGCTATAAACAAGATCGTTTACATCTTGTCAAAACAATAAATCTTTCTAACAGAGGTCCACCATATTGCACTGGAAATGCAGATTAGAAAGAAAAAAAAATGGAGAATGAGGCCAATAATGTGGGAGCATTCAGGATAACCTAATAGCCCATGTGAACACCAAAAATGGGGACATACTGAGCACCTTCCTTCTGATACCAGAATGACGGCTGAGACCAGGAAGTATTTTTGGTGAGACAGAATAGTCTGGATTCTGGAGTCTGTTCATGAGAGGCTCTCTCTGCCTTTAATTGCGTATTAAAAAAATACAATGTAAATTTCCTCTTTGTTGGGAGAAGTATTCTAAAACAGAGGTGAAAACATTTCAAGATTTCACATGAAAATTCAAATTTCCATTCTCTTGTGGCAACAACCCAACTCCAGTGCAGCTCAGCATGGTTTGAGGGAGGCACTTGATTCACTACAATTCCCTCTCTGTCACTCCTGAACTTAGCTTCTAGAGGCATTTAATTTAGTTGTCTTTAAGACAGATGCACGGGACTGGGAGCACAGCTCAGTGGTTAAAGCACTTTCCTAGCACACACAAGGCCCTGGGTTAGATTCCCCAGCACCACATAAGCTGAGCACAGTAGCATGTGCCTGTAATCCTAAAATTTGGGAGAATGAGGCAGGAGGACTGCCTAAGTGTGAGGCCAGCCTGGGCTACATAATGAGTTCAATAGCAGCCTGAACGACAGAGTAAGACCCTGTCTCTAAATAAATAAATAAAACACATGTACATACATACATAAAAAATAGAAAATCACCCAGGTGCAATTAGAGATTACATACAGCAGGGGAGGATAACTTCATTTTGATAGAACTTTAGTTGGAAAGATAAGAGACTGATAACCTGTGGATGAATTAATTTAATCCTAGAAGACTTAAAAAAATTTTTAAAATATGAGATTATTCCGCTCCCTTCATGTGTGAATTTATGAAGTACAAGACATTCTATTATTCTACATAACAACTACAGTATACCCTAAGTAAGCATGATACTCTCCGGTCAAAATGACAAACATCAACTACTATACAAACACAGTAGTATCTTCGAAAATTACTGAGGTGCACACGTGCCCCTACTTCACCAGGTTTCCCACAGTGCTGCATTTGCTTCTTCACTGTTCAGGAATCCACTCTTTGACACCTCACAGACACTTATTTTACATGTTACTCTCACTGCTCTTGTTTTTAAAAAATTTTTTACTAATCATGTGCCTTTCCTTTTTCTTACACTTCTTGAACCTGACACCAATTGGCCATGTGTTTTACTATCACTGACAGTCAATAAAGCACTATGTTTTCCCAGTTAAAAAAGCCAGCCAAGAAAGTCTTGGTCATAAAGTCTTCAACTATGCTGTTCTGTACTTCCATCTCCACTTCATGAACAATTCTGTGCAAAAACCATCAAGTGACACCAAGGTCGGTAGCTATCTGCAGAGTGGGCTGGGAGGAGAGTCACAGTTGACATGGAATGTAGAGGACATTCCTGGGGCTCAGAGAAGAGCTCTGGGTGAGGTGTCAAAGCCCAGCACGGGAGGAGGTCCACACAGGATCTGAAGCAGGCTGCTGGGCGCCAGCAAGGTAAGCAGGCATCCAGATGGGATAAACGGAACGGAAAAATTGACTGAGGAGTATATCTGGCAGGGGTGTCAGCAGTGGGAGCCTGGCGGGGGGCCACCACCCAAGAGTGGAAAAGGTGGGCATTCACACATGGGCTGCTGTGGGGTGGGGAGTGACTGAGTGGGTAAGAACACAGGTATCAACTAATCATATATTGAGGACAAGTGGGATCAGGCATTCCATTTTCAGAAAAAAAGAACTGGAACGTTTTGATGGCGTTAGATAGGAACTAGATCATGGCTTGACTTCACAATTTAAAAAATACAAAAATACACAGATGCAAAGGGGTGGGGGTGTGAGAGTGTGGCTGTGTGTGTGGGTGCGCGTACATGTACATGTACTTCCCAACTCTGCTCCCTAAGAAAACCTAGAAGTAGAATAAGCATTTGTGGTATCTGCATTTCAAGCCTCTAAATATCATTTTCCTCTAAAATGAACCAAGGCTTCGTAAACAAATGGCTAAGCCAAGCAGAGCTCGGGCAGAAATGCAAAGAAGTCTGAAACACCTATGTTCCAAGTAAGAAATGGTGGTAGGCATGACATGCCTATAATCCTGGCACTGAGGAGGCTGAGGCAGGACGATAGCCATAAAATTTGAGGCCAGCATTGGTTTCCTATTGAGTTTAATCAAGTCCAGCCTGAACTACGCAGCGAGATTTCACCTCAAAAAAAAAGAAGTGCTCAAAGAATGATGACAGCATGTGAGAAGGTCCCAAGGCTACACTGTAGAACTTAACATGGGGCTAGAGATGTGGGTCAGTGATAGTTATTTCCCTAGCACATGCAAGGCTTTGAGTTCAACCCCCAATACCACAATAAACAGACAGCTAAAACGGCAAACTTAGTGTGTGTGTGTGTGTGTGTGTGTGTGTGTGTGTGTGTGTGTGTACGTTTAACTACAACTAGAAATAAAAATGGGACATAGGAACCAGCCAGAAGAATCTCTCATGACAAAATCTGAACAATTCGAATATCAGAATAAATGATATGGCAACAAACTGCAATCCACAGAATAAAATCAAAATCCACCTAAACCATATTCAAATAAATAATTTAAGAATTCGATGAAAAATGGAATAATAATGCAAGATCACCCTGCCAGGCCCAATTCAGCCTGTAATTCTGGCATTCGTGGTGGCTGAGGCAGGAGGATCAAAAGCTCCAGCCCACTCTGAGCAACTTAGCAAAATCTGTCTCAAATAAATAATAAAAAAGGAGTGGAGATGTATCTCAGAGCAAAGGCCTTATATTTAATTCCCAGTACCATATAAACAAACAAACCAAAATATATGTAATTATCATAAAAGTGATGAAAAACAAATTTATAGTGACAAAGCTTATATGTCAAGTGTGGTCAAAGTTACCAGCACCAGTAACAGGACAAAATGAAAGCACAAAAACCTTACTAAAATATAAGAGAAGCTAGTTTCATCTTTGTTTTATCCCTACCAAGGACACATAATTGAAATCTAATCATGAAGCGACATCAGACAAACTCAAATTTTGTAAAAGAATTGCCTTGTAAATGTCAACAGTATTGACATTTCTATATCATAAAAGTCAAGGAAAGACTTCAAAATGCTCTAGATTGCAGAGAGGAAAAAGAAAGACATGACAACAAAATGAAATCTACAATTTTAGATTGGATACATTAGTCACAAAGCAATATTAAGAGAACTGGTAAAACTTGAGTATTTCTATTTTTTATGTTATTCACTGATTTGGAGAAGTATATTGTGATTACAAAGGAGAATGTTTGTGAAAAATCAGAGTATGGGGCTGGAGGAATAACTCAGCAATTAAAGGCTTGTCTAGCAACCTCGAGGCCTTGAGTTCAATTCCCTGGCACCACATATACTAGGTGTGTAATCTCAGCACTCGGGAGGCTGGCCAACCCGGGCTCCATAGTGAGCTCAGGACCAGCCTGCATGAAGGGCATGGCCTTGCCTCAGAAAAACAACAACAACAACAAAGAAAAATCATAGTTAAGAGTGTTTAAGGGCATAAAATCAGTAACTTAGTCTCAGATGGTTCAGGAAAAACATTCTTTATGCTATTCTAACTTTTCTGAGCTTGAGATAATTTTTAAATGTGCTCAACTTATTTAAGTAATCCCTTACTAAAAAATCTGAGGATGTGACTAATTTTCTCTGTAACAAACAATACTGCCATTTACATGACTGCTTATCAGTCTCTGCAATGCTAATTTCTTATTTCCATGGGATAAAATCTTAGAAGGCAGTAAGACATAACTATTTTAAATTTCCTAGCCTTTTAATTAGCCCTGTCCCAATCTGCTGGACAAGTCTGTCTGTCTCTGTTAATGGCAGTACCAAGAACTGAGCATAATACTTGAGCTGTGAGCTGTCAGAGAAAATGGGATTATAACTCTGTGTTTCATTTTGAGAAGCAATATTGTGAGTATGTGCTTTGTATACATGATATGCATGCATACACTTATGTTGCCAGACTGCCTCTGAAAAAAGTTTGTGCCAATTTAAATACATACTAACGGTATAACATTGTTCTAATTATTTAAAATATTAAATCTCAATGAATCTTGATTTGCAGACGTTTTACTGGTGGGCCCCAAATGACCTGAATATTAAATATATTTAGAAGTAAGGCCAGAAATGAAGAGAACTCATTTTCGTGTAGGCTGCATGATTAGTAGCAACATACAACAAAAATCACTTTAAAAAACTGAAATATTTGGAAGTGATCAGGAAAGAAGACTGGCTTTAAAATTAAACGAGCTAAAGTGAAACTATAACCTAATTGAAATGTGGTACATATAAGGAGTCCGAAGGTCTAAAAATAATCCAAGGATAATGGCTTAGGAACATCACATAAACTGCTTTACACAAATAGCCAAATGTTACCAACTGTTAAAGTAAGCTGTTACTTTCATCTTTGTCAAAACTGGACTCCTTTCAGATGTTAAATCAGAACCAAATTTGAGAAGAGCTGCATTCTCAGCTTCGGGCTTCTTTCCTCGCTGTGTCTCCAGTCTTTGTATCACAGCCCTGCCTCCGCTGGAATGAAGTATTACCCCATCCCACCCTGCTGGACAAATCTGTGAATGGCAATACCAATAACTGGGCATAATACTTGAGCTGTGGGCTGTCAGGGAAAATGGGATTATAACTCTGTTTCATTTTGAGCAGCAATACTGTGTGTATGTGCTTTGTATACATGGTATGTATATATACACATACCACGGAGGTCTTCCTAGCTTCTGGCTGACGATGCCTCATGGGCTGCTGCTCAGCTTCAGGAGATCTCGTAGCGGGAATCCTAAACCTCATTAGGGCAGTGGGCTGCGGAGATCTATGGTATCAACACTTAATGAGTAAATGCTTTACATATATACACTGAAATCTGTATATTAATACTGTATCTCTTTTTAACAGATGGGGAAACAGAGAGACCATCTTGCCCAAGACCCAATGCGATCTAGTGACAAGATCAAAACTAAATCTTAGGCCTTACCCACGGATCCGACTCCTAACTAGTAGGCTACACTGCCTTTCTGAAACTTTGTTTTCATTCCCCCCCCCCCCCCCCAATACTTGACTCACAGAAACTCTAAGCTGGTCAATTTTCCTTTAAAGATCAATAACCAGCCATTGTGTGATAGCACATGCCTGTAATCCGAGTACACTGGGAGGCTGAGGCAGGGGAGTTATCACTTTCAGTCCAGCCTGGGCAACTGAATGACCTAGTGAAACCCTATCTCAAAATAAAAAATAAAAATAAAAAGGGTTAGGGATGTACTTCAGTGCTATGGGTTTCACCCCTAGTACCAAACAAAACAACAGTTGATTCAACACGTAGTTTTTAAAACATTTGAAGACAATTTACTTTATCTGCTCAGAATCTTCTTCTACTAGCTCTTGTACATTAAAATGTTCCACATGCCTCAGCACCCCTAGTCTCAGTCCACCTTGTTTATCCATCTCTCTCTCCAAGAGAAGCACCGGGAATCTAACATAATGTCTGCACTATGAGCTAACTGGCAAAGAGAAGAGTGGGACTGTCATCATCCCACTTCATTCTACACAATGAATATCTATAAGGCAGTCTTTCGCTTTCAGCAACGTAAGACTGATGATTCATAGTATGCTCTAAATCAGCCAAAATCCTGGTAACCCATTCACATGAACCATTAAGCCACCCCTCACCCATCCTACACTGGTGCAGTAATGAACGCAGTAATTCAACAAGCTTGATAAAAATTTGGGCATGTAAACAAGGCAACCTGGAGAAGAAAGCCAGAAGACCTACGAGGGGAAAAACCGTTTTCAAAGATTTCCACAGCAATCTTTGGCAATCTCTATAAATCTGTTCTCATCTTTAAAAGGGTCTGGATTTTCTACAAGACTGATTACATGTCATGTTAGGTGGCTAGATCTTTGGTCTACATACAAAATACCCACATATATAATAGATTCCAATCTGTCTCTCTTACTTTTCCTCTTCAACCACAAGATTTCTTTTTTCGTTTGGTAGAACTGGGGATTGGACCCAAGGGCACTCGACCACCGAGATACATCCCCTGCACCACTTATTTTGAGGCAAAGGCCCACTAAGTTGTCCCAGCTGCCCTCAAACTTGCAATCCTCCTGGTTTTAACTCTGGATTTACTGGGATTATAGGCATGCAACACCACATGACACACACAAGACTCTCTAAGAAATTCTGTTTTGTTTTTCCTTTAACTGTGAGTGACCAATGTGCTTTTAATATAGGATTTCAAGTCCCATCTACTGGGGATTTTATTTTCAAAAGAACTGAGAGATTAGAATGGGAAAAAAAAAAGAAATAGGGATAATGGCCATGCATCCTAGGGAAGAGGCAAAGGAAAAGGGAGCAGAATAAATCAAAGCTGAAGAGCTGAATATAAACAGTGAATCACAAAGAAAACAAAACCAGAGTTCTGAGCTGTGTTCTGAAGTTGAGGGGGCTGGATGTGATTAAGAAATCTCAGAGGCCATTGGACTACTCAGTCCTCCCTTACTGCCTACTCCCAACACAGAACTCAGAGGAATTTTGGCTCCCCTGCACACCTACACACTCATTCAAAGAAATCTCTCTTTAAAGGTGAGGGCTTTAAAGTAAAATCTCTCAACAACAGACAAATGCCTGAGACCCCAGAAACTAATGTCATGGGCCCTGAAATAGTGGAACTCATAGGAAAGGAAGTCAAAAAGCAAATTAACAAGTTGAACAGCCAGTTCAAACAATATGTTCTAAAAGAAAGGCAAGCAATGGTCAGTGGGCTGAAAGAGGAACTTACTAAGCAAATAGCGGTCCTAGTGGATTAAAAGATTACTGAGCATATAGAAGTCACAAATAAAAAGTTGGCTGAGGTTAATAAGGAAATGCAAGATATGAAGAAACACTTTGATAGAGAAGTGCAAATTTTGAAAAGAAATCTAGCTGAAATTCAGGATATAAAATATACATCTGAAAGCAGGAGAAGTTGACTCAGACATTGTGGGGACAAAATTTCAGACCCTGAAGACAAGGCTGAGGAAACAAATGCTGTAATAGGCATGATGCCACAACTAGAAATAAGCAAAGTAGCTGGATACAACAGCTGACGGATGATTCAAAGAAAACTAATATCAAAATTATAGGTGTGGGAGAAAGAGCAGAAGACAGTACCGAAGATATAACAAATTTATTCACTGAAATCATACAAGTAAATTTCTCAAATCTAAAAAAAGAAATTAATTTTTAGGTACAAGAAACTTATAGAATACCAAATAATATCAACCATTAATGACACTTGTTGTGACATATCATAATCAAAACCTCAGAAATACAACATAAAGAGGAAATGTTAAAAGCAGCAAGAGAAAAACAGACATTATTTTAGGAAGGCAAATCCATTCAAATCAGTCATTTGATTGATATTCCACTAAAACAGTACCAGCTTTCTCATAAAATCTGGTGAAACCTCCACCCATAACTATTATTTTCATTAGTACATTAGTTTGTAAAACATATAATATCCAACATAGAGAATGGGCATATACTCTTAATCTGTTAATCTGTGAAACTTTTTTGATATGTAAGACATGTACAGACATTTAGCTGGAGGAGGAGTGGCAGAAGGCAATGGTTTTGATTTGGGATATTTTTAGTTTTAAAAACAGAAAGAGTTGGTAAATAAGTGGTTCTTGGAGTCTTTTCCCTGAAGCTCTCCATAAGTGATAAACATAAAAGATCATATAGCCTTAGTCCATTGGCTAGAACTGAGTCAGCTATTAGTTCAGCCTGTGACTCTTAAATTTTACTTTTTAATCTCATGCTTTGTAACTAAATTTGTAATAATGATCTTACTTGTTTCTTCCTGGGTCCTCTCTGGGAAAGAACTCTTTTAAAAATTCTGAAACAACTAAGTATGGCATTGTACCTATTGCTTTATATGTAATATACTTTTGTGATACAGACTTAAGTTCATTTAATGTGGTGATTCATTTATTTGGTGTTTGATATAAGTTTAACGTAAGAAAACTGACTCATCTAATGGCAACTTCAATGTCTTTTGTATGTACACACATTTACTTTTCAGTGTTCAGCTAAGGAATTTGAAATTTAACTTCTTTTTCTTTCTTACATTTTGCTAGCCTTATGAGTTCCATTGTTATAGTTCTTTCTGAGGTAGATGGGTAGTTGTGGCCATGTTAAGGAATCTCAACAAATATATAGTGAAATACAAAAAAATTATAATAGACAAATCTTGGAATAAGCCAATATGCTGGTCTGCAGATGACTCTATAAAGCTTAGGTATATACACACAGTGGAATATTATTCTCTCATACAGAATCACAAATTTGAGTCATTTTGTAGGTAAATGGATACACATTGAGACCATTGTGCTCGGTGAAATGAATCAGACCTAGAAAGTTAAATATTATATGACTTCTCTAACATGAGAAAGCCAAACCATAAAAAATGTAAGAGATATAGAAGAAAGAAGATGGACTTTGTGGAGAGGGATAGTAGGGAGCAGGAGGTAAGAAGGTAGTAATAGAAAAGGGTTGCAATATGTAAAATTTAAAAGATAAAGTAAAAAGAAAAATTGGAACATAAGATTAAGTGACACCATCTGAACTTTTGAGCATCTTTCTTAAAATGCTTACTGGACGTTTCCTACTCTTTTATAGAGGCCCTATACACCGGTAGGTACAGAGGCAAGTGGCAAAGACTGTTTACTGAAGTGTTCACCTTAGCGCATCCAGTTATGCCCAACCCAAGCATACCATACGGGATCTATAGACAACGCAGGGTTGGAGGAACTACTTCACACATCTCCTTAGAGGGTAGCTAATCATATCCTGAGAGGGCCTGGTATGTTCACTACTTCTCATCTTCCAACTACATTCTCTATCTGGCTAACAACTGTAATCATGTTCAAAAGCACTTGTAAATATTACAAAAAGTTTTTTAAAATGTCCATAAAATGTAAATAACTTACTTGGCAATCCGAAGTTTACCAACTTCACCTCTGCCAGGAGCTTTGGCCCATTGCTGTGACAAATATTTAGGAACCTAAAACAAAGTAAAACATTTTTCAGATTTTGAACATGAAGTTGCTACAGCACTTGTCCAAGATTATATAACTATTGAATGATACAACCATGTTTCAATCCCAGCAGTCTGCCTCTGGAGCATATGTTTGTAATCAATATATACATTTTGCCTATAACTGAATTATCTATTAGTAAGGTTTTATTTCTAAAATAAAAATGACCCTACATAGCTGAAGCTACTATACACCTTTCTTTATATCTTCTGGGAAAGAGTATGGAATCAGTACATATCTTCAAGGTTAGTCTAGTATGAGATGTAAATAGCAACAGAGATTTAGATTACTTGAGAGATGACAAAGTTGAAAAAAGCAAAAAAAAAATTTTTTAAACAAACTATTAGTCAAGTAAATTTTCTAGTACTTTAAATACAGAAGAGACTCCAGAAATACAAGGTTAAAAGAAGATCCTAATAGTATTTGTTAATTTGGCATATAGCCTTCACACTAAAACTTACTGATCACTTGTTTCCATGCTTAAAAAGTTATCCAAACTCCTACTCAGTACAGATGCCTATGTGGTACCGCATGCTTTCTCAGGTGACTGTGTGTAATTCTGTCTATGTGTGCTTTACAATAAACTATCTATACTTCTGCCTGACTGTCTATGATTCTCATCTGAACTCTTTCATCAAAGACACAAAAAACAGGAGTGCGGGTCAGTTCCTCAAGGCATCATGAAATGGCTTCCTGGTGACAAGACCACTTTAAAAAGAAAAACCAGGGGAACTGCTTTAAGATTAGAATGAAAAATAGTTTTTGAGAAGACTCCAAAAGCACAGGACATAAAAACAAATTACAGGAGAGGCAAACAAAATTACATCAAACTAAAAAGCTGTTGTACAGCCAAGGAAACAATGGATGGGCCTGACACACATATAGTCCCCTTCAACAGCTCAGCTGGTAGAGCAGAAGACTGTAGAAGTACCCATATAAAAAAGGGTTAATATCCAGAGTATACAAGCAAGTCAAAAAAACAAATGGCAAGGAATAATAACCTGATTTAGAGTTGGTATATGAAAAAATGCTTCACATAATTAATGAGCAGGAAAATGCAAGTCAAAACCACAATGAAGTATGACCTGACTTTATAATGGCTATCAAAAGACAAAAGACAACAAGTGTTGGAAGATATGAGAAAAGAGACCACTTGTATATTATTGGGAGAAACAAAATTAGTTCAGCCTATGTAGAAAACAGCATGGAAGTTTCCCAAAAGATCAAAAATAAAACTACCACCCAAAGCAACTCTAAGCAACAAGGTAAAAGCAGGTAGCAACACCATCCCAGACATCAAGTTATATTACAAATACCGTATCACCACCACATGGAGTTGGCACAAAAACTGAAAGATGGGTAACTGGAACAAAACTGAGGATCCAGAAACAACCTCAAGCACCCTCAGCCTCCTGATCTTCAACAAAGGGGCCAAAAAACGTATACTGGAAAACGTTAGCATCTTTTAAGAAATAGCACTGAAAAAACTAATTAACCACACACAGAAGAATGAATCTATATATCCACACCTTTCACCCCGTACTAAGATCAATCAAAATGGATTAAAGGCCTAGATATTTAAAAAGAAACAATGAATCTGCTGGAGGACAAAATAGGTGAAACTCTTGACAAAGGCATAGGCAAGGACCTTCTCAATAGAATACCTCCTGTACAAGAAATAACACCAAAAATTAACAACTGGGATCATATGAAAATACAAAACTTCTACAAAGCAAAAGAAACAATCAAGAGTGAAGAGAGAACTGATAAAATGGGAAAAAGTTTCTGCCACCTCCTCCCCAAGACATAGGACTAAAATTCAGAATATACAAAAGCACTGAAGAAACAGAACCCCTCCAAAATAAATGATCCATGTAAAAATGGGCAATTGAAATTATCATTTCTCAGCAGTAAAAATGACAAGAAATACATGAAAAAATGTTCAGCATCTTTAACTATTAGAGAAATGTAAAGTAAAACACTGAAATCCAATCTTACTCTAGTAAGAATAGCTGATATTAAAAACTGAAGGATTTGGGGGTTGGGTGTGGGTCTATGGTTACAGCACTTGCCTAGTATGAGCGAGGCCTTGGTTTCAATTCCCCAGCACTACATAAAGATTAATATGTATAATTTTCTTTTCTTTTTTTTGTGCAAACAGGGCAGTTTTATTTTGAAATAAGGACAAAGGCACAGAAGCTTCCACAAACTAGAAGGGGTTCCGAAATGAGTTGTCTATCTGTTTTTATAACATTAAGAATTTATTTCTTTTAAAAGGCAGTGGCAAATGTTCAAAATTAAATATAAGATCTGTACAAATACTACATCATCATTTAAAATCATCATTAAAATTTTTTAATCCCTGCACCACATAAATAATCACTCTGTGGACTCAATCTTGCCTAATGAGTTTCCTTTGTTTCTTAACTCTTTCTTTGATTTTTAACTCCAGGAAACCTTGTGTCAATTACTCTAATATAAAGGAACAACTACCTTCAGCAGATAGCAGTCCATTTTATCAATTACAAGCTCTATGCCAGTCCTTCCACGTTTTCTCCATCCTAGTCCTAGTTAATGGTTCAAATGAACTCTTTTTTGAGATACCTTCAGGCCTTTCCTTGCACCTATTTCCCTCTACTGTACTGACCCGACAGAACCTTAATCTTAACTAAAGCCTCATCTTCCACACTGGTCCTGACCAGCTGAGGAAACACAACTGCGCTAAATGGTCTCACTGCCCATATAAGCATCAAGTAAGCCCTCAGTAATGACTACAAATTAATTGCATCTCTCTAGTCAATTCATTCCCTTACTCCAACAAATGATTCAAACATTCTTTTTACATCTCAACCTATAACACCTCTTTCTCCTCACTCCCTGTCTGCTGATGACCTAACTTCCTCTTCCACTGAGGAAAGACAAAAGAACTTCAAAATCTACCACTTATTCACAAGGGGTTTTTTTACTCTGCTTTCTTTTTTTTAAAACAATGGATGACTTCTAGGCAAGACAACAGCTGAGTGACATGAGTGCTCAATGGCTCCTCATAGTTGCATTCAAAAAGGTGAGGTGTAGGTAAAGCCTACCTGCTCCACTTATTAGAGCTCCAGGAACTGAAAGGAGGGTACATGGTTGGAAACTCCAAAAACACATCAAAAGTCACAGAAAGGCCACACATCGGGAATTCGATGATACTCTTTAACCCATGCCTAGAAGAAACTGACACAAAAGACACATTGTGGAGAGGAGGGAAAGGCACTGGCCTAAATGGCTTAGGTGGTTAGTGGGAACACCTCAGAAGGCACAGAGCACCACCCTTGGGGGAGGGAAGCCAGAGCAGATGGGAGAGCTTTTCCCAGGGGGCTGGGTGTGAGCAAAACACCTTAGAGATGATTAGACTGTTAAGCCCCCTTCAATGCTCACTTCCAGAACAGAACTCAATTACTTGCTCAATTTCTTTCTCTGATGTGTCTCATCAGGGACACCTCCCTTCAAGTCTACCCTCTCTTCCCTCTATCTACCCCTATTCTACTTAATCATTCCCGTCAGGGGAAGCTAATACTCAAGAATGCACACATACTAAATGTTACAAGAAGACTCTAAGAAGGGCCTCACGTTCCCCACCAGCAAAGAGCCAGTTACAAGCGTAAAGACTCTCAGCCCAAATACCTCAGAGTAACTGAATTCTGCCAACAACCAATGAATTTAGAAATGATCTTTCTCAGTCAAGATGTGACATAATAATGTAGCCCTGACTGACCCCTGATGGCAGCTGTGAGAGATTCTGAAGCATATGACCCAACTAAGCTGCGCTAGGACTCCTAACCCACATAAATCGTAAAGAATAAATATGTGTTGTTTAAGCTATAAAGTCTGCGGTGATAAATTATATAGCAGTAGATGACTGATACAGCAAGTGACAAGCACTTTCTAAATGCTTTAAATATACTAACAATCTAATCCTTACGCAATCCCATTATTTTCTCCATTTTACAAACGAGGAAACTGAGACATGGAGAGGCTAACTAAGGTGCTAAAAATCGTACACCTATCAAGGGCAGAATACAACCCATGTCTCTGCTTCTCTATACAGCAAAATTTGAGAACACTGCCCAAGTTAGCCATTTACACCTAGTCCTTAAGAGAAATTTTGCTCCCTATCATACCACTAAACTGATCAGAGACAAAGATCTCCATACTGCCAAGTCAAGGCTTAGTGATCACCTTATACTCCTATCAACAGTATTTAAGAACTAATTATTTTTTTCTTTGAACATTTTCTCATTTGGCTTGAGCCATCACATACTTTTGATTTTCATTCTAACTTTCTGGATCTTCTTCTTTTGATTTAGATAAGATTTCCCAGCTACTTGGGAAGCTGAGACAGGAGGATTCCAAACACAAGGCCAACCTGGCAACTTAGCAAGATACTGACTGATTCAAAATAAAAAACATAAAATAAAAAGAGCTAGATATGTAGCTCAATGCCACTGGAGCTCAATTTCTAGCACCCTCCCCCAAAAAAGTTACATTATCTTTCTGATTGACCATTTAACTTCATAGGGCCTTGATTTCAGTTCTTAGCTCTCCTGTATACATACACTCAATCTTATGTAATCTCTTATGTAATCTCTTTAGCTACCACCTGCATAAAGGCAACTCCTGTATTTATAACAAGCTCATACTTTCCTTCAAAGTTTCAACTTTTACATCCAACTGCCTACTCTGAACTCATTTGAATATGCAGCTGGCATTTCAAACTTACTTTCTACCAGAACTCTTATTTATCCCTCACACACACAGTTCTCCTCAATTTTCTGTATCTCAGTAAAAGGCACCCCTTGTTCCTCCCAGCACTCAAGCTGAATCCCCTCTTCTTCCCAACATTCTACTTCCAATCAACTAACATATCCTGTCCCAACAACTTCAAATTATGTCCAGATTCCAGTCTGTTCTCACCAATTCCAGGGTTATCATTCTAATTCAAGCCACATTGTCTGTCCCTTGCATAATTACTGTTATAGTTCACATGCAGAGTGTAAAAAAGCCTCATGTTTGGAAGGGGACGATCACAGGGATCAATCCATTAATTTCCTGTGTCATTAACAAGTAGGCTTGGCTAAAGAGGGTGGATCACTGGGACATGACTTGGGAAGCTTAAGACAATATGCTAGCTCTGCCCTTCCTCATCCTGCTTCCGGCAATGCTGAGAACAGGATTTCTCCAGGTAGGCCTTCTGCCATGTCCTTCCACCACTGCAGACGGCCCATGAATAAGATAAGATCTCCCGAAACTGTGGGCTAAGATTAACCTTTCCTTCCTTAAGATGTGAGTGCAGGGTACTGTGTCCCAGCAATTAAGAAATAGCTAAGCCAATTACCATACGAGCCTCCTAAGTGATTCCCTAACTTCCTTGAAAAAGGAGCTTCCTAGGGGCTGGAAGAACAGCAAAGGTTAGCACGCTTGCCTAGCAAGCACAAGTCCCTGGGTTCTATTC